>MU227418.1:4168-29116 GCA_018584345.1 Thuja plicata
TGAAAGATACAAAAATAGAAGGGATGGAAATACTGTACTAACAGAGAGAAAAATTAGTGACCATGGCAGTTTCTAAACACCATGGCTCTCTATTTAGGAGGGATGGAAATACTGTACTAACAGAGAGTGATCTCACGTTATATGGCATTCACACTTTCTAAAAGCAGGCTTTAAGTCGATAAGCATAACCACAGAGAGCGATTGTTTGAAAACAAACAAAAAAAAACTCAAACACGCAATTCTTCATTTCTTTCTTCCTTCAAGAACACAAGTCTATGTACCATATGGCAATTGGAAAGAACTTGTATCTTTTGGTACTCCAAATTCTAGTGGTTTTTCAAGGACCCCTTCCTTTCCAAGCTGAAAAGTTGACGCTTTCCTTCCTCCAGTGTCACTCCTAATGTTTTGATGACTGCTGGCATTGTTGGAACTGATGGTAAATTAATAGATGTTGGAGCTGGATCTTATATCGGCCATGCACTAGCTATTTCTAAGGGAGATTCAACCCTACTTTTGGGTGTTGAATCTACAGCTCTGGATTCATTGTGCTGCCAGATTAAGGCTGCTAGTCTTGAAGAGGGTTGGATTACAGTTAAAGACAAACTTTCTAAGAAATTCTCTCTGACTTTTTACATGACTTTGTGATCCCATATGAAGGGGATAAAATGATAGTTCTTTCTTTGTTGCGGTTATTCAAAGATTTTTTTTTCAGCATGCTGGGTGTTTCTTCGACTAAGTTCTTTCATGTGTTTTTTGGGGTTGGTGGCCTTTTTCTAAGGTTGTTTTGTTGTGTTTAGTGTACTCCTATTGCTATATCTTTAAATTTTTCTTTGTATAGGGTTTCGGGTCCCTTCAAAACCCGTGTTTACCTATTATCAAAACATATAGAATCGTCATAGATGATTAAACATCAAGGCATGTTTCATGAGCATAAGATGTTGAAATGAATAATCACTGTCACAAAGTCATAAGCATCAAAGCAATATTTGACTATGTTTATGTCTACAAAAGCATTTTGACCAAAAACAAAGCAACCAAGCTCTAAGTCAAATAGACCAAGTCAACAAAGTCTAAGTACTTCACTAAACATCCAAAAACATAGGAGTGTAAAGGGTTGATTCGTGACATCCTTCCCAAAGTTAGGAAGAGACATTGACCTGATGTCATATGAAAACACATCAACAATGATCACACCACACACACAATATATAAATAGTTGATAAAACACAATAAAAGTCTATATAAATAACTGAAGAAAGGATCTTATCATATCCTCTGCATCCTCCCAGGTGGCACTGTCAATAGTCAATTGGTCTCACTGGACCATATAATAAAAAATATCTCTATTTTTTATCGAAATGGTACATTGATCAATGATGCGGTTTGGCTCCACTAGCACTAGCCTTAGATCTTGAACCTATAATGCATCCCAATCCAAGATATGAGATGCATCAGGATGACAAGGATTAAGCAAAGAATCATGAAACACATTATGAATATGTGCCAGAGTGGGTGCCAGAGAAAGCCAATATATATTTAGATGGATAACCTCAACTACATCAAAGGACTCCACATATCTTGGTACAAGTTTTGAGGAATTTTCAAAGTAAATTAAGCTTTTGTGAGGTCTAACATGCAAGAACACCTTATCCCCTTCTCGAAACTACCTGAAGGTGCACTTCTTATATGCATAACTCTTTTATCAATCATCTACTTCCTTCATCTGACTTCAGATCAATTTTATTGCTTCCTTTATTTCTCTTAACATACCAACTCTATCAGAATCTTGTCCTAGTTAATATGAGTGTGACACTTATGCCTATAAAGAACCTAAAATGGTGCTATACCTAAGGAAGCATCGTAAGAGTTGTTATACACAAAATCTACCAAGGGAAGATACTCTTCCCACTTGTATTGTTGATCCATGGAGTACATTAAAATAAAATTCTCTATCACTTGATTCACTCTCTTTGTTTGCTCATTTGTCTAAGGAACTTGTTCCTAAGGAAGCATTCAAGTTTATCCAAAACCTTGATGTCATCAATGTATCCCTGTTAGATATGATATAGTCTCAGACACTCTTTGCAATCTAAATATTTCTAGTACAAATTTATTTGCTAAATCCAATGATGCATCTCTCAAACTCCCTAGAATGAAGTGAGCCACTCTGGTTAGTTTATCAACTACCACTAAAATGACACCATGCTTATTTCTGGTCATGGGTAAACCCTAGATGAAATCCATACTAATGAATCTCCATTTATATTTTAGAATAACATGTGGGTATAATAATCTAGCTGGGTGGATATGCTCAGCCTTGACTCGTTGAGATTCTAAACACTCGGCTATGTAAGCTGTAACATCACGCTTCAACCCTGACCAAAAATGCAGTGGCCTCATATAATAAATCATCTTGTTTACCTCAGGATACCATGATAATAGAGTTCAATTTGCATCTCATCAAGCACAAATATCCTCAACTCTTCTTAGTCAGGGATATAGATCATGTCCTGATATATTAGAATGTCAGGGTCATCAAATGTGTAATAGTAAAAATGGTAATCAAATGTATCAACCTCCAAAGCTGATTTGACCATCTCATAATTACCATCATCTATAAGGTTTTATGTTATCTATTACCTCAGACCTGTCCTAGTAGTAGAGATAGAAAAGAGATGTCTTCATCTACTAAGAGTATATATTACTATTTTCTCCTACCCCTTCATATACTCTATGACAAAATCATGGTCGCTCAGAAATTCTAACCATCATCTTTGTCTAGCATTGAAACTGGGTTGTGTGAAAATATATCTAAGTCTCATGTAATATGTTTTTAACTTGAAAATGGCTTACCCAAAAAGTAATTCCTCTACATTTATAAATCATGTACAATCATATCCAATTCTAGATCATGAGGTGCATTGTTTAGTTCATGTTGTTTCAACTGAACCAAGCCTTATAGGCCACTACTCTTACATTCTGCATTGATACACCTCATACACCTTCACTTGATACATTTGTAATTATAGTGAACTATCCATTCAGATCAGGTATGATCAAGATACAGGCTAATGTGAGTTTCTATTTCAAAAGCTAAAAGGCCTTCTTATATTCATTTTTCCACTCAAATCTCTCCCCTTTCCTCAGAAGGGATGTAATAGGTGCTACAATCTTGGAGAAACTCTCCACAAATTTCCTATAATAGCTAGCAAGTCCCATGAAACTTCTGACTTCCCTCACATTCCGAGGATTTAACTATCTACAGTTACCTTTATCTTATTAGGATCTACTAGAATTACATCTATATAGATGATGTTACCCAAATAGTGTATCTCTTTCTGATAGAAGAAACTCTTGGATAGCTTACCATACAACTTTGTGTCTGTCATACGTTGTAAGGCTATCTACAAATGTTTTTGATCCTCCTCAATATTCTTGGAATAGATAAGTATGCTATTAATAAATATTCTTTTGAAGTCATCTAGGTGGTCTCTTAAAACATTATTCATCAAATTCATGAAATTTGCAGGAGAACTCATTCAACCAAAAGGTAGGACAAAAACTTTATTGTGCTTGTGTCATGTCTTGAATGCAATTTTATATATTTTCTCTTTTATCCAAAGCTGGTGATATTTAGATCTTAGATAAATATTTGAGAATACAATTTCTCCCTTCATTTGATCGAATAGATAATCTATCTGAGGGAGAGGGTATCTATTTTGGACCACTAGGGCTCTCCAAGGACATACACTAGGGCGCATGAACCCCTCATATAAAAATTCCTGTAACTGGACCTTAAGTTTATACAACTTTGTGGGGTTCATTATGTACAGAGCCTTATATTGTGGCTTGGTTCCAAGCATCAAATTAATAAAAAAATTAAATTATCTCTTCAGAGGCAATTTAGGCAATTCTTCTTGAAAGACATGAAACTCTTGTAATATATAGGATAATCATCCATATGGGGAGGATTATTATCTAGATCCTTAATATGTGATGCATATAACATGTACCCCTGTCTTTGAGCCTTCTTTAGTAGAATTTCATAAATCTATCTCAGTTGCATGGGTTTTTTCACACCCCTTACCTCTACAGGTTTCCTTGTATCATCAAAAAGTTTTATAGATTTTTCTCTACAATTAACATGTTCCTTATGTTCTATTAACTAATCAATGCCAAAAATGACAATATATGAACCTAATGGGGCTACATATATGTTTACTTGCGTTAAGAATGTTCAAAGCTCTAACATGTTGCAAGTTAAATATTGCTCCATGCTACGCTCAACCCTATTTCTATATTATACTATCCAAGGTCCAGACATGTATCTTTTTTATTATAGATAATCTAGATACGACTATAGGATCTAAAAAGAATTATATGGCTCTTGTATTAGTTAAAATAGAGACATTATTCCCAAAAAGTTTACCAGAAAACTCTTTAGGAGTAGCATGGAATTCAGCCCACCTATGGTCAACAAATGCATGTTGTACCTATACTTTATGAACTTTTTCCATTACTATGTCTTGATTTATGAGGACATGTACTAGCATAGTGATCACCTCCACATACATAGAATCATCTAGGTGTCCCTATCTTCCCTTAGGTTTGTTCTTCATGTTATCATTCATGTTAGTGTTGTTTCTGTTATTACCTCTATTCTGGTTTTGATTTTGATTGTTCCTATTGGAATTCCTGCCACAACTTCCCTATCCTCTCCCTCTCATGTTTCAGATTTGGTGGAATCCACCACTATTACCACCCTAAAATTTCCTCTTATTGTAACCTTTGGAAGTTCTAGGTTTCTAGCTCCTACTCATGGCAGCCATATTTTGAATTTTTTGTTCCTGGTTGATGGCATTTTCAAAATTTAGGTCCACCATTTATGGGTTATGCATATCGACATTTTTACCCACTTCTAGTCGCAACCCTAAGATGAACTTGCAAATTTTGAATCCCATGTCCAACTGATATTGAGGAACATATTTCAACATGTGATAAAACTTCTGATGGTATTGTTTGAATGTCAAGACACTCTATATCAGAATCTAGAATCCAGTCATCTCCCTATTACAATATAACTAAGGTAACCATCTCTTGCAAAATATATCAAAATAATTTCAATTTTATCTCTCTAAGGTGTAACTATTTCTCTTCCTTCTCATTGTCCCGCCATATGGCAACCTCCATATTAAGATGGTAAGCACCCCACATTGCCCAATATTCATTGGAAAGCTTGTGAATCTCAAAATAATTATCCATGGCTATAATCCAGGCATCTGCCTCATCACCAATAGGCTTGCCATTATACGTACGAGGAATGAAATTCTTGAGGTCTCTGTTAAGGTCATGTATAATGTCACCCCTATTATTTACCGCATCTGCAGCCCTATGATCAACTTCTATTTTATGTTGTTTCTCATTCCTCATATCCTCATGTTTCCTCTAAGACTCTATCCTTTGATCATCTTCCCTCTTTCTGTATTCCCGATGGTGTGGGTTCTTATCTCAAATACCCCTCACATAATGCTCAAGTGTGAGAACCTTTTGGCTATAATAGGGCCCCCTATTGAGTTAGAAGAGCTAAGATCTAATTGTGAGACCTACATTAGACTATCATAGTTTTACTACTTTTATTCATTCTTTAAGTAGTTTATGCTTTGACATACTTTGACTTTTGGAAACTTTTATGTATTTAAGGATCTGTTGAATCCTAAGTTATGTATTCAATACCTGATTATGTAATCAAGGAACACTTAAGATGTTGTATGTTTTGATTCAGTTTTAGATATGATGATTTCCTAATTGGGTTTAAATGTATGAATGTAATATGATTCATTTGGTTTAGGAAACTGATACTATATTATTTCAGTTTGAATGCAGATATGGTTTATATGCATGTATATTATTGATGTTGTGTTATGTTTTCATATCATTTTTTTTTGGACCTACTGATGTGTGCAATGAGTGTGCAGGGAAATATGTCCATGGATCTAAACCGGGGACCCAATATTGGAACCTATGTAAATTTCTGTGCATTGCAAGGTCCTATTTATATAAAGAAACCTTGACCTCATTGTTTATGTGCTTATTTCGTAAATGTAGTTTGCATGTGTGTAATTGGATAAGTAAATGTTAATGTGAATGAGTCATGCCATTTGTTTTAATTTAATGTGCCACATTTGACAATTGTTGCAATTTTATGTTGACATGGATAGTAAAGGGAACCAGTTTTAAGTATAGGGTTAACTAAGGTTACCTATGTGTAGTACCCAAGCTTACCCCAAGGTTAGAAGTTTCTAGATAGTCAACTTGACTTATAAATCTGTGGGTTAACTTCAGGGGTAGTTTAGGAGGTTCTTTAGGGCTTCTAGAGGGTAACCGGTGTCAGTATTAGCTACCCAACTTGGTACCCTAGGGGTTAGAGGTCATTTTCTATCATTATTGAGCCTCTTAACTGATTTATTGCTCCTCTAAAGTGTCACTTTCAAACTTGAGCGAATTTTGAAGAGAAGTGTAACCTTGGTTAACCTCTCTCTTCTTCCGAGTTTTATTTGAGTCCACCCATGGAGAGTTTAGGCAAGTGGGTAGTTAAGGATTGGTTAGGTTCATCTCACCTTTGAATTAAACCTTGATCTTGTTGGAGGTTTGCCTATTTAGGGAAGGATTTAGGATGAGTTGAGTGTTCACCCACTCTCTACCATTAAAGACAAATTTAGAATTGAAGGAGCTATTAGAGAAGATGGATAGGAAGGATACCTCATCATCAAATTTCAGCCTACCTTTGCTTTGAATGAAGGTTGGATCTCTTAGAAGTAAATTTATTTTTGTTTATGTGTGTTCTTGAGCTTGAAAGTCCATTAATGGAGTCCTATGTATTTTTTTTGAGTTCTTTTCAAAGTTGTAATTTATTATTTTATGTTTTTTTTGTGTTCCATTTTTGTGTTGAATTTTGAATGGGTATCTTCAAGGAACATTCACCCTTGGGAGCGAAGAGTAAGCTTGAAGGGGTAGTAGGAAATGATTCCTGTTAGTGTATAGTCTCCCATGTGTGGAGGGAAAAACATGGGGTACCATGATACCCAAGATGCCAAGAAGGGCCCAAGGGCTCTTGGGGGGCATAAGGAGGTTATCACATGACTGCATTTTGTGTAGATAGTCATATCAAGCCCATGTGTGGCTTGTGTTCTTACATTACTAATCCTTGGATTTCTCCTACAGTGAGGTCTACCACTACCCCTATTTCACGAAGGCCTCTTGGAGACATTCCTCCTGTTCAACCTTGTGATGGGAAGTTTTGTTTTCATGCTTATGAGTTCTTGTGTGTTTTTCTGTAGCTGAGTTTTGTATGCTTGTATCCTCTTCCATATTTGACCCCCAAGCTCGAGGGTGGCCTTGTAAAAACCTAGGTTGGGAGGTGAGCCTCCATGGTCAACCTTGTCTTGTTAAAGGTCTCTGATGGAAGTAAAAGTTGCATGATACCCTTATGTGAAAGATGGGTATGACTGAAAAACCGTCAATTGTAACCTATGATGTAATAAGGATTTTCATTATTCAGAGGATGTTTTGAGTCCTTACGTAAGTTTTTTAACCCTTTATTTTTAGGAAGCTTCATTGTTCCAATTTTTAATAAAACCATTATGAAATTGTAATTCTTGCATTGATTGTGAACTTCTATGCTAGATTCAACCATGAAAGATCAACGAAAATGTAACAATGTTTATTATATAAATTGGAGAAGTTTGAAGAAATTATGTTGTTAAAATACCTTATTGATTTGTCCCTTATGTAAATTTCACAAAACAAAAGTTGTATATGTAACTTTAATATTTTATGCTTAGATTCCATTATGAGAAAATTCATAACCCAAAGATAAAAGAGCAATGATCGGTTTATTAGACAATCTAACTTTATCATGTTAATCAATACTAGGATTGCATTTAGATATAAAATCCTTAGTTTATGTAGAAGCTTGAATTTAAATTGTTTGCATTTTAGTGTTCTTGAAGGAAAGTAATTTTTTTTGTTTACACTTAGAAGTAATTCTAGAAATTTTCAAAAAAAAAAATGCATGAAATTAAAATTTCTTTCCACCAAGTGGTGAAGACTTAAATATAGATTCTTTTGAGCAAATAAAATTTTAAAAAATGTTCATACCCCCGGTTTGGGTACAGACATTAAAATTTCACTAGTAAATAAACTTTTTCTTTATATTATTAAATGAAGGAGGTATGTTTATGTATTTGTCTCTTAAAGTAATATTATAAAGCTCTTTTTATAAGTAAAAAGGAAACGTTTTAATAAACGTTAGAATATAATTTTTGAAAAAATTATTATTTTAATTCTTACCCTGTGGGTGGGGAGGGCTGAAGCCCTACCTCCATGCCCCGCGTGGGACTGCGTGAGGCACCCCACTGGGAAGGGCTACACTAGGGTGGAGGGCGCCAGCTGGAGGCTGCGCGGCCCAATGTACGCATAGTGGGGACGCCTCCCTTCCCCACCGCTTCCAAGTCCCTCTGCCACCTCCTCCACTCCTTTGTCCACTACCATCGGTCACTTTCCTCCTCCCCCTCCATCGCTATGCACATCGTGCCGCTCGCCACCCCCAGACCCATGAATCCGCCCCCCCCATTTCACCGAAATCCATAAGGATTTACGGCATGGGGAAAAATAGATTAAAATATATTTTATTTTCTTTATTAATGCTTGTTTCTAAATTTATAAAGGATAGGGCATGGAAAGTATTTTTAGTATTTAAGTATGTTTCTTTGATAGTTTAGTTTTAGGGTTAGATTAAATTTGTTATAGGAGTATTTGAAATGTTTCAATACAGTTTTGACCTTTATAAATGTCTTCTTTTCCTTTAAAAAAAAGTATCTAATTTAATATTTAAAATTGTATAATAGAGCTTTTCATTTAATTAGATGAAATTAATTGGTAGATTAGCTTTCTTGTAGATATGAACTATAAATGACTTGACTCTATTATTAAAATGGAAAAATGTATTATTTGGATGTTTTATTTAATAGATTTAATTAGAATAAATTTCAAGGAGGGTTTATATATATTACTCATTGAATCTCATATAGGTTAAATTGGCATTTAAATTCAACTATAAGTCATGCTTAAATTTTCAAATTTACAACATTAATTTATTAGCTTTCTTGGAGATATACTATTAAAATATTGAGGAGAATTCTTCATATTATACTATGACTAATTTTTTGAACATGGCTTAACCAAATGAACTAATTCCTTTTAAACAGATTAAATAACTTGACATTACTATCGTTGTCCTTGACCGATATCATGCATGGTTGACTTTTGCTCAACTGTGGTCAACCTTTGACCATTTATCTCGATATTTAAACCAGGTGTTCCCTATAGTTTCTAGACCCTAGGTTTCCAGTTTCATGCTTTTTAGAGATGGTTGACTTTTTGGTAAACTATCTCAATTTGTGCACCTTAGCCTTGCTAACGGATAGCAAGCTCTAGTATCTTCCTTTCACATATTTTAGGGTACAGTTGACTTTTGGTCAACTTGGGTTGATTTTTGGTCAACTATCTCGATTTGCGTGTTGATCATAGTATCTTGTTCAGGGATCCCTATAGGATAATACTTAGAGTTATCCTACTTAGTTTGAACTTTATGGATGTAATTTCACCTCTGCATTGATTTGCATGCACTTGCTATACCTTGAGGTAGTATAACCATTCCCTTTAGTGTGCTCAAATTTTTTTTTGTTTGTGTGTTTCTGCTCAACTTTTGGGCATCACATTTTGGTATCAGAGCCATGTTTAGAAACATTGGGAACCTAACCCACTACATTGTTGCTAAACCTTCTCTTGAATGTGTAGGATGCCACTTGTCACTCGTCAGGCCCATCAACAAGGACGTGGTCAGAAAGGTGCTCCCTCAGCTCACGTAGAGGTACGACCCGAGGTAGAGAATCGCAGGAGGGATCAAATTCCATCTCCTGAACCCCCTCCCGATCGTAATGTAGCACTTTTGTTGGCCTTTCAGAACCTAGCCGGACTTATCCTTGACCACATGCCACCAGTTAATCAAGAAAGAGAGAGAATTAGGAGCCCACCTCCTAGAATGGGAGAGAATCAGGCTGATCAGGAGGAAGGGTCCATTGCAGTGCCAGAGGGTATTCCTAGGGGAGGTGCACAGAGACTCGATAGAGCACCCCCCCCCAGATATCAGGAACTAGAAAATAGAATTAATGAGGCTTAAACCACCTCCCTTCACAGGAGTAGCAGATGGGGCAAGATCAGAGGCTTGGCTTTTAAATGTGGAAAGGTGATTTGGGTTGAGGAATTATAGCAGCAACCTTAGGGCACGGTTCACGATTCTTCTTTTTCGAGACCAAGCATCCACTTAGTGGAGGCATGAGGAGTCCAAGGGACTCATAGACATTAACACCCTCACTTGGGGAGGTTTCCTCAAGATCTTCAAGGGGCAATATGTATCTAAGTAGTTCACGTAGCATCACATCGATGAGTTCCATGAACTCCGGCAACGGGGACTCACAATAGCCCAACATGTGGGCAAGTTTCTTGATCTCCTACCCTATGTTGAATACATGGGAGACAAGAAGCTGCAGGTGAATAGGTTCATCAAGGGATTAAATCTCGTGATTTTAGATAGCGTAAGCATGGTATCTTTAGGGAACTTAAGGTTCACAGTAGACAAGGTCTTAGTAGTTGAAGAGATAGTCAGAGGCCCACAAGATTATAGGGATAGGTCGTAAAACCACAATACCTCATCCCAGGCCTTTGGATATCATAAATCCCCATGGAAGGGGAATCAGAGGAACTCTACAGGGACATCCAGGACCCCATAGCAGTAGCAGCCACAACAATCTCAGCAGAACCAATGAGAAAGGCCACCGCAGGTTCAGAAGGGCTCTATTCCCAAGTAGTGGCAGTCACAGGGTCCTAGGAAGGACCAGAGACCACAAGAACTATACACCCCTTTAGCACAGACTTAGCATTCCTTTAGGGGTGGCTATAGCGGTTCATCTAGGACCACAGGATCTCAGTATTCTAGGCCTCTCGATATTTAGGTTTAGTCACATGAGGCATGTTACACTTGTGGTGCCATGGGTCACATAGCTAGAGAGTTCCCACTTGGTGGTAGTCAGCATGCAATGGTTTTAGAACCGATAGTTGGGAACAGGGGAAAGTCCCACATGGTCTTTGCAGCAGTTGACAACCGCTAGGCAGAGCACCAGGCTATAGTTATTGAAGCATCAGGTAAGATTAGAGGTAGTAATGTTACTATTCTTTTTGATACAGGAGCCACTGACTCCTTTGTTTGTCCATCGGTTGTGCAGCATTGAGGGCTAGTGGAAACTAGGTAAGAGGATAGATGGAAAGTAGAGTTAGCTTCAGGAGCTAGAGTTTCTGTGACCTCGATGGTTAAGGATTTTCTAATCTAGATTGGTGGCATGACCACCATAGCTGATCTCAAAGTCACTTCCCTTGGATCTTACGACATATTTCTTGGCATGGATTGGCTTAGTGCCCATAGAGCCAAGCTAGATTATCATAAGAAGAGGATCAAATTTTTGGTTGATAATGGTACTGATACAGTAATTATTGGAGTCCATAGGCTTGTATCCCTCTATGAGATTTCCGCCATGGAGGTTAAGTGATGCATGCGGAAGGGATGCCAAGTGTATGCCATCACCATCAGTGATAGGGAAGAAGAGGCAAAGAAGGAAAATTCCCTTGATGACTTTCCCATTCTTCAAGAGTTTGCAGATGTGTTTTTATCAGAGCTACCTTGTATTCCTCCTTGTAGGGCAGTAGAATTTCACATTGACCTCATACCAGGAGCTGAGCCAGTTTCTAGAGCACCTTATGGGATGACCACTAATGATCTTAATGAGCTCAAGATATAGCTTGAAGAACTATTATAGAAAGGACACATTCGTCCTAGTGTTTCTCCTTGGGGTGCACTAGTTATCTTCGTGAAGAAGAAGGATGGATCGCTTAGGTTGTTCATGGATTACTGATAGTTGAACAAAGTTACCATCAAGAATCGATATCCACTTCCTAGGATCGATGACTTGTTTGATTAGTTGCAAGGTGCCCAAGTTTTCTCAAAGATAGATCTCAAATTAGGATACCATCAGTTGAGGATCGTGGATAGAGATATTCACAAGACTGTATTCCGCACTAGATATGGCCACTATGAATTCACTGTGGTTCCATTCAGCCTTACAAATGCTCTAGCTATGTTCATGAGCCTTATGAATGGAGTATTTTGTACCTTCCTTGAAAAGTTTGTAGTTGTGTCAATAGGCTTGTATCCCTCTATGAGATTTCCACCATGGAGGTTAAGTGATGCATGTGGAAGGGATGCCAAGTGTATGCCATCACCATCACCGATAGGGAAGAAGAGGCAAAGAAGGAAACTTCCCTTGATGACTTTCCCATTCTTCAAGAGTTTGCAGATGTGTTTCTGTCAGAGCTACCTTGTATTCCTCCTTGTAGGGCAGTAGAATTTCACATTGACCTCATACCAGGAGATGAGCCAATTTATAGAGCACCTTATAGGATGACCACTAATGATCTTAATGAGCTCAAGATATAGCTTGAAGAAATATTATAGAAAGGACACATTCGTCCTAGTGTTTCTCCTTGGGGTGCACTAGTTATCTTCGTGAAGAAGAAGGATGGATCGCTTAGGTTGTTCATGGATTACCGATAGTTGAACAAAGTTACCATCAAGAATCGATATCCACTTCCTAGGATTGATGACTTGTTTGATTAGTTGCAAGGTGCCCAAGTTTTCTCAAAGATAGATCTCAAATTAGGATACCATCAGTTGAGGATCGTGGATAGAGATATTCACAAGACTATATTCCGCACTAGATATGGCCACTATGAATTCATTGTGGTTCCATTCAGCCTTACAAATGCTCTAGCTGTGTTCATGAGCCTTATGAATGGAGTATTTTGTACCTTCCTTGACAAGTTTGTAGTTGTGTTTCTCGATGACATCTTGATATATTCCAAGGATGAGAAAGAGCACGAGGAACACTTGAGGCAAGTTTTGTAGTGTCTTAGAGACAACCAGTTGTATGGAAGGTTGTCAAAGTGTGCCTTCTTCAAATCAGAGGTCAAGTACCTAGGTTATGTTATTTCAGGTGATGGGATCTTAATAGACCCATCAAAGAGTTATGCCATTATGGATTGGCCAGCACCTACCACTATGATTCAAGTTAGGAGTTTCATGGGTTTAGCTGATTACTACAGACAGTTTGTAAAGGGCTTCTATCATGTAGTACACCCTATTAATTATCTTCAGTGAAAGGGAAAGAATTTTGAGTGGACTGAGAAGTGTGACAAGGATTTTAAGGAGCTAAAGAGAGAAATTACCAGTGCACCCATTCTTTTTGTGCCAGAGCCTTCAGCAAACTTTGTGTTTTGCATTGATGTTTCCTTGGAAGGTTTAGGAGTATTTATTATGCAAGGTGGATGAGCTATAGCCTATGAGTCTAGGAAACTAAAGACTCATGAGCTTAACTACCCTACCCATGACCTTGAGCTTACAGCTGTGGTGCACGCTTTAGTCAAATGGCAACATTTTCTCTTGGGACATCAGTTCAAACTTCATTCAGACCATTAGAGTCTTTAGTATATCTTCACTCAGCCAAACCTTAATGCTAGGAAGAGAAAATGGATGGAGTTATTATATGAATATGATTTTGATGTCCATTATATCAAAGGGAAAGAGAAGGTGGTTGCAGATTCCTTGAGTAGGAGATGGCATGATATTTCTTCTATGTCTACTGGCATAGATTTGAGAGATCACATTCTTCATCACTTACATGAGGATGAGATGTATATAGAAGTTTGTGAGTTGATTTTATCTCAGAGGCCCCTTAAGGGGAAGTCTTCAGAGTATACCTTGGAGTCTGATGGACTTTTGCGTCATAGAGGAGTCAGGACGTATGTATGTACCTTATTTTGAAGGTTTGCATGAGTTTGTGATGCCTTAGGCTCATAGGGCCCCTTATGCAGCACATCCTAGAGTGAAGATGATGCATGCTAACTTGAGGCAATTATATCATTGGCCAGGCATGAGATTGCGAATTGTAGATATGGTAGCTAGATGCCTAGAGTGCCAGAGGGTGAATGAGGAGCACCGTCATTCAGGTGGTCTCCTTCAACCTCATGAGATACCAGTGTGGAAATGGGACACCATATCTATGGATTTCATATTAGGTCTTCCTATGTCTTCTTGTCATCATGATGGTATCATGGTGATAGTCGACAAGTTGACTAAGGTGGCTCACTTTTCACCCGTGCATACTACTTTTACCACACCAGCAGTGGTGCAAGTGTTCTTGTGAGATACTGTCAGACTTCATGGCGTACCTCATAAGATCAACTTGGATAGAGATTCTCTCTTCACTTCATCCTTTTGGAGAGATCAAAAGGGTCAATCACGAGTTAGAGGACATGCTTCTCATGTATGTCATGGACCATCAGACCCAGTGGGAAGAATACCTACACGTAGTGGATTTTGCCTATAACAATGGGCACTAGACTTTCTTGGGTATGCCTCCCTACCAGGCTCTTTATGGTAGGCCATGCAGGACCCCACTCAGTTGGGATAGGATCAAGGATAGTGTTTCCATTGGTCCTGAGCTAGTCAGAGTTATGGAGCAGCAGGTGACTTTGATTAGACAACTTGAGGAAGCTCAAGATAGGAAGAAGAAGTATGCAGATGCAAAGAGGATTGATCTAGCCTATCTAGTTGGAGACAAATTATTTTTGAGAGTGTGACCACATAAGAGTCCAATCCATTTTGGAAAGGGCTATAAGCTAGCACCTCATTTTGTTGGACCTTTTGAGATCCTTGAGAAGATAGGACCAGTTTCTTACCGTTTAGCGTTGCCACCTAGCCTGTCATGCATCCATGATGTGTTTCATGTTTCATTTATGAGGAAGTATATATATGATGAGTCTCATGTGATAGATTGGGATGCCTTACAGGTGGAGTCGGGCACGTAGCTGGATTTGAAGCCAATTTGTATATTGGCTCAATAGACATTGGGTCTTTGAGGCCAAGAGCTAGACCAGGTTAGGGTCCAGTGGGATTTCTATGACGAGGATATAGCCTCTTGGGAGGACACAACACATATCAGGTCACCATACCCTCACCTCTTTGATGAACTCTTGGAGTAAGTTCATTCCTAGAGGGGGTGGATGTGAGACCTAGATTAGAGTGTCATAGTTTTACTACTTTTATTCATGCTTTAAATAGTTTATGCATTGACATACTTTGACTATTGGAAACTTTTATGTATTTAAGGATATGTTGAATCCTAAGTTATGTATTCAGTATCTGATTATGTAATCAAGGAACACTTAAGATGCTTTATGCTTTGATTCAGTTTCAATTATGATGATGTCTTAATTGAGTTTAAATAAATGAATGTAATATGATGAATTTTGTTTTGAAAACTGATGCTATGTTATTTCAGTTCGAATGCAAATATGGTTTATATTCATTTATATTACTGATTTCATGTTATGTTTCCATATCATGTTGTTTTAGACCTACTGATGTGTGCAATGAGTGTGCAGGGAAAAATGACCATGGATCTAAACTGGGGACCCAGTATTGGAACCTATTTAAATTTTTATGCATTCCAAGGTCCTGTTTACATAAAGAAACATGGACCTCTTTGTTTATGTGGTTATTTCATAAATGTGGTTTGCATGTGTGTAATTATATTAGTAAATTTTAATGTGAATGAGTCATGTCATTTGTTTTAATTTAATGCGCCAAATTTGGCAATTGTTGCAATTTTATGTTGACATGGCTTGTAAAGGGAACTAGGCTTAAGTATAGGGTAAACTAAGGTTACCTATGTGTAGTACCCAAGATTACCCCAAGGTTAGAAGTTTCTACATAGTCAAATTGACTTAGAAATCTGTGGGTTAACTTCAAGGGTAGTTTAGGAGGTTCTTTTGGGCTTCCAGAGGGTAATGGGGGTAAGTTTTAGCTACCCAACTTAGTACCCTAGGGATTAGGGGTCATTTTCTATCATTAATGAGCCTTTAAACTCATTTATTGCTCCTCTAAAGTGTCACTTTCAGACTTGAGCAAATTTTGAAGAGGAGTGTAACCTTGGTTAACCTCTTTCTTCTTCCAATTTTGATTTGACTCCACCCATGGAGAGTTTAGGAAAGTGGGTAGTTAAGGATTGGTTAGGGTCCCCTCACCTTTGGGTTAAGACTTGATCTTGTTGGAGGTTTTTCTATTTAGGAAAGGAATTAGGATGAGTTGAGTGTTCACCAACTCTCTACCTTTAGAGACAAATTCAGAATTGAAGTAGCCTTTGGGGAAGAAGGATAGGAAGGATACCTCATCATCAAATTTCACCCTACCTTAGCTTTGGATTAAGGTAAGATCTCTTAGAAGTAAATTTAATTTTTTTCATGTGTGTTCTTAAGCTTGAAACTCCATTAATGAAGTCCTATGTATTTTTTTGAGTTATTTTCAAAGTTGTAATTTTTTATTTTATTTTATTTTATTTTGTGTCCCATTTTGTATTTGATTTTGAATGGGTATCTTCAAGGCACACTCACCCTTGGGAGGGAAAATTAACCTTGAAGGGGTAGAAGGAAATGATTCCTATTAGTTTAGAGTCTCCCATGTGTGGAGGGAAAAACTTGAGGTACCATGAGACCCATGATGCCAAGAAGGGCCTAAGGTTACTTGGGGGGCATAAGGAGGTTATCTTATGACTGCATCTTGTGTAGATGGTCATATCAGGCCCATGTGTGGCTTGTGTTCTTACTTTACTAATCCTTTGATTTCTCCTACAGTGAGGTCTACCACTACCCGTGTTTCAAGAAAGCCTCTTGGAGACCTTCCTCCTGTTCAACCTTGTGATGGGAAGTTTTTTTTTCTTTCTTATGAGTTCTTGTGTGTTTTTATGTCATTGAGTTCTTGTGTGTTTTTGCTTGTATCCCATTCCATATTGGATCCCCAAGCTCAGGGGTGGCCTTGTAAAGGCCTAGGTTGGGAGGTGAGCCTCCATAGTCAAGCTCGTCTTGTTTCAGGTCTCTGATGGGAGTAAAAGTTGCATCATACCCTTATGTGAAAGATGGGTATGACTGGAAAACTCTCAATTGTAACCTATGATGTAATAAGGATTTTCATTATTTAGAGGATGTTTTGACTCCTTAAGTAAGTTTTGTAACCCTTTATTGTTTGGGAGCTTCATTGTTCCAAATTGTATTAAAACCATTATGAAATTGTAAATCTTGCATTGATTGTGACCTTCTATGCTAGAATCTACCATGAAAGATCAACGAAAATGTAACAATGTTTATTATATAAATTGGAGAAGTTTGAACAAATTATGTTGTTAAAATACCTTACTGATTTTTCCCTTATGGAAATTTCACAAAACAAAAGTGTTATAAATAACTTTAATATTTTATCCTTAGATTGCATTATGAGAAAATTTATAACCCAAAGATAGAAGAGAAATGATCGGTTTATTAGACAATCTAATTTTCTCATGTTAATCGATGCTAGGATTGCATTTAGATATAAAATCCTCAATTTATTTAGAAGCTTGAATTTAAATTGTTTGCATTTTAGTGTTCCTGAAGGAAAGTAATTTTTTTTTTCTTTACACTTAGAAGTAATTCTGGAAATTTTCAAAAAAAAAATGCATGAAATTAAAATTTCTTTCTACCAAGTGGTGAAGACTAAAATATAGATTCTTTTGAGCAAATAAAATTTTTTTAAAAAAGTTCCTGCATACCTCCCGTTTGGGTACAGACATTAAAAGTTCACCAATAAATAAATTTTTTTTATATTATTAAATGAAGGAGGTATATTTATGTATTTGTCTCTTAAACTAATATTATAATGCTCTTTTTATAAGTAAAAAAGAAACATTTTAATAAACATTAGAAAAGAGTTTTTGGAAAAAAAAAATTAATTCTTACCCTACAGGTGGGGAGGGCCGAAACCCTTGCCCCACGTGGGACTGCGCGAGGCACCCCGCTAGGTAGGGATATGCTGGGGCAGAGGGCGTCGGTCAGAGGCTGTGCAGCCCACAGTACCCACAGTGGGATCACCTCCCTTCCCTGTCACTTCCAAGTCCCTCTGCCTCCGCCTCCACTTTATGCCTCCTCCACTCCTTCGTTCGCCACCACCGGTTACTTTCCTCCTCCTCCGCAGTCATGCACATCGTGCCACTCACGGCCCCCAAAACCATGAATCTACCACCCGATTTCACTAAAATCCATAAGGATTTAGGGCATTGGATAAAATAGATTAAAATATATTTTGTTTTCTTTAGTAATGCTTGTTTCTAAATTTATAAAGGATAGGGCATGGAAAGTATTTTTAGTGTTTAAGTATGTCTCTTTAATGGTTTATTTTTAGGGTTAGATTAATTTTTTTATAGGAGTATTTAAAAAGTTTCAATACAGTTTTGACCTTTATAAATGTCTTCTTTTCATTTTAAAAAAAAAGCAATCTAATTTAATATTTAAAATTGTATAATAGAGCTTTCAATTTAAATAAATGAAATTAATTGGTAGATTAACTTTCTTATAGATATGAACTATAAATGAGTTGACTCTATTATTAAAATGGAAAAATGTATTGTTTGGATGTTTTATTTAATAGATTTAATTAGAATACATTTTAAGGAGGGTTTATATTTATTACTTGAATCTTATATAGGTTAAATTGGCATTTAAATTCAACTATAAATCATGTTTAAATTTTCAAATTTATAGCATTAATTTATTAGCTTTCTTGGAGACAGACTATTAAAATATTGAGGAGAATTCTTCATATTATACTATGACTAATGTTTTGAACATGGCTTAACCAAATTAACTAATTCCTTTTAAACAAATTTAATAACTTGATGTTACTATCGTTGTCCTTGACTGATATCACACTGTTGACTTTTGGTCAACCATTGTCAACCTTTGACCATTCGTCTCGATATTCAAACCAGGTGTTCCATGTAGTCTCTAGACCCTAGGTTTCCAATTTTGTGCTTTTCGTAGACGATTAACTTTTTAGTCAAGTAAAGTTGACTTTATGGTCAACTGTCTCGATTTGTGCACCTTAGCCTTCCTAAGAGTTGGCAAGCCCTAGTATCTTCCTTTCACATATTTTGGGGTACAATTAACTTTTGGTCAACTTGGGTTGTCTTTTTGTCAATTGTATCAATTTGCGTGTCGATCATAGTATCCTTTTTAGGGATCCCTATAGGATAGTACTTAGAGCTATCCTACTTAGTTCGACCTTTCTGGATGTTGTTTCACTTCTACACCAATTTTTGTGCACTTGCTATACCTTGAGGTAGTATAACCATTCCCTTTAGTGTATTTTAAATAATTTTTGTTTGCGTGTTTTTGCTCAACTTTTGGGCATGACACTAATCTAGGCTCTTATTAGGTTCATCATTTAGACTATTACCAGATCCAAACCTATCAGTATTTTTGGTATTCATCATTAGTGATTAGATCTTGCACCAAACAAAATGTGTAACTTTATCAAACAAGAAAACCAAGCGCTAGAGTTAAACCATACTATGATACCACATTTTGGAATACATATTTTTAATGAAATAACATATTTATCTATCCCTCTTCCATAACTTGTTAAAGAAGACATGTAAATAAATCTAATAATTTTGTTTTAATTAGCTGAGAGACTATAAAATTAAATAATAATTAGCTACAAATACACCTTGTGGATAAAGTGCAGTGATTAATGTACAATGCATATTTTATTTTAATGTGTTGCTCAAAGATTTTGATAAGCACACTCTAGCTAAATGATTTCCTCATAATGTCTATCATAATTAGATTTTTTGCATTAAAAAAAATTAGTGGAATATTCCTTATTTTTTGTTGTCATAACTATGGTTGCACATGTGCAACCTTTAGGGATAAAACAATTTCCCCATAATTGTTTTTGCACATACATTTTTCTTAAATTTTATTATTATTATTTTTGTTCAAGGAAATGTGTTCAAAAATAATGCAGTTAACTAATAAACACATTAAGAAGGCAAAATACAATGCAATAGTCAAGATTAGACATAAAGAAACAACTAAATAATCAGGAAAGAAAAACACTTAAAACCTTGTTGTATCCTCTTTGTTGCAATGATTTGTGTATAATGGTATGATTGTATGTATGCTCACAGATTCAATAGCATAACAACATCAGAGTGCTTGATATTTTCTCAAGATTTTAAGGGACCTGAAAATGGTTTTCAAAGGGGTTTCACAAGAATGGATGAGTTATCTAAAAAAATGCATGAGTTTCCAAAATGGGAGATGTTTGATCAATGGATTCAAGGATTTGATTCAAATATGATATAAATATTGAATCCTAAATTAAAGGGGAATGAGGGTATTAAATAGAAGAGTTGAGGAGGTTAGGGATATTATGCATTAATGAGATGTGACCAGATGTCAAACTCAGAGTTGTTGAAGGATGGGGAAAGAGACTTTCCATAAATGGAATTTATGTCTCAAACCCCCAAACTCCAACCCATTAATGGGGACATTAATGGAATTTAGTTGAGGATTGGGATGAATGAAGAAAAGTGTTACCTTGCTTCTCCAAATATTTATGATTGAGATATGGATGTAAGAAGAAAAGTGTCTTTTCATGCCTAATCTTTATGGTTAGGATTTGGATGAAAGAAGTAAAGTGTAACTTTTATTCCCTAATCTTTATGGTCAGGAAGGTGCATATTATTTGAGGGGTTTTAGGCTAAGTGACATGGTTAATTTGGGAGCAACAGGGAAGGTTACAATTTTTCAAGTGGACAGAGATTAGGAGATGATAAGGATTAATTAGGAAAAATATGATATTTACCTAATTGTGATAGGAATAGTGATGCAAGTGGGATAATTTAGGGAAATGCAAGTGGTAGGGGTTTGGGTTCAATTTAAATAGAGGAAATGGGGTATTTAATCAAATACATAGGTTTATTTATTTAAATAGATTTTGAACCTTAGATAAATTAAAATAATTAATTTACCTAGGACAATAAACAAAAGAGGAGATTAATTAAATAGATGAATTATTTAATTAATATGTTGGTTTGAGAAGAAGGGTTATTATGTTATAGTTTGATCAAGTATTTAATGATCAAATTTAGGTGTCTACATTTTTCCCCTCTTTGACATCATGTTATGGAGTAGCATCATTTCGAAGAAGATTAAGACATACAAATAAAAAGAAAATGATTCGATTAGAAAAGATGCCTCAGTCATTTAAAAGGGCGTCAAGGAGGAAACATGATTGGAGATGACAATAAGAATACCCTGTCTAGAGGACTAGTGGGTTCAAGAGAATACAAATGTGCTATTGAAATGCATGAGAGGATCCAAGAATGATGGATGAAGGTGAAGGATATTGCAAGGATGAAAATGATAAGGGATAGAGGAACAAGTATTTATTATGCAAGATGCAGTAGAGGTGGATAAAGGAAAGTGAAGATGAATGAAATAAAAGGGGATGGGGAGAACAAGAAACATTTTGGATAGATGAATGGGATGGATGGCTAGTTAGGAATGAAGGATAATGGATGATTAAGGGCGGGAGGAAAGCTTGAGAAGGAGAACCCAAAAAGGGAGATGCTATGTAGTGAGAACTTAATTTGTTGTAGCATATGATGTTATGCACCAGGGTCTAAGAAACAAAGGTGACATTACATCACGTGGATAGGTCTGACATAATAAATAGGAAAAAAAGAGTTAGTCTAACATCCTACCAAGTAACATGGGACTTTGGTGGATACATGCTAGAAGAACCATAAGAAATTCACATGCCCTAGTGCAGCATGAGACAACGTGGATTACATCTGGAAATGCACAGGACAAGTCTAAACACACGTAGAAAGAAAAAGATCAAGACTCTTCCCCAAGTTACACTATTCACAACATACGATGATATAAAGGATTGTGGCAACAATAAGGAGGTAAAACAAGGAAGATCAAGATAAAAGATAAAAACATATCCAAAAGAAAAACACAAATAAAAATAATCTCATGTATCTCTTTCCATAGTGATGATGATGGATGGGGATTGATTTGATTATTCTGATATCAGGAAGGATATATCCTGTGAAGATCAGTGATGGATTTCTAAACTAGTATTTCAATGACAAGAGACAAGAAAGACACTTAAACCTCTAAGGGAATAATAGATGATTATTGAAGCACTAACTAGATAAGGACATTGTCTTGATAAAACATGAAAAACTGATGCAAAGGATGGGACCTAATGACACAAATGTACAAATTATGCTAGGTGGAGACATGATCAACTAAGAATAGGTGTATAGTTGGAAAATGGAAGCACTTCCATGGTAGACTGGTTTAGCCTTCTAAGAAAGTGGTTTGGGGTCATATAAAGCACCTTGAATTGGTTCCTAATCTAGACCTGGCTTTCCTCCTATTCTACCCCTACTTCCACTTCCTTCCATCCTAATTTTTGCATCCTGGACTGTAGATTTGAGATCTTTGACCTCAAGGTCAAGGTTGACCTTTTGGGTCTATGTCGACCTCGACCCTGACCTAGGTCAAGTTTGACCTCAACCTGACCTAGGTCAAGGTCAACCTCAACCCTGACATAGGTCAAGGTCAACCTCGATCTTGAATCAGGTTTCAAATCTCAGGGTCCCACAGTTTCTAGATATCAGTCTTTGAAAAAGTTGTTTCCCGCTTCCGGGTCGGCTGTTTCGGGTTTCGAAGCGTCGATTCCTAAATTATATTTAACATAGGTCCTCTCCTAGGGGTAAAGGCTTTAATGAGAATTTAATTATCCTATGTTATCCTCCTTAGAATATTTTTCCCTAATTTCATATAAAAGGGAGATTTCTCCTCTCATTTTCTGTAAGTCTTCTAATCGTGATCAAGCATTCTCAAACTATCTTCAAGTGCAATTCAAGCAAGAATTCAAGCAATATTTCAAGAAAGAATTCATCCATTCTCAAGCATTCAAGCATCCATTTTCGTGAAGGAGATCCATTGGAGGCCATTAAAGGATTCAAGCTACATAGTGCCCTTTTTGGTGATCTCTCCATCCACCTTCTTCTAATCTTCTTCCAATTCAAGAACCCATTCAAGACTTGGTGCTAGAGATCTAGAAGCAAGAGATTGAAGACATCCTACCTTTCTACATTCCACATTTTGAAGCATACTTTTGGATTCAAGGATTCGAATCCTCCACAAAGACTTTTACAAGCAAGGTGAGTTTATGCATTTACTTTGTCTATTTCTGCAATTTCAATTACATATATTTAAGGTTAATTCCAAAATCAGGGTTTGACAAAGGAAAACCCCTCCCCCCCAACAAAAAAACCTCTTTTTCTTGTAGGTACAGGTTTAGAACAACAAATTTGAGACCAGATCTGGATACCCTTTTCAGCTTTCTTTTAGACGGCACAAATAGATTCTCTGTCGGACCTGTGCAGGTCAGGGTCAACATTATTGGGTCTAGGTTGACATTTGTGGGTCAAGGTCAAAATTTTTCATAAGACGGTGTTAGACTGGAAAATTATTTATGGGTTTTATTCATCTCTGTGTTTCCTTTTCGGATCATACTTCAGTTTTTCCAGAAACAGAGTATAGACCTCAGAAAAAACATTCTTTGATCTACAATATTTCAAGGTTAGTGCATTTCTCCTATCCATTTCAATTCAAATCCTTAATCATTCTAAATCTATCACACAATCATTCCTTTCCATAAAATGGGGAATTTAAGACTTTCCTCTTTGCTCTCAGTTCCAAATGATTGATTTATTTGTGCGTTGATCCTTTTTGGGTTGATCAATTTGGATCTTTCCTTTGTGCATCTTGGGATAGAAGAGGAATATCTTATCTTTCCCCTACTTATTTCAAATGTTACATGTTCTTATGTTACATTTTGGCGACCTCTATTTTAGATGTTACATTTTGGTGAACCCACGATAGACAACACTTTCTTTTTGGTTTTAGATTTGCATATTATGTTAGATCTTACATGCATTTAAAAGTAGATTTGTTTTATGCTCTTGCATTTATATATCAAGAATCAAAAATCACAAATTGCTTTAAAAATACAAAAACATTTACATTTTTCATGCTTATAGATTTCATTTGAATGCATTGGGATATATTTAGATCTATTGTTTATGCATTTCTTTATTCATTATCATGTTGCACAAGTTGTTTCAAGTGTTTTCCAAACATCCTTCTATAACTTTTGGGATTAAACAACATACTCCTCTTACCTTACCATTGCATGATGTTACATCTAGAAAGACTTTAATAGTACATGCGATGTTACTTTATCCTCTCTTGTATTACCTTGTAAGGATATATTAGAGCAAGAAGATGACTTTAATCTTTCTCTCCATCATATTTCTCTTTATGGAGATGAGTTGAGGATTGATGTTAATTCTTCTAATATATGTCTTTCCTATGAGCCTACTTTAGAATATAATCCTCCTATTTAGGATGAACCTTTGGATTTGTATGTTGATTACTCTCTTCCTCATGAATCCATTGTGGATTATCCTCCTTTTTGGAATGAACCCTCGGATAAAGACATTAATTTATCCCCTCATTGTGAAGATTCTTTGATACAAGAAGTTTATTTATTAATGGATGACATATTCATACATAATGGTGACTCTTTTTCTAAAACAC
This sequence comes from Thuja plicata, assembly GCA_018584345.1. Taxonomy (NCBI): domain Eukaryota; kingdom Viridiplantae; phylum Streptophyta; class Pinopsida; order Cupressales; family Cupressaceae; genus Thuja; species Thuja plicata. The sequence goes on from MU227418.1 coordinate 28,898, forward strand.
ACTCCTCTTATGTAGAAATTTTAGAGAAAGAAGGAGACATTATAGATTCTTTACCTCCATTTAGGATTCCTTCTTGTGATGAGGGATTACCAGAGAATGATATGAATTCCCTTAATGTTCTCCCTCTTAGTGATGATCTTATGTAGAATCAAGATCCTCCCTCATCTCCTCATAGGATGTATTCTTTTCTTCCTTCTTGTGAATCTATTTGTAGTGCTA
>MU227418.1:37928-76754 GCA_018584345.1 Thuja plicata
GAAGGTAACACACACAAGTTGCTAAATCCTGAAGAGACACACATTTTTACTTTTATGTTTGCTAAATCCTCGGAAGGTAATGCACACAAGTTGCTAAATCCTGAAGAGACATGCATTTTACTTTTTTTCTAAATCCTCGGAGGGTAACACACATAAGTTGCTAAATCCTGAAGAGATATGCACCCTTTTATGATATGCTAAATCCTTGAAAGGTAATACACATAAGTTGCTAAATCCTAAATGGACATGCATTTTATACTCTATAGTGACACAAGAATGTGGATCTATGGGTATTTTCAAAAAGCCGTCAGAAGATGCACTTACAATTACAAGCATAGTTTATGGGTGAACCTATTGGGGGCTCTCCCTCCTTGGTGATTCATAGTAAGGTGGGCATCTTACTAGGTGAGGTAATCACTTTTTGTTTTCTCTCTTTTGCTTTCATGCTAGTAGGATTAGATCGTGAAGCTATTTTATCAATAGTGTTGTTCTTATCTTACTTTTGTCATCATATATGTTTTCTATGATTGAATGTTCTTTAATTTCCATATCTTTATGTATGTATGATGAGCTAGAATCCTTAGTCTGGGGGCTCATTTTCTTGGCTTAGTGATATTCTATCTTGATTTCAATCCACCAGGATCTCTTTCTTCTAACTTTACCGTGAGCACATTCAATTTATGTACTCCCGCTAAAGTGGGGGCTTAATGTATCATCTTAAAATGGAAGCACTTCCATGTTAAGATAATTTAGCACTCCTTAGGGGATGTATTTGACCTCCATTAAATCATCCCCCCATTTCTGCATCATCCCCCCTGATCTACTCCTCCTTATACCACTTTCGGGACTGATTTCTACATTCTGGGTTGCAGGACTCTGTTTCTGGGATACAGGGACAGGGTCAACCTCCTAGGACAGGGTCAAGCTCATCCCTACCCTAGGAAAAGGTCAACCTCAGCGCTATCCTAGGACAGGTCCGACCTCGACCTTGTCCCAGGGTCCAAAACCTAGAACCCTGCAGTTCCTAGGTTGTTGGTCTTTGCAAAAAGTTTCTTCCCGCTTCCGAGTCGGCTATTTCAGGCTACGAAGCGTGGATTCCTAAATTATATTTAATATAGGTCCACTTCTAGGGGAATGGGTCCAATTAGGATTTAATTCTCCTATGTTGGCCTCCTTAGAAGATTGTGCCCTAATTTCATATAAAAGGAAGCCTTCTCCTGTCATTTTCTCTAACTATCAACTAGGTGATAAGAGGTGATCAAGAACAAAGTTCAAGCATCCATTGCTCTACATGTGTTCAAGCTCTCAAGGTGTTCAATTCTCCCTCCTCAAGAATTCAAGTTCTCCATTGAAGATCAAGGATTCAAGCTTTCAAGCCTTTGAAGGGATTTGGTTCAAGCTTTCAAGATTTATCATTCTAGCCCTAGATCTAGCCATCATGATGGTGTGATCTTCCTTCAAGATCCTTTGTGCATCCTCAAGACTCTTTCATCACCTCTTCAAGGTGGATTCGAAGCATACAATCATGGAGGTTTATGGTTTCTAAATTCCATGCTTTCATATTTACATACTTGCTCACATTTGAATTACAATTACATATCTATTCAATATCATAGCTTCATTGTTAGATTTGATTCTACTACTTGCTAGAATTCTTATTTCAATTATTGACTAAGGAAAACCCCTCCCCCACAACAAACAAACCTCTTTTTCTTGTAGGTACGAGTTTGGGAATGTAGATCTGAGGCCAGATCTGGATACCCTTTTTTAGATTTTTTTCGGACTGTGCGAACAGGGACACTTTCGGAGTTGAGTAGATCAAGTTGGCAAAAGTGGTACAGGGTCAACCTTTTTTATAAGACAACATCAGAACAGAAAAATATTTCTATGTTTTTTTTGTCTCTGTGTTTTGGTTTGGTATCAACTGTCAGCATCTCTAGAAACAGTCTATAGATCTCAGAATATAGCAATCTTTGATCTGCCATTTTGTAAGGTTGGTACTTTCTCCTATTCTTATCAATTACTGTCATTAATCATATTAATCAATCAATTTATAGAATTTAAGATTCCCTTTCTTGGTCTCTTTCCAAATAGTGGATTCATTTGTGTATTAACCATTTGGGGTTGATCAAAATTGGATCTCCTATTTGTGTATTTGAGGGTAAAAGAAAGGAGCATCTTATCTTCCCTTAATCACAATCACAATTGCAATATACAATCAATCAAATTCAAGTAAGTGTAAAGTAGGGTTAAGGAAATCAACACAAATAACATTTAACAATTCAAATGCCCCTCTTAACCAAACTTTTTCATCTTTACAGATATATCCTAGAAAAACACAAGGATTTGGAAGGATGCATCCTGATGATGATGATGATTGAATTGTAATCAAGGATTGGATAAAGGCTAGGAACAAGACCAAAGATCTTATTGGATGGGTTGATTGATGTTTTATTTTGGATAGCTACATATGGATGATTTTCACATGTGATGGTAGATTACATGGAGCATGCGATAGCCTTAAGAGAGATACTAATGATAAGAGATATGGAGATGGAATAATTATTAGACATGGATTGATGGAGAGAAGGATTATGGATAAAGACAAATAGGAGATGAGGATTGGGAGATGGAAGGATTACAGATGATAGGATGATAGGGGAGAAGAATTGGGAGATGGAAGGATTATGGATTATGATATGATATGAGATGGAAGGATTGAGAGTTACAGGATGATATGAGATGGATGAATTGGGGATGATGCAATGATAGGAGATGAGAATTGGGAGATGGAAGGATTGGGGATGACAGGATGATAGAAGATGAGGATTTGGATATGGATGGATTGTGGATGAGAGGATGATACAAGATGAGGAATAGGATATGGAAGGATTATGGATGACGGGATGACATGAGACAAGGATTGAGAGATGCAAGAATTGGGGATGTGATAGGGTTTCCAAGTGCTATATCACCAAAGAATAAAGATGCCCCCACTTAGGATATGTCATGCATGATGAGGATTTAGGAGGGGCATGAGTGGTTGGAAGTTAGGATGACAAGAGGATGAGTAAGGTAGATGGAGCTAGTTAATATATGGATAAGGGTGATGGAGATTTCTAACTAGATTATATGGTTGAGAGAAAGGATGGGTGGACAAGAGGATAGGTAAATGAAATATTTGATAGGGAAATGGATTCCAAGAGGTGTCTAGAGAATGTATACATGATGGCTTGTATGTTTTATCAAGATCAAAAGGAGGATGAAGGGAGTGAAATGGAAAAGATATGATAGGTATGGTCAGTAGATGAGATGGAGGAAGGGATGGAGAGGTAGATAGAAGATATTTCCCCCAATTATGAAGATAAAATGGATGAATAGATTACACACAATGCTTTTATCCTAGGTTTTCATCATGGTACTTGTCCATGGCACCTATTTTCAAAGTTTGCCCCATTGGATGATTATTTTTTCTCTTTCTCCTTTATTTTTCTTATTTTTTTTAACTTTTTTTAAAAAAAAATTTGGGAATATTTTGAGGGATTTATTGATGGAATGATAAGAAGGAGATGGAGGACTCAGAGGAATCAAGCATCATGTTTAATTATCAATGTAATAGGAGCCCATTTGGAGTGATCATTGGATGTTGGTAGAACCTTATTAGGATAAGGGGATTATGCAAAGGCATGGATTAAATAGTTTTGATGGGGGATAAATAGGGGGATAAGAGATATTATGGTGGGAAGTCTTTGTATGGAAGGAAGGGAAGTGAGTCTGATAGAGGGATGTTGTCAAGATCAACATTAACACGTGTTAGGGATGTGGAAAGAGTGGATGGTAGATATAGATATGATATAGAAGATGACAGGTAGATGTGGAACATAAGGGCCCAAAATGGATTTAGGAGATGGAGGGGAGGAATTCTTAGCTGGTGGATTTGTGAATTTGGATGTCACTGTGGATTCTTATTTTAGATGCATTTCTTCTTCTCTCTCTCTGAACCACATGCTTTTCTCGTTTTCTTTGGTGGGCCTTTGCAGCCTTTGAAATGCAATACATTTTTTTATTGGATTGTGCTTTGCTTGAGCATGTCATTTGGAGTGGACATGAAGACATTTATTTTATTGTGGATCTTTAGCTTTATGTATTTTTTATTTGGCATCCAAGTTATTGCAAGTAGAATTTGTAGGAGCATGAGAATTTGTATAATATGGAGGAAATATAGATAGAATTATAGTGGGAGGATGGGGGATGGTCCATGTGGGTATGTGTTGTTGTTGATCCTATTTGAGAATGTAAGAGGTGGGATATTTAATATGGGATTGGTGGATCAAGGAATGAGTGGATAAGATGGGGGTGAGATTTTGGGATGTAAGGACACAAAATTGATATAGTATGCAAAGGATATGGAATGACATATATTGGGAAATAGGGTCCTAAAATAGATTTATATGATGAAGGAGTCATGTGGTAGGGTGTCTTGGGTTGAAATGATGGAGGAGGGGATATGGCAGTAATGTTTTTGAATGAACGATGGAAAGATGAAATTATAGGTTGAACACTACACTTGGATTTTTCATTAGTTGTACCAACATTGGTGGATGAAGTGCCTCAGGATTTGTAACCAAGACCATGAGTTCATGGATATTATTTGACATGGATGGGCTCCAACGTACCTTGTTCATCGATGCCTAAGCCTTTGCCTTGATAATTCTTTTTCTTGAGCATTCAATCTAAGATAGGATACCTCTTACTTGGGGAACAAGATGTGAGTTCGTTATTAAGTGGAGTGTAGGTTGTGGATATACAATTTATTTCTTCTACTACAAATGGACCACCATAGATGAATGTAAGTGAGCCAAGGGGATAGAGTGATGGTGGTTGGATAGTTTAGATTGAGGGAGATAAAGGATCATGAACTGGAGTGGATGGGATGCTAAATTCTTGATTTGGATGGGAGGATGGTAATGGATCTTGAGTTGGAGTGGGTGGAATGATAGGATCTTTCTTTCCAGGAGGAGATGATAATTTGTCATGAGATGCAGGAAGTGGGATTGTAAAGTCATGATGTGGAGGGGATGATAATAGATCTTGCAATGGAGTTGGGGAAAAGATAGGATTTGAAGTTATACCAATGGAAATTTGGACATGTTCTAGGAAAATCTCTTAGCATGATTGAACAGGTGTAGATGGTGTGATGGGGGATGAATACATAAAATATTTAGATGGAGTGGATGGAAGGATGGTAGGTTCTTCAATTGGGTTGGATGGATTGAGGATGGACTCTTGAGGCTCATTGGATTGGTTTTGGATAATGTTAGGATGTGAAGATGTGGTTTGGGGGTGTACAGAGTCAACACATGGGGGGTTTTCACTCATGTTAAGAGGTGGAAGAGGATGAGTAAGTGGGGATGATGGAAGAAGCATGATGGATGTGCTAGGTTGAAGGGAAATGATAGGTGAGGGCGGTGGAAGGGACTAATCATAAAGTACCTTACATTATGGAGTGGGATGACATGACTCATCATCTTTAGGAGCCATATTTTCTCATGGCTTCTTTGTGAAGCTCCTTAGAGACTTGTGTATTTGAAGCTGAGAGGGATGTGTAACATGTGTGGATTGTAGTAAGCTAAGATAGTCCACATATGAAGGTGTGAAAATGGATTTTGAACTTGGTTAACAGAATGATCATGGAGAAGTGACTGTGTGAGATGACTTGGCTAGATAGATCACATACATAGACATGGAGGCTATTAGAATTCACAAAATTCATTCACCAAGATCCATTGTATGCAAAATACCTGTCACAAAAGAAAATAATGGACACCCAACTCATAATACTTTGAAAGATAAAACATTCATTTAGAGAGAGAATAGATGGAATTACAAAAGAATTAATAATTACAAAGAGACCAATCCTTTTAAAGGATATCGAAAACCCAAAAGGTGGAGAAACCTAGGTTGCATGATAATAATTAACAATTCTAATTATTTATTATATGCCTAAAGTTTATCTTTAGTGAACTAGACATAAAATGTGACTTAATAATTATAGCAATAATGATTTAATTAATAAGTGAAACTACCTTTTTACTCTAACACCCCCCCCCCCCCCCCCCTTAAGATAGACTTAGGGAGAAGCTAAAAACCTAGAAACAACTACTGAAAGTAGGAAATGAGTCCTAACAATATGGCCTAATCAGGTACCCATGTACAAAAATCTCTGTAAAGAGGAGAAAAAGAGAAAACCCAGTGGGAAAAACCCTCTCCAAAAAGAGATGAAGACTAGTGAAGGAATAAAGATGCCTCCAACCTAGACAATGTCCCAGAAGATAGGAACAAAGATTAGGTAGCAAAGACTGTAATCTAAATGACTTCCCTCAAATGAAACTACTTAAATCAAGATGGAAAACAAAGGAAATCATTGAAACTTGAAGATACAAATGGAAAAAACACCAAAGTATGACGAGCTGATGAATAGAAGAACATGTAGAAAACCACTGAAGAATGAAATTCCAAACACTGTCAAAGAATAACTGCTGGAATCTCCACTGAAATAGAATCTGATTAGGTAGAGAATATTGTAATATGTATGATTCCCCTCAAATGAAACTACTCAAATTATGATGGAAAATAAAGGAAAAAATCAAAACTCAAAGATACAGATGGAAAAAATACCAAATACTGAAGAGCTAATCAAAAGATGGAAGGATGCCTCCAAAATAGGAATGAAAGAAGTGTCCATATGGTAAATGATCCATCTCACCAAAATGTATAGGTACCCAACCTTTGCATCTGCCTAGTAAACATGATCAAATACTGAATACATAGCTCACTCCTTCAAACCAAGGAAGCATTAGAACCAACATGAAATACCCCCCATAGTACTAAGCACAGAGAGGTATGACAAGTATACTGAAAGAGAATGTCAAGAATGAATGCATGTCAAAGAAAGTAAAAGAACATATAAAGGATGTTTGAATGATGATCAATCTCTGGACATACATAATAAGGCTAATTTCATGGAAGGAACACTCAAAAAAGGTAGATCCCCCCTGTGATACTTTATTATGTAGTGCAAGTATAAACATGCACAAAATGTGCAAGATCCCAAGCATGCAATGATGACACTTTATCTTAGTGCATTTGCAAAAAAGAAATGCTACAGAAATAGATGTCTGCAACCCTCAGGAATGACTAAAAACTATAAGAATAGATGTAACAGCTAAGAAGGAGAAATCCCATTCAAGGAAAATGATCCCATGACCTAAAAAATCCAAGGTAACCACCTTAATGCCAAAAATAAAAAACTTGAATAAAATATATCTGGAGTAGATTCTGATGATGAGACCCATACAAGAAGAAGGAGAACAATACCACCTTTCCAACGACATGTGGAAGTCAAAAAATGGAGTCAGGAGGTGCAAGATATATTTACTGGAGTGCAAAATGGAACCCTGACTTTGACTGGAAAAAACCCTTGCAAGGCGAAAAAATAAAAAAAACAAACATGGAAAATCAGGTCAGGCTCAGAACCAGTTTTCCGATGATATCTTGTTAGGAAAAAAATGCCCTTTTTTGCTCAAGATATGAGAAAAAAACCTATGTCTGCACCAAAATAATAAGAACCCTCAAAAATCTCTATTAAACCTAGAGGAGCCCCTCTAAATCTAGCAATGCCTTTAAATCTAGCAAGAATACAAAATTTTTGGCCAAATTTGGTAGATTTACCAAGGGGAATTATTTTTACGCTAGTTCAGAGGTGTGAATTTTGAGGCAGAAAGGAAAAATAGGTAGTGTGACAAATCAGACATTTTTTGCCTCGAAAATCATGCCAAGGTCGTGCATGCAAAAAAGAGGGCCCAAAGTTTAACTGTGTGCAAATTGGATGTACCTTATATGTAAATAGGAGTTTTTGGGTGTTTTGAGCGCAACTGTGAGGTTGGTTTGTGCCCAAAGTGCTCCAAAAATATCTCCCCTCCATATCCATGCAAAAACCTCTAAAAATTGAAACCATTGACGCTTCAAAAAATCTACAAAACAATCAAGAATGGGCAGCAACAACAAGGCTTTGATACCATGTTAGAATTTAAATAATTCAATCACCAAGATCCACTATATACAAAATACCTGTCACAAATGAAAAGAATGGAGACATAACTCGTAATGATGTGAAAGATGAAATATTCATTCAGAGAGAGTATAGAGGGAATTACAAAAGAATTAATTATTAAGAAGCGATCAATCCTTATAAAGGAGATCAAAAGCCCAAAAGGTAGATAATCCTAGGGTGCATTATAATAATTAATAATAGAATTAATTATTATATGCCTAAATTTTAGCTTAAGTGAACTATATATAAAAAGTGACTTAATAATTAAATCAATAATGATTTAATTAATAAGTGAAAATACCTCTTTACTCTAACAAAGGAAACTGGATTGACTAGTGATGGGGAAGCATAATTAGACTGGGATATAGAACATGAAGTGGATTGTGAGATGAAGGGATATTGTGGAATAGGAGTTGTGGTAATGTAAGAAGGACTGAAATATGGTGGAATGAGATAAAGGTGTATAATACATTTTGGACACTTGTGCAAGAGATTGTGATTGAAAAAGAAGAAGAAAATGGGAGATCATTGAAAGAAGGAATTAATAATAGAAGATAAAATCTCTCACCTTCTGATTTGTAGCATGATTATAATTTATCATTTATGAACCTAACCTATAATTCTATGTTTACTTGAATGTCTTCAACGAAAATATAGCTGAGATAAAGGGAGGAACCCATGAAATAGGTAGGTAAAGAGAATAAATGTTTTTAAAAAAATTCCTTAATGAATACAAAAAAATATAATCATGTATTGATAATCAAAGTAATGAAAAATGTTTATTATCTATAAATTATTAAATATGTATATTAGAATTGTTTATCCAATTAAATACATGTATGTCATGTTTAGCATGGCGAACTATGGATCTTCTAGAGAAATTATTCTCGCAAAATATATTATATTGTTGATGAGGTTTAAGATTTCATTCTTGAGGGTATACCATGATATGAAAACAAACTATTAGAATTACATTATTAGCATTTATTGATAAAGATGGTAAATGATTGAGTTAGAAGCACAAATTGGGACATTGAGGGTAAAAGATATTAACTTTTTTATATTTTGATTAAAGGGGAAAACTGGTTTTACAGGGACAAGAAACCCAATGTCAACAAAAAAGAGACAAAAATGAAGTTAAAAAGGAACCATTAAGAAACCATCAACAAAACAGACAATAACTAGCCCATAAAAACTAGAGAAATCCCAGCCCTACAAAACTACAACCATGAACAAAATATAAGACCATACCAAAAGCCTACATCATATTGATCAATTTATCATTCTTATGAATGATATCCTCATTGATATTCTTTACTTTCATATTATGGTGTCAATAGGGTTTGCTCCCTTATCTTTTCTATAGAGTATCATTACTAGACCAAGAAGGGTCATCTCAATCTCAACCACATCGACATCAAAGTCCTCTGTAGGAGCTCTGCACCTCTTTGGATTAGCTATATCCATTTCCTCCCCCTTCTTAACCATCTTAGTGCCACCAGTGGGAGAGTTTCCCTTTGATATGACATGGAGACCCTCAACCTAGTCATCGAGTCTACAAATAACATCACTTGTGTTATCCATGGAAGATTTTCTCTAGGCCAACACCACACTCAAACTTCCCTAGATATTATGAAGCTCATTTCCCAGCTACTTTATGCACTCTTCATGGTCCTCCTTCAAATAATTTTCCCTACTTGAAAGTGTTTTCCTATTGGCCAAAATACTGTCAAGATTCCCATTAGAAGGATCGACCTTCTCTTTGACAGTTTTTATCTCCTAGATAATCCAACTAAATGGAGCAAACTGGTTGTTCTATAAATTCCTCAAATGAATGTATGAATTCATATTCTAAGGAATGGAAGAACCCATATCCTTAAGGATAATCCCACCACCATCTATGGGTGTGAAATTATTAACATCGTGATCCTCCATTGACAAACCCAAATCAGCATGAGGGACATTCTTTAATTTGGTTTTTTTCTTGCTGACATTAATATATGGGGGCTGAGAAACCTTGGATTTCTCTTTAGCACTGAACATATAAACCCTAACTACACCTTTAACCATCACATCGATACTAGGTTCCACCAAGTTGGGCACATAATTTGGGTCCTCCTCCTCATCAGATAAAAAAATGTTATTTCTTTCAAAAGAGATTTTGGGTTTAGATGATGAGGGGCCCTGATTCTTGTATATATATAATATATCATCCCTATTAGATTCTACCTCCTCATCTAAAGAGGTATCTCCATAATGGACATAGAAATTTTTATTATACTTAATACCTATTTTTGGTACGTGATTTCTCTCGACATTGGGAGCCTTGACTTACTCCATGGTCATTAATATTAAGCCATCTGTAGAATTTTCTTCCCTTAATAACAGTATTAGAAACTTTAGCAACCAAATCCACATTAACCTCCATCTCTAGACCATACACACAGAGCACTCCCTCCCTCTAGCCATGAATAAAGGCCTTAGTAACTATAAATTTTGACATATACCACATAAATGATGTCCTACTACGGACAACATTAAGCATGTCATCCTTCATCATTTCCCAAAACCCCTTAAGCTTTACATGCCTAATAATTATAATGGAGCATTATTTGGATATATATGGATCCTATTATAAATATCCCACTCTTTATAACTTGGAAAGCCAACCCTAATGTTGAATGAAATATCCACTACCTTATTTCCTTCATAGTAAACATGAGATAATTTAAATTGATCAAAGTCCCTTACTATCATAAGGAAATCTTCAATAATAGATTTAATCAACTTGCTAAGGGAAGATGATCTGTTTAGACAAATAGTAATATTGAGAGAGTTATATTCAAACCAAACTCATCTAAAACCTTTCTGTTTAGCCAATTTTATCTCGGCATAGGCTACCTAGGCCTCAACAAAGTGGTTTTTCTAGGTACCCAATGGGAGGTCCACACACACACACACACACACACACACATAGAGAGAGAGAGAGAGAGAGAGAGTTGTCAAAGAGTTTGGTCAAAGGTTATAACCAAATTTATACTATAATTATACTGTATTGAGTATAAGGCAAGGAAATACATGTCTCTTAGTGGTTGAAATAAAGTTTTTATATCAACTCTATAATTCATGGAGTTGTTAACCGAACCAAAAAGGTCAAATCGTCAGTACTATACTACTAATTTTGATACTATGATGGATTGGAAGATAGAATGTGAACTAAGATTGGGAAAAGGCATCACAAGTGAACACTTGGAGTGAAACAAATATTTTAATTTTAGCATTCATGCTCTAGTAGTGTTAAATAAAAGATTCAATTTACAAAACAAGATTCTATAAGAGAATTAAGTTTACAATTTTTAAAACGTCCCTTTCCATATTATTGTCTTGGCTGAGAAATTGGACTAAAAAACTTTTATTACTATTATTATTTATTATTACCCTTTTTTCTAAAGGGAAAATAAATAAATACATAGAGTTGATTTAGTCCCTCACATTTAACAATTAGTAAATATTTCAAATAAGGACTTTAATTTTTAATGAATAGGAAATACTGTATGACAACTAAATTATTGTATATCGACAAAAAATACTTTTTCATTTTCTAAATTGCCTAGTCATGATATTATTAAACTTCTAAAATAAATTAATTTTTCCATAGTAAACATTGTGTGATTTAAGCTAATAACATAAAATTTATAGTACACATATTACACATTGAAATCATATTTTCCATTACTATTGAAATCTTCCTTATTTTATGAGTGATATTTTTCATTAATATAAATCCTTGCTTATTTTTGGAGCATATTCATTTTGAAATTATAATTTTGTAGTTTTTTTCAATTAGAATTTATGCATATATATATTTGTCTTCTTGAGATGTATTTTGTGGTTTGTGTTGAAGGCTAACATACAAACAAATGCAAAATCATGCAATGACAATAAGAGTATTGAACATGACTTGTCAATATTGTGTTGTCATGTAAAGCACCTACATTCTCCTTCTCTCATTTTTATTATGGCCTCTATTAAACTAGGCAAATGAATCCGTGAGATTAAAAAGAATATAGGTAGCACAATGTTGATGTGTAAAAATTATTTTTCTATGTTACACAAATAAGAAATTGATAGCACAATAAATCCTTCAAGATAATGATTAAAAATAATATAGGTAGCACAATGTTGATATGTAAAAACTATTTTTCTATGTTTACACAAATAAGAAATTGATATTTTTATAACTTATGATAGCTATAGTTTACTAATGGCATGGATGAGAAAATATGTATCTACTTGGTCATCCAGCTTGACAAAGATATTTATGATACATTATTTTGACTTTACTAGCTTTTGAATATCTATTATACCTTACATTAATTCCATTGGTAGTCATATGATTACAATGTAATTGTATAAATAGATTGATCCGCATTTACATCATTTCATATGGTACATACATAATATGTATATGCCATTTTTTACCCTATATTATAATTTAATGGTTGCAACCTTTTAAATGGCATGTGTGTACTACTTCCTAAAAATAAATTAGAATCACTTGATCATATCATAGAGTAGAGCATGTGTAATATAAGGTATAGATTCATTCAAACCTTAGAGTAGGGTCATATATAAGTTTCACCTTTATATGGCATATTTTTTTCTAAATGTTTGATCTATGTGTGTTTTAAGAGTTGCTATTCTTCCCCTCAACACATAGTTTATATTCTTAGACCACATAGGAAGGCGTTGAATTAAAAATTCTTCAATGAGACACATACTACCTCTTGACCTTTCCAAAATGTGGCACATCTAAACTAATATTACAAAGAATACATAAACAATCAAAGACATTCAATATTATGATCAACCTTAATAATTTATTTTTTCAAATAAAGCATATAAAGAAAATTAACTTATTATTATTTTTGATACCCGGGGTATCCCAAATCTATGTGGCCCTGACCGTGTTTTTCCAATTAAGGGTAAACCACAAGTGAGACTACCAATACTTATTGATAATTTATTTTTCACACTAAAACATACAAATTAAATCAACTTATTATTATTATTATGCTTTATATATGTGATAAATCCATCTAACCTTTATCCTTTAATTGATTGGATATCCCACAAAATTTCCTATCATAGGTCTGCCCATATTTTCATTTTACACTAGCCGATTAGCTTGAAGGTTTCTGAAGCTTTCTCATTAGACGTTTTTGTGCATATCATGCAAGCCTAGCATTGTAGGAGTCCATCTTTTAGATGCATTTTAGAAACACATTTTCCATAAAATTTCCTAAGGGACGTCGATACTATAAAGAATATAGAATCACTCTATATTCCGGAAACACACAGAAATGCATTGTTTCGACAAACAACTAAAATCAAGAAACCCCAAAACAGGGCAGAGCATAAACACATAACACACATGGAGATATGAAAGCTTTCTTCTTGCTTCTATTAACTGGAAATTAACTTCTACAAAGAAATATAAACTTGCAGCAACTAGGGATGTATACAAACTTCAAAGAGCTTCTCTAAACTCGTACAAGATTATCTGAAGCAATCACTGCTTAACAGATCAATCAATTACAAATAATTGCTGCTACAATAAAAACAAGTCTCTGATAAAACAGAGCACTTACCAAAAAAATCTATTTGCTGCTGCTGCAAATAAACTTACTTCTTACATGTCTATTGAAAGAATAAAGATATTCTTTGCTTTATGGAGTAATTTCTGTCCAAAGAAGAAAATTAGATTTGAACTTATCTTTCAAAGTCCACATAAAATCACATTTGAAAATATCTTATAAAAGTCTTCATAAAATCTGATTTACTCTTATCAGAAAAACATGGGAGAATTAAAAGCTAACAAAAGAGGCTCAAGCAATCAGATTTAATTCTAAAAATCCAACACTCCCCCGTTGTCTTGAGCTAAAAAAACATGATCATTCTTGATCCAAAAGAACTACGCCCAGATTTCTCCTTAGGCACTCAAAACTTGCAATGCCCAAGGGCTTGGTGAAAATGTTTGCTAGCTACTGCTTTGACATGCAAAAATCCATTTTTATTTCACCATTATCAACTAATTCTCTAATAAAATGATACCTAATTTCAATGTGCTTGCTTCTTCCATGAAACACAGGATTTTTTGACAAAGCTATTGAGGAAATATTGTGGTTCCATCCTCTTGTTTTTCCTTCAATTCTACCAAGATCCTTCTCATCCAAATAGCTTGACATGCTGCTGTATTTTATGCTATATATTCATCCTTTGTTGTAGATTGAGAAGCTATGGGTTTCTTCCTAGAAGACCATGAGATTACACATGAACCCATGTGAAAGACATATCCAAAAGTACTCTTCTAATCATCTAAACTCCCTACCCAATCACTGTCTGTGTAACCAATCAATCCAAAATCATTTTTTGTAGTATAAAAAATACCATATCCCTTGGTATCATTCACATACCTTAGTATTCTCTTTCCCACTTGCCAATCGGAGTCCTTTGGGGTTTCCATAAATCTTGAAATCAAACTTACTGCATGCATAATATCCAGCCTAGTAGTTGTTAAATACATCAAAATTCCAACCAAGCTTTTAAACAAAGTTGGATTCACATTGTTGCTGCAATCATTCTTGCTTAGCTTTAGACCTACCTTAGTTCGTGTTGGGATAGCCTTGCTACTCTTCATTTTAAATCTCTCCAAGATTTTATTTGCATATATTTCTTTAGAGATAAAAATTCCATCATGAATTTTTTTACTTCTATGCCTAGAAAATATCTCAAGAGACCTAAGTCTGACATTTCAAACTCTCTTTTCATGGCCTCTTTAAAATCAGCAATGAGGAAATCATTATCCCCAGTAAAGATTAAATCATCAACATACAAGACAACAATTAAAATATTACCATTTGTTGCCTTGATGTAAAGAGTGAGCTCACCATCACTTTTGCAAATTCCATTGCTCATCGAATATGAGTCAATTCTTCTATACCATGCCCGTGGAGCTTTCTTAAGCCCATAAAGAGCCTTTTTTAGCCTATACACTTTACCTTCATGACCTGGAACTTCATAACCAGGTGGCAGCTCCACATAAACCTCTTCTTTCAATACTACATTCAAGAAGGCGGATTTCACATCCATTTAAAATACCTTCCATTTGTGTTGGGCTGCAATTGCTATGACAGCACACACGGTTTCCATTCTTGCAATAGGGGCATATGTTTCATCATAATCTATACCAAACTATTATTTATACCCCTTGACCACCAAACGAGCCTTATGTCTATCTATTTTTCCTTCAGCATTGCTCTTGGTCTTGTAAACCCATTTGACTCCAATAAATTTCTTGTTAGGAGGTAAAATAGTGAGCTCCCAAGTTTCATTTCTTTAAATTGCATCTATTTCCTCATTCATGGCCTTACACCATTTTTCTTCTTTTTCAACATCCTCAAAATGAACTCGATCACTATGAGAAAATAAATAAAAATTGATATTTTCATTAAATTCATTTTCATACCTTTCATCTTGTTAAATCTCCCTTAGATTCTTGGTCTTTCTTGGCACTAGGGAGGCGAGAGTGGGATCACAACTCTCAGTATTACTGCTGCTGATCTCTGCTGGGCCAATTTGCTACCTTTTAGAGTCTTCTATATCTACTATTATATCATCTTGTTGTTCATTAACATCATCATCTTCAACAATAATAGGCACTTTACTTTAAGTTCTTAATGATGTGTCCATCAAGCCATCCCATGACTCATTCTCAATGAACTCCACATCTCTTAAAATGATGATCTTCTTGGTGACAGGGTTATACAATCTATATGCCTTTGAATCAAGACTGTATCCCACAAAGATACACTTCACACCCTTTTCATCCAACTTTTTCCTTTTCTCCTTTGGCACGTGTGCATATGCTACACACCCAAACACTCTCAAGTGTTCAACCGTCCATCTATGCTTTCCCATTCTTCCAATGGAATCTTGTTACAAAATGCCTTTTTAGGAATTCTATTTATTAAATAGACAGTTGTTTCTATAGCCTCTCTCCAATATTCAATTGGGATTCCTTTTTCTTTCATCATGCTCTTTGTCATCTCAACGATGTTCCCATTCTTTCTTTCAGCCACTCCTTTTTGCTGCAGAGTATAACTGGCTGTTAACTCCTTTTTGCCATTGTGCTTGAAAAATTTGACAAAAATATTGGAGGTATATTCCCCCCCTCTATCTAACCTTAGGAATTTAAGATAATTTCCACTTTCTTTTTCAACCTGGGCTTTAAATTCTAAAAACTTATCAAAAGTTTCAGATTTATTTTGCATAAAATACACCCATGTTCTACGACTGAAATTATCTATTAAGGTCATAAAATAAGTACTCCCCCCAATGGAAGTGATTTGCATAGGGCCAACTAAATCATTATGTACCTACTTTAATGGTGCTCTTGCCCTTCTAGAGTTTCCAAAATTAAAGGGTAGCCTATGTTGCTTACCCAAAATGCAAGCCTCACACTTGCTATTGAACTCTTTAATACATGGAAAATCATCTACCATTGTTTTCTTGGATAGTAAACTTAAACCATCATAGCCAAGATGTCCATACCTTAAATTCCATAGCTTTGAAGGGTCTTCAATCACACTCTTGAAAGCTGAATGTTGTACTGATGTACATTCTTTCTTAGGAGATGCAGCTGCTGAAATTGAAGAGAAACATATTTCTGCCTTCAATGGAAACATTTTATTCTTTGTCATTTGGATTGCTGCAACAATTTTCTTACTCCCATCCTTCTCATAAATGATGCATTAATCATTCTCAATCAACACTTTATATCCATTTTTAATTAGTTTTCCAACACTCATCAAATTGTGCTTTATACCTGGGGCAAAATAAACATTTTGAATTTCTTGTTTCTCACCTTGCTTGGTGTGGATCATAATAGATCATTTTCCCACAATTGGAACAATTCCATTGTTCCCCATTCTAATTTCTGACTTGATATATTTATCAATGAAATAAAAAGGACTTTCATTACCACTCATGTGGTTACTACAACCGCTATCCAAATACCAGACTTCAGCGCTACCTTCTTCACCAATATTGCACATGATGAAGGTTGTGGGATTATTTCTATCACCCAATTTCACATCACCAATGTTTACACTTTGCTTTGATTGATCACCTTTCTTTTTCCAGAATTCACTTGCATAATGCCCAAATTTATTACAATAATAGCACTCAACATTGCTCTTGTTTGAGTTACTATTCTTCTTGCCTCCTCTAGAATTATTCTAAGAGCTGCTAGCTCCCTCATCTGTGGATGCTCATTCTGAGATTTCTCCTCCAACATTTTTTTGTCCAAAGTTGCCATGACCTTTGCCTCTCCCCCTGCCTCTTGCATTGGTTTGAGCTCTAAAATATTTCTCTTGAGAAGAATTAGTTGATCTATTAATTCGATGCTCATGGGTTTGGAAAGAACCCATCAACTCATCAATAGTCAATGTTGAGAGATCCTTTGCCTCTTCAATGAAAATAACTAGAGTATCAAATTTTGAGGGAAGACTTCTCAAAAATTTCTCTACTATTCTTTCCTCCTCCATGGTTTCTTCATTGGTTCTCAACTGGTTTATCAAACCAGAGAGTCTTGAGCTGAAATTTGAAATGGACTCATTGTCCTTCATGAGAAAAGTCTCAAATTCTCTTCAAAGCATTTGAAGCTTCACCACACAAACTTTTTTTAGTCCCTTTAAAACTTTTATGAAGGATATCTTAAGCTTCTTTAGAATAATCAGCTGCTACTATTCTAGGAAAGATTGCCTTTGTCAAGGCAATTTTGATCAAGCTCAAAGCTTTTGCATCTTTCCTCCTTGACTCCTTCAACTTAGTCTTCTGAATGTTTGTGAGGGAAGAAAATAGAGTTGGGTCAGTCACATCCACAAAGATATTGACCACAAGCTCCCACAAATCATTTGAAACCTTTACGATCTTCATCTTCTTTTCCCAAACATCATAGTTTGGCCCATTGAAAGACGGTGATTGCTGCCAACTCTTTCCTACATCTCTAGCCATGTCTCCTATGCAAGAAAAATAATTACCCAGAAAAACAAATGCCCAAACTTAGGAGGATTGAGGTCCAATCAGCTCTGATACCATGTAAATAATATAGAGTCACTCTATATTTTGGAAACACATAGGAAATGCTTTGTTTCAGAAAACAACTAAAATCAAGAAACCCCAAAACAGGGCAAAGCATAAACACAAAACACAGATGGAGATATGAAATCTTTCTTCTTGCTTCTATTAACTGGAAATTAACTTCTACAAAGAAATATAAACTTGCAACAACTAGGGCTGCATACAAACTTCAAAGAGATTCTCTAAACTCTTAAAAGATTATCTGAAGCAATCACTGCTTAACAGATCAATTGATTACAAATAATTGCTGGTGCAATAAAAGTAAGTCTCTGCTAAAAAAAAGCACTTACAAAAACAATCTATTTGCTGCTACTATAAATAAACTTACTTCTTATATTTCTATTGAAAGAATAAATATATTCTTTGCTTTATAGAGTAATTGTTGTCCAAAGAAGAAAATCAGATTTGAGCTTATCTTTCAAAGTCCACATAAAATCACATTTGAAAATATCTTCTAAAAAAACTTCATAAAATATAATTTACTCTTATCAGCAAAACATGGGAGAATTAAAAGTCAACAAAAGAGGCTCAAGCAATCATATTTAATTCTAAAAATCCAACGCATACCCTATTCTGGAGCACCCATTTTTGACTGAGGGAGTATTTTCATGAAAACTGTTCATGCTGCAAATTTGTTTGTTGCACATACTGTTCGAATTCTGAGGTTATTGCCATATTTCTAGAGTGAAAAGTAGGGCCAGTGATATAGCGATAATCATCGCTATTATGGAAGGCAGGAGCAGGGAAGGCTATGAAATAGTGAAATGCATAGAAGATGGAAGCTAAAAAATAGAACTTCACTCCAAAATAGAAAAGAGGTAAAAGCACTTGTTGTATAAACTTGTTCAGTCTAAAATTACAAAAACACAAAGAATATAAAGTATAGAGAAAAGAGCACCAAGAATGGGTGCCAAAAAATTAAGAGTTTTGAGAAAAAAAAAGGATAGAAATAAATTTTCAATTTCCAAAAGATGAAAATTAGATGGATTTGGTAATTACAACTGACACCCCCCTTAATTTTGACTCTATCTACATTAGAGAACTTCCACCTTTAACAATTCCCAATTGCTGCTTCTGAAATTGAAAACTTGCTTTTGCCAACAGATTTGTGAGTATGTTTGTCAATTGATCTTTAAAATTACAATACTATAGACTAATTTCTCCATTCCTAACCAACTCTCTGATGAAGTGATAATGGGTGTCAATATGCTTTCTCTTCTGATGAAAAACTAATTTTTTGGAAAGTGATATTGTTGAGATGTCGTCACACAATATGTTGATTGGTTCCTTCTTGGTCCCTGGCTCGATGCCATTTTTTAATCTCTTCATCCATAGTTCTTTGCATCCATAGTGTTTGATAGGTTGTTCATGTAGCTTTTACATACTCTACCTCTACAGATGAAATAGTGACAATTGGTTCCTTCTTAGATGCACATGAGACTACACCATACCCAAACAAAATGCATAACGTCATGTGCTTCTTCTGTCATCTATACTTACAGCAAAGTCATTGTTTGTGAAACCAACTAGCTAGTTATCTTCATAACCTGTACACAAAATATCATGTTGCACTATTCCTGCAATATATCTCAGTATTTTTTTCCAACTTTCCAATGAGATCTGTTCAATGATTCCATTAACCTGGAGAGAAGGCTAACAGGAAACATCATGTTCAACCTTGTTTCTCTAAAATACATTACACTTCCAACTAATTGCTTGTATAAAGTGGGATTTACTGGTGCACCTTCATCATTTTTTCTCAGTTTGGTACTTGGAACAATATGGGTACTTATTGTCTTCCAATTATTCATTCTAAATTTGGTTAACACATCATGTGCATATTTCTTTTGGCTGATGAGAATTCCACATTCTATTTGTTCAAGTTCTAAACCAAGAAAGTACTTCATGTGGCCAAGATTGGTCATTTCAAATTCTCTTTCCATAAAAAGCATGAACTCCTCAAGGTGCAAATTCCCAGTATATAGTAAATCATCAACATAAATACATACAATTATGATTTCATCTTGTAAGTTTCTCTTTGTGTACAATGTGGGCTCATTGTTTCTCCTCTTGAATCCTTTGTTGAGTAGGTAGGAATCTATCCTTTTGTACCATGCCCTTGGTGCATATTTCAATTCATATAAGGATTTTTCAGCTTATAGACCTTTTATTCTTGCCCGTTGATCTCAAATCCAGGTGGTTGATTAACATATACCTCTTCATTTAGAATTCCACTTTGAAATGTTGATTTGACATTTAGATGGTAAACTGATGAATGATGTTTTTCTACCACTACTAAGACAGTTCCAATTATATTTAATCTTGCTACTAGTTTGAAAGTTTGTTCATAGTCTATACCAGGATGTTGTACAAAATATTTGGCTACTAGCCTTGACTTGTGCTTCTCAATTTGACCTTTCTCATTCAGCTTAGTCTTGTAGACCCACTTGACTCCTATTATATTTTTGTCTTGTGGCAAGCCCACTAACTCCCATGTGTCATTCTTTTCTATGGATTTTATTTCCACATTCATGGCTTCTACCCATTCTTCCTTCTTAGCTGCTTCTTCAAAGCATATAAGATGACTAGACATCAAGAGAAACAACAATTGTTCATCATTATCCCTCTATTCATATATTTCTCTAATGGTTTTAGTCTTTGGTTCCTTAATTGTGCTATTGTGGGGTCTAAATCAGTGCTAGAAGAAGGACTATACACTTGTTGTCCTTGCTTTTCTTCTAATGTTGTTGGAACTTGTAGTATAGGCATTCCTTGCCTTGGCTATTCAATATCAGCTCATTCAAAAATATGTGGAGTAGGTTGATTACGATCTTCTCAATTGTCTTGTTCATACCGTGACTTATATTCAAGAAATTTCACATCTATAGATACTATTGTCTTCTTGGTGATTGGATTATAAAGTTTGTAGGATTTGATGCATCACTATATCCTACAAATATACATTTCTCACTTCTAACATCAAGTTTTCTCCTCAATTCCTCAGTCACTTGTGTACAAGCTACACTTTTGAAAATTCTCAAGTTTGATACATTGGTTTTCACTCCATTCCAGGCTTCTAGAGGTGTCTTATTATTCATACCTTTTGTAGACAATCTACTCAAGATATAGACTATACATACAAGTGCTTCTGCCAAATATTCTTTTGGTAAATTTTCAGCTTTCAGCATACTTCTTGCCGTGTTCATGATTGTCTGATTTTTCCTCTCAGCTACTCCATTTTGCTACAAAATGTATTTGGTGTTGAATTTTCTATGGATTCCATATTCTCTACAATATGTTGTAAAACCTCTAGAGTCATATTCACCTCCTCCATTAGACCTTAAGACCTTAATCTGTTTACCACTCTAATTTTCTGCAATTACCTTAAATTGTTTGAATCTTTCAAAGGTGTCTGATTTGTTCTTGATAAAATATATCCATGTCATTCTATTGTAGTCATTAGTGAAGGTCAAGAAATTATAACTTCCTCCTATAGACTCTATTTGCATGGGTCCACAGGGATCGATATGCATTATCTCCGGTAGGTCTCTATCTCTATATGTTGCTGCATCTAGAGAGGAACTCCTCTTGTGTTTGGAAGTTATGAAACTCTCACAAGGATTATGATGTACATCTATTTCTGGTAGACATATGACCATTGACCCTTTTTCTAATATATCTATGTTGTTAAAAACTAGATTGCCATATTTAAGGTGCCATAGCAAATTTTCATCAAAACTTGTAACATACTAAGGATAAGCTATTGGTTGTTTGATACTTCTCAAATTTAATGGATACAATCTATTTCTATTCATTTGGAATCTTTCTATGATCCTTTTATTTGGGTTTTTGTCTATGATTGTACAAGTATATCCCTTGAATTTAACTTCAAACCCATTCTTAGTCATTTGGCATGTAAAGCAGTTTCAAACTATTCATTCTCAACATAATAAACATTATGGATATCCTTCTTTTTATTTTTCTTAATTAATACTGTAATAGTACCTCTACCTAGAGCTTGAACCAAGTGATCATCTCCTAATTTTATCTTAGTTCTTATCTATTCATCAAAACTAGTAAAGGTATTTTTGTTGCCTGTCATATGATTGTTGCAGGTGCTGTCCAACAACCATGTGCCTTCTTTGTTACAGTCTTCCATTGCTGAGAATGATAATAACATTGATGAAGTTCCTTCTTCTGTGTGGGAGACACTTTCTCTGCACTTGTTTTGGTTTTCATGCTTCTTTCTGCACCCACTCTCATAATGTCCGTATTTGCAGTAATAGCATTGTATATTTTATTTGTCAAATCTACGTCTTCCTTTGTTACTTCTGCCTCTTCCTCTTTTTTTTTGTGACTTTGATGGAGGTTTCTCAACTTTATTTTGAAATTTATCTTTGTTTTTTGAATGGAATGAACTTTAGCCTCTTCTTCCTCTACCTCTTCGTCTACTAATTGTGGCTTGTGTTTGTAAATCATTTTCCAAATATTCATTTTTATTTTGCATTCGAGACTCACGATTCAACATTGAACCAGTCACCTCTTCAATGGAATACAAAGAGAGATCTTTGCATTCTTCAATGGTAGTCACCAAGATATCATATGAGTGTGGGAGACTTCTCAAGATATTCTCCACATATTTTCTATTTGTGACATCTTCACCATAGGATCTCAATTCATTTACTACATCCATGGCTTGAGACATAAATTTATCTACATTTTTTGTATCCTTTATTTGGAATGTTTCAAACCTTTTCCTCAAAATCTATAGTTTAACATTCTTTACCTTGTCAGTTCCTTGATATGTTGTTGCAAGTATCTCCCAGGCCTGATTTGCACTGGTTGTTGCTAATATCTTAGGCAAAATTGTTTCTTCAACTTCATTGTGTAAATTTAATAAGGTTCTAGATTCCTTCCTCCTTCTCTCTACATTTGCATTCATTTCTACATTTGTCATTGTACCTAATTCTTGTGCACTGGGTTCTTCATGTTTAGTCTCTAGTACTTCCCCACAATCTAAGTTCTTCAAAAAAATATTCATCTTGAAAGCCCACATGAAATAATTTTTGTCATTCAATATGGGTCCCTATGTGTTGGAATTACTTGTGGATGCCATGAAAACTTCAACCTTTTGCCTTTTTCCTGAACTAAATAATAATACTTTTCTATAAAAATATTAAGGCACTTTATTAACTTAATCTGCTTTGCACTAGGTTGTTTTTGTTGTATAAGCTTTTGTCTCTGTAGGGTAAACATGATTGATTCACCAATTTTTTCTGCTAGGTAAGAACAAGACTGTTTCACCCGAAAACACCTTCCTTCAGTCAACAACTTCAAATTTAACCTCTCCAACCAACCAAATTTTATCAACCATCGAGCTCTGATACCATGTAAATTTTTTGAGGTTATCAACATAATTCTAGGGTGAAAAATACAGCTAATGATATAGCGATAACCATCGCTATTGTGGAAGGCAGGAGCAGGGAAGGCTACGAAACAACGAAAGGCATAGAAGATGGAAGGTAAAACACATAACTTCACTCTATAATAAGAAAGAGGTAAAATCACTTGTTGTATTAACTTTTTCAGTATAAAATTACAACAACACAAAGAATATAAAGTACAAAGAAACAAACGCCAAGAATGGGCACAAAAAACTGGAGAGTTCGAGACAACAAGAATAGAAATAAATTTTCAAATACCAAAAGACAACAATTATATGGAGTTAGTAATTACAACTGAAACATACAATAAAGGTGGGATAAAATTGTTCAAATAAAATAAAACTTGCACGGCCTTGGAAATGGTAAACGGGACGGTCAATAGAAAGCTTGCATTTTGATAGTTGTTCTTCACTTTTGAATCTTGTATATGACAAGTTGGAAATATATTGGATTGTATGGACTGACATGGTAATTTTTTTTATAAAATTTAAAATACAACACTTAAATTTATTAATAAATTGTCAAATTTTTATGATAGATAATACAATATTTTTCTTAAAACCTAAAATAAAATGACCAAATTGTCATAAAAAAATCATGACATGTAGGAGTGATCGTCAAATTCTAGGCCTACTTAATAGCTCACATCATCTATTTAAGTGTGTCTTTCTATAAAGGGGGATTCCTAAAAAAAGTAGAGTTGAGGTTATTGAAAAATTTTAGAAATTTTTTCAAGTTGTTGGTCCCATAAACTGTGTATTGTAACTTAGCTTAAAAAGTTAAACACCTTGGTGTTCTCGTGAATAATACAATACTTTTTTCTTCAATATTGTTTGCATAAAAAAGGTATTTTCCTTACAAATATAGTTTTAAGAAAATTCTGAAATTAAATGCTTGACAAGGAATGCTTTTTAAAATTTGGTTCTTAAATTGGTGGGACATATTCTAAGAAATACATATTTAAGGGTGTATTTCTATAAAATGGGACTTTAAGATCTATTTTTATGGAGCAAAGGTCCCATGAAGTCAAAAAATAATTTCTATGAGATTAATTGGAAAATTTCCATCAAAAGTGGCAAACCCTAATTTTTAGAGTTGCAGATTTGAGTGGGTGGAAAACGTGGGAGACTATAAATTGCCCCACTAGCTTAGGTTTTTTTCTACTTTTTAAAGATTTTTATTTATTTAGTTGCTTGAATTGAATATGCTAAATTAAAAAATTCAGAAGGCCACTACATTTCATAAATTGTGGAGCTTAAAAGGGATGGGGCTAGAAATTACCACACCAACTAAGCGATGATATTTATCATTAACTAAAAGAGGGGTAATTTCCCTTTTTCTACAATATTCCAATCTTGAATATGATTTGAAGCTCCTTTTGCCAAATAATCTACAATATTGTTCCACTACCTAGGAATGTGATTAAAATTAACAGATTCTAAGGAGTTGCACAAATGGAGAATCTGTCGAATAACCAAAGTTAAATGCCAACTAATACCCTCCAGCTATTATCGAGTTAATAGAGACACCACCACCTAAGAATCAAACTCAAAAATAATCCTATGTCATTTAAGAGAATAACATCACTCAACAACATGATGGGGTTAAGAATATGGAGGGAGGGCAAGGAGGAGCGAAGGGAGCGAGAGGAATTTCAAGTTTGAATATGGGCGGGAACAGAGCTCATAGGCATTTGATGGGGCTGCAGGAGCTGGTGATGGCATCACTCTAGCAGACCAGGAAAAGGAAGACACAACAAACAATGTTGGGGTCCCACTTGGCAGACAAAAGGATCTAGAAAAAGAGGAGGTGGGGTCAAAAGGGCATCTTCCAGCTAAGTCTGAGTACCAACTTGGAGTCAAGGATGATTCAACTTGGAATCGTCCTTGGTCAACTTTACTTAGGATAAAAAAAATAGGCAAGTCCTTTTTCCTGGTTATAAAAGACCTATCTGAGAAGGAAAAAGGAAAGTTTTCTATTTCTTTACTGGATGAATTTATTGACCACAATATCACAACTATGTCTCTTACTTTGGTGGGAAAATTCGTTGGCTCTAGGCCAAATATTGATATTGTTAGGTCCTTTGCTAGAAATAAATGGAACCTTAAAGGCCAGGTGGAAATCAAAGCCATGGCAAAGGGATTTTTATCCTTTGAGTTTTCTTGCCCAGAAGACTTAGCCAAGATCCTGTGTGCTAGGGTGTGGGCTATTGGGAAATCATCTTTATCCTTGTAGAGGTGGTCTCCGAATCTTGACCTTAATGCTTCCTTTTATATCCAAGCCCCGATTTGGGTTAGGCTATCGAAGTTTCCTATGGAGTTCCAGTTTGAAGATGTCTTTGCTCGTTTAGCAAAATCCTTTAGAGAGCTAATTTCAATAGACCCAATGATGGTGGATCGACGATGCCTTACCTATGCTCAAATCTGTATAGGGGTGGAAGAGGGGAAAGATATACCAGAAGTCATAGAGATCCATTCAAAGTTAGGCAAAGACTACAAAAACTGGAATATGAAAGCGTTCCTTTTGTGTGCTTCCTATGCAAGAAGGTAGGGCATATGGAAAGGAAATGCCCCACTATAGCTAAGGATAAAGTCAGGAAAGTCCAAAAGTCAGGGGGAACAACCAAGGAGAACTTTCCTGAAATATCTAACTCAGGGCACCAGGCTTCTCTTGTTTGGAGGAAAAAGGACCCCGAGATCCCTATGCATAATTAGGGAGGCTCTAGGGCCCCCTCCACTAAGGCCATGGGGGAACCGCATCAGGGCTTTTTTGGTGGTTCACAAAGCCTGGAACTATTTCCATTTGTGGAGGCGGAACTAATTTTGGAAGGTATCAGCTTTACCACCATGAAGAATCCAGATTGTGCAGTAGGGTCTCCACAGTCCCTTTCTTCGATGGCTCCATGTTCCCCTGAACCTTCCTAGGAGATTGGGGTTTTCCTTCAAGTGAATAACATCCTGGTGGATGAAAACACTCTTATGCCACCCATTAGGAATTCTTTGGTGTCACCTTGTCCCGAGTTGAAATGCCAAGAGCAGGTTCACAAAATGGAACCTCTATTAAAATCGGCTACTCCTGGGTATTTTACTAAAATGGAAGAACTCTTTACTATACACAAGGAAGGGAGGAGGGAGATTGGACCATAGTCAAAAATAAAAAGGGCAGCAGAGACCCCTCCCTGGTCTCTCTTGTAGCTACTAGGAGTAAGAATAAAGAGGACCTGGGTGCCAAAACCATAACCCCAGGGCAAAAAAAATATAGCCAGATCCGACAAGAAGAAGCCTATAAGAACATTGTAGATGGAACCCAAAAGATTATCCAGGCAGCTTGTACCTACATTTATTAATAAAGTTAATCTCTTAGAATTTTCATGGTCTTAATAGGCCACATAAGCAGGATGTTATTAGAAATATGATTAGGGATCACAGACCCGATGTCATGCTAATATAGGAAACCAAGATGAAAAAGGACAAACTGGAATGCATTAAGTTCTGTAAGACTATGGATAGGGTGGCAACTAGCTCAGAAGGTGCTTTTGGTGGTCTGTTGACTCTATGGAACTCTTCAATTTTGATGGTGGATATTGTCTATGAAGAAGGTAATGTGCTACTGCTCAATCTCACTAATATTAAGAATAAGGAAAGTTGGTTCATTATGAATATCTATGCTCCCAATTCAAATAAAAGGCGAAGGTCATTTTGGGATAAACTTAGAAATATTGTGAATATGTTTAATCTTTCTAAATGTATTATCATGGGAGATCTCAACACCACTATAAAAGAATGGGAGAAATTGGGTGGGATTAGCCCTGATCTGGAAAGTAGGAAGGACCTCATGGATTTTATCAATGACCATGGCCTCTTCGACATTGATCTTCAAGGGGAAAATTTCACCTAGAGCAATAGGAGAATGGGGATGGAGTGTATCCAAGTTAAACAGGATAGAGCTTTGATCATTATAGATTGGTTGAACTCCTTCAACTGCACCCTCTCTGCTCTGGTGCACATCAGGTCCAATCATTCCCCCCTGTCTCTTATTCTGGACCCTTTTATTAAGCAAATAAATTTCCCCTTCAGATTTGAGATGATGTGGAATACTCACCCTAATATAAACAACAAGATCAAAGAATGGTGGGATATTGAGGTTAAAGGATTGGCTATATTTAGAGTAGCCAAAACACATAGAAATGTTAAGTTAAACATTAAGATCTAGAACAAGAGGGACTTTGGGGACATTTTGGCATCCAAAGAGAAGACCATTTCTAACTTGAGTAATATCCAAGAAGAAATACAGAGAGATGGATATGATGAGACCAACCTGAATCAAGAAAACCTTTTTCTCTCGGAGTATCACAATGTGATTGGTAAGGAGGAAATTGGAAGCAAAGATCCAGATCCATATGGCTGAGGGAAGGAGACCATAATACCTGTTTCTTTCACTTATCCACCATGAAATACAGAGTAGCTAACAGAATCAGTAGCATTAGAAGGGGGAACCAGATCTTGAAGGAGGATAATGATATCTCTCTAGCTGCTATGGACTTCTTTAAATCCCTCCTATCCAAAGACCTCAACTATTGGAGTTGATGAAAACTATCAACCCAAAACTCCCAAGAATCACCTACATGCAAACATGTCACAGAAAGAGAGAAGCAAAAAAGCTATGGAGGCCAAAAATCATAGATTGATGGAAGAGGAAACATATTGTGCAAAATAATGGAGAAAAACTCTCAATGCAATAGCATCCTCGATTAATTAATAACCATTGAATTTTAATAATTTACAAAGAGGGAATCCTTATAAAAGGATACTGAAACCCTAAAAGGGAAACCCTAAAGGGGAAATATCTAGGTTGCATAATAATAATTAATAAAAGAATTAATTATTAACTGGCTAAAGTTTAGCTTAAGTAAAAGAGAGATTATAAGTGACTTAATAATTAAATCAATATGATTTAATTAATAAGTTGAATCACTTTATTACTCTAACACCCCCCCCCCCTAAGATAAACTTAGGGATAAGCTAAAACCTAGAAACAACTACTGAAAGTAGGAAAAATGGGTCCTGACAACAAGGCCTGATGAGGTACCCAAGTATAAAAATCTTTGTAAAGAGGAGAAATAGAGAAAACCACATGGGAAAAACACTACTCCAAAAAGAGATGAAGCCTAGTGAAGGATAGAAGAAGCCTCCAAACTAGAGAATGTCCCAGAAAATAGGAACAAGGAAAGAACATGTAGAACACCTCTGAAGCATGAAGCTACAAACATTGTTGAAAAATGACTACTAAAACTTCCACTGTAATTGAACATGATCAGGTAGAGAAGACTTTAAACAAAGTCTGAAGAGTTGATCAATCGAAGATGGAAGAATGCCTCCAAAATAGGAATGAAAGAAGAGTGCCCATATGGTAAATGATCCATCTATCTGAAATGCATAGGTACCAGCCAGTACATCCACCTAGTACATAGGAACAAATACTGAATACATAGATCACTCCATTGAACCAAGGAAGCATTAGAACCAACATGAGATACCCCCCATAATGTTGAACATGGAGAGGTCTAACAGGAACACTGAAATGCAATTCCAAAAATAATTGCAAGAAGTAGAATTAGGAGCACCAATAGTGTAGAAGAAGGTACAAGCACGGGATAAAGGGTGGTGTCAAAGTAGAAGAAATGATCTTCTAGACACACATCATGATGCTAATGTCATGGAAGGGACACTCACTTGACAAAGGTGGATGAGCACAAAAGGAAAAACATCATAACCCCCCCATGGCACTTTATAATTGAGTGCAAGTACAAACAAGTAGAAGGTGTACAAGATCCAAATATACAACTGCAAGCACTTTATTTCAGTGTGTTTACAAAAGAAAGCTACATAAAAAGGTGTATAGAATGTTCAGAGAAGGAAACGATCCCAAGACCTGAAACATCCAAGATATCTACCAGAATGTCATAAATAAAAAAAATAAATACATAGATACATGGAGCCAAATCTGGGTATGAGACCCATAGAATAAAAAAGAGAACAGAAGCAGCTTTTTGACCCCATTTGGGAGTCAAAAAAAGGAGTCTGAATGAGCAAGATATGACTCCGAAAGTGCAAATAGAACCCTGACTTTGATAGGTGGAAAAACCTGCAAGATGGAAAAATAAAAAAATCTATCCTCTAGAAAGACGTCCGTCTCAGAAAGAGCTTTCCGGGTATATAAGGAAGTCAAAAATCAGCCTCTGTTTGCTCCAAATATGAGCAAAAAACCACCGGGAGGTCAAAACAGAAGTGAGCCTCATGAAACCTCAGCCAAAAATAGCGGAGCCTTGCTAAACTGGCAATTCCTCCAAAAAACAATATTGCCTCCAGATTTTACACCAAAATGGCAGAAAAAAATAATTATTTTTTTAATAAAAAAAATACAATAAAAAAACATTATATTTTTTTTAAGAAAAAATACATGCTTTTTTTTATATTAAAAAAAATAAAAAAAATATTTTTTTTTTATTTTTTTAAAAATATATTAAAAAATCTTGCGCCTGTGGCTGCTGACATCAGTGGCATGGAAACCGAGGCATATTTTTGCCTCAAAAAATGTGCCAAGGTCAAGCAAGCAAAAAAGAGGGACAAGATTTCAACTGTGTCCAAATAAGACATGCCTTATATGAAAATAGGGGTTTTGAGGGTATCCTGGACACAACCCAGATGTTAGTTTTTGCCCAAACTACTCCAAACAAAATATCATCCCAAAAACCACTAAAATCTGAGATAAAAAACTCTCAAAAACACAGATTTAAAGAACAAGGCCAAATCTCTCATGAAGAGAACAATGGCATGAAGATCTAGATTTCTGATACCATATTGGAGTTGATGAAAACTATCAACCCACAACTCCCAAGAATCACCTACATGCAAACCTGTCATGGAAAGAGAGAAGCAAAAAAGCTATGGAGGCCAAAAACACAGATTGATGGAAGAGGAAACATATTGTGCAAAACAATGGAGAAAAACTCTCAATGCAATAGCATCCTCAATTAATTAATAACCATTGAATTTTAATAATTTACAAAGAGGGAATCCTTATAAAAGGATACTGGAACCCTAAAAGGGAAACCCTAAAGCAGAAATATCTAGGTTGCATAATAATAATTAATAAAAGAATTAATTATTAAATGCCTAAAGTTTAGCTTAAGTAAAAGAGAGATAATAAGTGACTTAATAATTAAATCAATATTATTTAATTAATAATTTGAATCACTTTATTACTCTAACATCAACCTCCAGGACCTGGATCAGGAGACCCTCTGAAGCAACATCCCTTCTATCATTTCAGATCTCCAGAACAAAGCTCTAATCGCAATTCCCAATAGTGATGAAGTTAAGAAAGCTCTGGATTCTCTCTTGAGAGACAAGGCCCTGGGCCTCGATGGCTTTCCCATGTTCTTCTTCCACAAGTATTGGGAAATTGTTAAATATGATGTGATCAAAGATGTGCAGGAATTCTTTGGGTCCAAGAATCTCCTCAAAGAACTCAACGCAACTATTATGGTTCTTATTTCGAAAGTCACAGGGGGCGGATGCTATGGACCTTTTTAGGCCCTTCAGTTTATGTAATTTTCTCTACAAGATTATCTCCAAATTTTTTACTATAAGAATTCTTTAGGTGCTCCCCTTCATTATTTCTCATCAACAGTCTGGCTTTGTTCCTAGTTGAATAATCTTGGATTCGGTTATGGCGATTCACGAAGTCATTCACTCTTTATAAGCTGGTAAAAGGGAAGGCTTTCTCCTAAAGCTTGATCTATCCAAAGCCTACGACCGGGTGGACTAGTCCTTTTTGTTGAAATTTTTGGGTGCTTTTGACTTTAATAACACTTTCTGCTAGATCATCCTTCAGCTCATCTTATCACTGTCTTTCTCTGTCTTGGTTAATGGATCCTCTTCATCTTTCTTCAAAGCTAATTGGGGTATGAGACAAGGGGATCCCCTGTCACTTATCCTTTTCATTATCTTGGTTGAGTGCCTTGGATGGTCGATTTCTTCTCTTAAGTTATTGGGGAGGTTGAAAGGCATCAGGCCTTCCTCTAGTTTGTCCATCTTCTCTCAACAACAATTTGTTGATGACATCATCCTGGGTGGAGAAGCCTTGGTTATTGAGCCAAACCTGTTAAACATTTACTAGACTCCTATACTAGGCCCACTAGCCAATCTATCAACTGGTGTAAGAGCTCCCTCTTTTTTATTAACATGTGGGAGTTCAGACAAAAAAGAATAGCATAGATTTTAGGATACAGTATTGGTTCTCTCCCATCCACCTACTTGGGCCTTCCTTTGCGAGCTAAACCCCCGGATGCTTTCTGGAACAATCTCATAAATTGATTTAACAAAAAATTGGTAGGCTGGAAGGGAATTCTTCTCAGTCAAGCGGGTAATATTTAGTTGGTCAAGTATACCCTTCAAAACCTCCCTACTTATGCTCTTAACCTCTTCTCTATTCTGACTAAAGTGGCTGAAGCTTTGGAAAAAATCCAAAGGAGATTTCTTTGGTCTGGGGTTGAAGAGCATAGACATATTCCTACGGTTGCTTGGGATAAATTATGTCTTCCCAAAAAGTCTAGAGGGCTGGAGATTAGGAGGATTAGGCCTTTCAATAAGGCGCTTCTCACCAAGTAGATTTGGAGGATTTTTTATGGTAAAGGGGAATGGAGGGATTTCATTGAGGATATTTATACCTATCCAGTGCTTCTTTACATTGTTTTTTTGAAAATAATGATATCCTAAATGGCTCTTGTATATGGAATGGCATCCTCAATGCCAAAGACCTAGAAAAGTGAAAAGCAAAGTGGAAAATAGGAAATGGGCACAATATTAGCTTTTGGCATGATAATTGGATTCTTTCAGGGCCCCTGGAAGATATGGTTTGTTTTAATTCTTAAAAGGAGGACTGCATCTTACACTTTGGGGACAGAGTCTGTAATTACAGATTGGGAAACTCATGGGTGGATCTGTCCTCTATTTCCTAGGAGTTGTCTCTGTTACTTACAGCTCTCAATGCTACCTCCCTCTATTAGAATCAGGACGCTTTGATATGGGAAGCATCCCCTAATGGTTCTTTCACTGTTTCTTTGGCCTACTCTGTTCAGATGCATCTGGAGGATTCCCCTCCTTGGTCGTAAGCCTGGCTTCCAGGCCTTATCCCTCAAATCAATGTTTTTTACTGGCTTCTTCCTCAAAAATGCATCTTCACTGTCGATAACCTCATCAAGTGGGGTATTCCCATCCCTAATAGGTGTGTTATGTGTCAGGTCAAAGCTGAGTCAGTTGACCACATTTTTCTCCATTGTTCTTATGTGCGGGTGGTATGGCATTTCTTCATGTCTCTTTTTGGGTTGCAGTGGTGCTTCCTGTCCTCTATTAAGGACCTCTTTTCCCAAGGGACCCTGTCCTTCAAGAATATTGTATTTCACAAATTATGGTCTTGGGTGCTTCCTCACCTCTATTTGGGCATTTAGAAGGAACGCAATATCTGCATCTTTAGGGATTGTCGTGTTATTCTCAAAATTATTGTTTGAAAAGATTCACCATGCTCTTTTGGAAATCTTTGTTATTTGTGGGAATCCTAACCCTTTTGCAGGTGTTGGTGATGCTGCTAATCCCTCTAAGACCATTGATAAAATAAATCACTGCACATGGCTTCATCCCCCGGATGGTTGGGAAAAAGCTAACTTTGATGGCGCGACCAAGGGAAATCCTAGGAAGGCAGGAAGTGGTGGCGTAATTCATAATAGCTATGGCTAGGAAATTGTTTTTGTTAGTCTTCCATTGGGCACACAAACCAGCCACTATGCGGAAACGAATGCTGCCCTCCATGTGACTAAATTGGCTCACCACTTGGGAATCAAAAATCTTTGGTTAGAAGGGGATTCTCAAAACATAATCAAATATCTCAATTTGAATCACCCACCGTCGTGCACCATTGCTAATATGATTGAGGAAACTCGCTCACTTTTGAACACCTTTGATATGGTCCATTTATCCCACATGTTTAGAGAAGGCAACCAAGTAGCTGAATAGTTTTCCAAATGGGCAGTGAGAAGTGAAAAGCAGACATGCTGGCTTCATGAAGGTGACCTCCCATGTGAAGCGTTCAATCTAGTTGCTTATGACCGAATCCATGGGAAGGAGGGCTTCATAAATATTAATTATGATTGTTAGCGCTTTGAAAGGAAATGGCTTTCCATTATTGGAAAGTATGAGACATGCTGGAATGGTAATCACTTAAAATTACACCCACACACTTACGAAGTACTTAGAAACTTCAACAAAACTTGTCGCTCAAGCCAAAGAAATAAAACTATCTGGAACATATCAGAGAATTTAGGTTTGTGTCTCTGTGTTTCTTCCACCAAAATCTAGAATTACCTTCAAAGTGGCAACATTTCCACCTTCATTGAGAGGCTGCATGGTGGGAAGTCGACTATGATGAATATGTTCATCAAAAACTAGAATGAGGGTACTATAGAGATAAATGGAAAAATGTTTACGGTGACCGAGGAGGTTATCTCAGCGGTTACATGGATTCATATTGTTCGAAAGAAATTCTACAGAGATAGGAAAATTTCAGACTCGGCAATAAGAAACTTTATCAGGAACGAAAAAGAAAAGAAGGGCTTACTAAGGTCGGCACCCACTACCTTCTGGAAGGGTTGAAGAGACTATGGCGGTTCCTTTTAAGAGCCATCATCTACTACATAACGCTGGACACTAGGTTTGACAAAATCCACACCTATCACTTTGTCCTATTGAACCATTTTCTCCATGATATGAAGGTGTCTATTCCCTTTTATTTGTATACTTCAATTAATAACAACATAAATATCTATAGAGAGAAGACCATAGCTAACCCTGCCCTGCACGAAGGCCTTTTGCTTTTAATATATGAATATTTTAAGGCACAAACCCTAGGGAAGGAGGTGGTTAAGAAAGATGAGGTAAAGGCCTCTGGTTCAGATTACATCCCCTTGGAGATGGAAGAAAGTGATGGTCTGCATTCTGAAGATGAAGATGAGTATGAAATGAAAAAGAAAACTCTAGATTTTTCCTCTGAAAAGTGAAGAGTGAACCTGCAAAGCACTAGAAAAGAGAAACTGGTAACCCCTAAAAAATAGAGTACCATGATTATTTCTTCTGAGTACATTGAAGAAGATATGGATACGGAGGATGAGGAGGTCATTTCCAGTGACAAAGGCACAAAGAGAAAACATTCTACCATGGGTAAAAACAAGAAAGATAGAAAGAGGGATTTGAGAGAGGACCGAAAAGCCCCTGAGGAAAAAACCCGTAGTGATTCCCCTATTTTGGGTCACAATCTGAAGAGGAATCTCCAGGATGACTACAAAGATACTAATCAGACTCCCCATTCCCCTCAGCTCTCTCAACCTCATGACATGGAGAAGGATGACAGGTAGGAAAATGAGTTCTACTGTTACATGGCAGAGTAGGGGAAGATTATTGGTTGGCGTGATTTCAATGTTAAAATGACAAAGATGGGGATTACTAGAGAAATCATAAACCCTAAGGTAATTGAGAGTGAGGGAGGTAGAATCAAGCTAGATGAGCTCATCGACCCTTCTTTAGTGGTGCTTAGTGATAATGCCAGGGAGTTTGAAATGGACTTACTTAATAACTCCCGTAATAGCATGGTTGATAATTATAGAAACATCAAATGGTTATTCTATGAGGTGGAGGAACTCAAAAAAAAAGGCTAATAGCAAGGAAAAGGATAATAAGGAGAAGACTACAGAGGATCGGGAGATAAACAACAGAGTGCAAAATTTGGTGGAGAACATGACTAGGGTAGAAGCTATCCTTAAGAATATTGTGGAGCATAGTTATTCTTAAGGTCTCTAAAGAGCACACCAACACTATCATTGAGAAGATGGAGGCTAAATTAGATGGGCTGGAGGTGGCCAATATGGAGGTGGAGATAGATCTAGACATTGAACAGAGCCCCAGCCAGTCAACCAAAGCTAGAACCAAGAAGATTAAGGTTAAGGACATAGCACTGGATTTCCAAAAGATTAAGGATTCGACAGCCAACATGGAACTACTCGAAGCCAAGGCGGCTACTCTGATGGTGGACTTGTCATTAGGGGCCCTGGTTTTTTCTATTAACACTGTTTATTCTTCTTTCGTAGAAGCTGTTAATTTTTTGATCTGGCCTTTTTTTGGCCTGCTCTGTCTTTTTTGCTTTCCTACATTTTTAACTGGGCTTCATGTTACTTATTTTTTGTTTCGGGTTTCAGGAACCCTGTAAAACCTGTTTTACTTGATCAAAAACATCTCTCAACAACAAACAAAATAGAAAGATCCTCCATCAAATTATTGTATGAAAACCCTTATAAATAGAAAAAATAAACCGAATATCAGTAGAACTATCTCAACCAACTCCTCCAATGCCAGCAAAGTCATCAATGTTAATTTTGAAAACTTCGTAATGAGGGGAGTCAAACGACCTTCCTAATTGATCCTTCACAAAGGATATCTACATCTACTACTTCTTACCCAATCAACACACCCAGGAGCACCCTGTCGAAGAGGATAGTTAAGTTGATTGCAAATTGACAATATCCATAGGATCCACACCTCGAGTCATTCATACTTAGCCAAAATAGTCTCATGAAGAGAGGGAATATATTTTTTACTGCAAGTGTACACCAACCATCCTAGCATGTTAAAAAATCTTATGATTCCACTCTAGTTAGACATGCCAAATGATAAAATGACCAGGAGCACGCACAACCTAAAACTCATGCAAAGAGGAGACGTGCTAGCTGGTTTGACCCCAAACACCCCACCTATTCAAAGTAGGATTGATAACATCTTGAGGTTTCAGAATGGGTCTCTCCCCTTGCTTTATCTGGGCATTCCTATTGTCATTAGTTATCAACCTAGACTATTTTTGCAGTGCTTGCTTGATATAATGAATTAACAAGTTAAAAATTTGACTCATCAGTGACTTTTTACTACTGCTCGAGTCACCCTTCTTCAATCGGTGATTCAAGCTCTTCTTATTTATAGAGGTCTAGTTTAGGTGACCCCTGTGTATTTTCTCAAAGAATTCGATATTCTCTTCTTCGGTTCCTTTAGAGTGGTAATTTGCATAATTCTAAGTGGAGATTTATTAAGTGGGAATCAATGTGTCAGTCAAAGGAGGGGGCTTTGAGCTTTTATTCTTCTATTTTGAGTGGGAAGCCTCTTGAAAACAAATTATATTGGCATTGATGTACTAGTTAGAATTACCTCTGGACCCAAATTCTCAGGCATAAATATTAACATGGAGTTGACTATTTAGATGTTTCTCGCTATCCTTTGGAGGGTAGGGGCTCTATGGTTTGACATACTATGAAAACTTGTGCTTAGTTACTTACGAGAGGCCTTTTTTGGATCCGCAATAAGAGATTTGAATCTCTCTTTTGGACGGATTGTTGGGATGGTCATCCTCCTCTTCTATCTATATATATATACATATGTAGCCCCTCTATGATTTTTTTACAACAATTAGGTGAGATAAGGTTGCGCATTACAAGACTATTCAAAATCT
Organism: Thuja plicata; assembly: GCA_018584345.1. Lineage (NCBI taxonomy): Eukaryota > Viridiplantae > Streptophyta > Pinopsida > Cupressales > Cupressaceae > Thuja > Thuja plicata. Next base: position 75,291 of record MU227418.1, read on the forward strand.
TGGCCTGGTTGTTGGTTATACATGGAAGGATTCATTTGATTGGCCATCACGAGGCCTAGAGAGGGACCAAAATGAGCTAGCTTAGATTCTTGCTTCTCGAGATTGCAATTCTGTAGTAGGAAAAAATGTCCTAGCTTGGGCCTATGATTTGTTTTGTAAATACTCAATTTTCGTAGGGTACTCAGACTTTAATAGATAATTGTTAAGAGGTATTGAAGTGCCTTGGTGGAAGTAGGTTCAGAATAAATTTTCTTGGCCCGAGGGCAATTTTTTCATGTGGTTGGTGGTTCAAAACTTTTTTCTTACCTAGAATAATTTTTGCAAGAGGGGCTTTCATGACGCCTCAAGGTGCATCTTGTGTTGTAATAGTGAGGAGTCCATTTCTCATCTTTTCTTCTAGTGCTCCTTTGCCAAGGAGATCTAGCATTTTTGGTCATACATTGAATTTAATATTTTTATCAAAAATTAATTTTGGAGTGAAAATGATTTTCTAACACAAGAACTCAGTAGCTTCAACTCTATTTTTAAGAAGCCCCCTTCCATGTGAACTCAATCTTAAAATGTGTTAGTTTTGCTATCCAAAAGATTCTATAAATAACATGAACGAGAAGGCCAGGATAGGATGGATGGAGTCACTTATAGCTTTGATAGAAAACTAGAGCATTTGCACTAGTCCAAAAAAATATTGTTTCGTCATAGATTGTTCTTCAATTTAGTTGTTTTAGAGTCCAAATACTATTTTTTTCCCATATTATGACCTACATGCCTCTATAGTTATAATTTTTTTTTTTAATAATAGAAAGGATACTATGTATATAATGTTTACGTTTATATGAGTAGGCCTGTGTGCTATTTGTTGACTTTCTTCATAGTGCTATTTAAGTTGGATCTTATCTAGGTTGTACTTCTGAATTATGACTTTCTTTGCTTGTATAATAAATAAAAAAATATTCAATACCTTAAAAAACATAGATAGTTGAAATGGTAGAACTTCAGTAGATTAACATGTAATCCATTATTTTTAGGTTGTTTATCACTAGTCCAAAAAATTGAAACCTTAGCACTAGTTAAAAAAAAAAAAAAACTATTATTTTCTCATGGGTTGTTCTTCAATTTAGTTATTTTAGGGTCTAAAAGTTGTTGGTGTTTTTTTGTTTTTTTTCCATCACCTACATGCCTCTATGGTCATTATTATTAGTTCTATGGTTATGATTATTACTAACTTGACTTTCATCCAGACTTAACAACATATTAAATTAGTAAAGTGTAGGATTAAACAAGTAAACCATCATCTACCTCTATCAAAAACCAAAACATAAAAGCTAAACCAGTTGCTTGAAATTAAGGGCCCGTTTGGTTGCACCCCATAACCGGGTTATGCAGCCCATAACCCGGTTATGGGGTGCAATTCCTTGTTTGGTGACCTCTAAATTGAATGCGAATATGGATTTGCAAATCCCCATT
>MU227418.1:83797-105709 GCA_018584345.1 Thuja plicata
TCCACTATAAGCCAAAAATAGAAATTCAAGAAAACCAACCCAATTGGCTTTAAAAAAAAAAAAAAAAAAAAAACCCCAAAACCCACATAACAATTCAAGAAGTTGTTAAAGATGTAGAGGAAGATTTCAAGAAGTTGTTAGAGATGTAGAGGAAGATTTGAGGGAGGAAGATGGTAAGAGTGAAAGTGCCAACCATAGGCTCCTTAATAGACTGGCAGGTTCTGCAACTGATAAAGGGAAGGGTAAGAAACTTGTAGATTATGAGGGAGACTCAGAGGAAGCTAAAATTGTTTCATATATGAATGATTGGTTTTGATTGACGTCAAACTTGTATGAAAGATGCAATCTTTGTACAGTTCCTCTAACAATGGTGTTTTAATGCAGAAATATAACACTTTATGCCAACTTAGTATAATTTAATTGCAGCAAATATATATTCTGATATAGTAGTTTGAAGATTGTTGGAATGGTTTGAATAAGATGGTTCCAGATGCCTCAATTTCTATCTAGAGGTTTTGCAGATGTTCAGTATCGGTTAAATATAGTTGGAGTGTCACAACTAAACGAAGTCAGTTGAGGAAGTTGGTATATGGAATTCATGTATATCTCAGTACTTGTCCGGTGAATTGGAGTTGATTTATCAAGTCTAATTATGACTTATATTCTTGGGTGATGGCTTGGTGAATAATCCAATAAAATATATTTTGATCCTTGCTCTATATTTTGGTAAAACTGTAGATATGTGGTAGCAGTTTGGGAGCTATGTAGATAAATGCTAAACGATTCTACATTATGGTTTTTATGATTAGGTTTGCTTCACAGATTAAAGATACAATATTCTGAGATTTTGGTGTTTTGGAAAAAATAGGACAATAGTGTATGTTGGAAAGCTCTACATTCCCTCCTGCCAGATATTTATAACATTGCAGCATATGAGAATAGCTTCATTATGATCTATAGATTATATTATTTTCTTCACAATGATTCCTGGTGTGGCACAATATCTTATTGGATGATTGTCTGATTTTCTTATACAACTTTATTCTCCTGGGTCTGACTTAAGGTAGTGGTGTGTACTGATCTACAACTTTATTCTCTTGGGTCTGACTTAAGGTAGTGATGTGTACTGATCTTGGTAATGATATGGATGGTATGAAGTTTGTGTCGACCTAATGAAATGTTTCACATGTTACATCTCCCTTCTACAAGCATCGAAGAATGAATTTTTGGGCCATTTGTTCTTAGGATATACTTTGGATATACTGTTGCGAGATCAAGTACTCAACAAGAATAGAACAAGCCAAGCAATTACAATACAAAAGTAAAATAAAGATTGAGAAATAAAAGGTAGATTTTCGAAGATGAATTTGTGCCTACAAGAGCAAACTGCAATATGTAATTTGTGAATGCATATTTAATCAGTTCAAACATCTTACTTCTTGATATCACGAGTAATGTCCTTTTCCTTTAGGAATTCGTACTCCTTAGTGACTACTATCTTTTAATGTACTCAAGATAGTGCACATTTTTGTATCAGGGATAGTGAGTTCGTTCACCTCTAACCTAAATTGTAAGCATTGATATCATATAGTGAGTGTGTGATTTTCACGAAGGTTTTTTCTGATTTTGGTTTTCTACGTAAAAATCTTGGTGTTTTGTATTTTCGCTTTCTTGTTTTTAAGTATTTTCTTTAGAAATTAGACTAATAAATAATGTGATGAATTAAGTTAAATTTTTAAGTGCATGTTGATTCACCCTTCTTAGCATTCAGTTATGTACAACAATTTGTAATCTGAGAAAGCTTCACGAAGTAGACATCTTAATCTCTGAGTTAGATATAGGATTTAAGCATATTAGTTGACTCTCAGAAGGATCTGGATGTTATGAAAATACAGGATTGGGTCATTGAAGTTATAGTAGATCTAGAAAGGGAACTAAAGTGTTCCCTTGTTGAGATTGATGATTTTCAAGGAAAAAAACAACTAAGGACAATGTCATTCACCAAATGAAATAAATTGAAAAAAGAAGAAGAGACGCATACACTTTTGAGATAGCTACAAATCAAAACCATTGAATATCTCAAACTTAAAGAAGAAGTTGTTGGACTAATAAAGGAGTTGGAAGAAGCTAAAGAACAAAGAAGAGTTGTTGACTATGCCAACCTTGAGGAAGAAATTATAATCTTAAGAAAAGAACTTGAAGCTACAAAATAATAGCTATAGAAAAAATCTAAAATTCAACAACAAAAGTAACATTCTTAATTATATTCTTCGCTTTTAGAAGCCTTCAAAGGAAAAATGAGGACTTGGATTTGAAAAAAAGGATCTACCAATAGAGATGACAAACAAAAGCAAATAAAAGATGAATCCAACAGAAACAAAGAAGATCAAAATAGCTTCACTCTTGGCTAGAGAAAGAAGGACTTCAGAAAGCATCTCGCTCAAACCAGATATCCTTAATCCTTTAATGGTAGATGTTTTTCATGGAATAAATTTGGTCATAAAGCTAGTGAATGCAAAATTCAAAATAAAGCACCATCATTCATTGGAAAATATTATGGTTGCAATAAGTATGGACATAAGATTAAAGAGTGCATAAGTAGGATGATTAAAACTAATCTCATAAATGCATATAATGGTAGAAATGTTCAGTCTTTCAATGAATACTATTATGCAGTCAATTGAGAACAAAGTTGTTGAGATCCAAAGAAGTTGGAATGCTCCACAACATGGTTCTCCATGTTACAATTACAATAAATTAGGTCATGTAGCTCAGTTCTGTAGAGAAAAGAATGTGAAAACCCTTATTTTGGAGAAAAGGGAAATTAATATAAATGAGGAAAAAAAGAAGATGAAAAATATGTGGATAGAGAAATATTTAAATATTTGAATAGAAAAGTCAATTATACATCTATGCCTTCTTTTGGTATGGATAAGTCGTCCAAAAATTAAAAGGAAAGCTTTGCTTGAGGGGGGAATTTATAGAAGATCTTAAGGAACCCCGTGTGAGTTAGATGTTGAAGTACTCTAAGCTTTGAAAAGGTTATAAAAGGTTATTAGAAGAAGCAACGGTATTTTTGAAGACTCAAAACTGAATTTAAACATTTACCAATACAATAATAAAAATTGGAGCTTTTCTAACTATCATATTCTTTAAAAAGTTTAACAATTTCATATTCGTTTAAGAGTATAAGAGTAATATTTGGAGTGGGATGCCTCCTCTTTTTCATTCACAATCTTTGGCTGAAGTGATGACCTCTTCTGAAACATATTGGGGTAAATCATTATTAGACTATGTCTCTGCAGTTTGTCTGTTCTCAAGAAAAATCATTTGGAAAGATCTGAATGAGCTTCCATTATCCACTCAAAATATAGCTATTTTTTTGAAAGTTTTGTCAGAGAGAGAGATTTTTTTTATCAGGTAAGGAAGATAAATTGATATGGGCTCTAGGTAAGTCAGGACTATATACCATTAAAGAAGGTTATAAAATCATTCAGTAGCAGGCATATCTTTCTGCTGGAATTTGGCTACTCTTCCGAAAGCAGGGTGTTTTGTTTGGCTTGCTTTGAAAAAAAAGAATTCGCACAAGTGATCGCCTTTCTAATCTCAACATTGCTCATCCCTTCAATTGTGTCTTATGTGATCAAGTTGTGGAAGATGTAGATCATCTTTTTATTAGATGCTCCTTTGCAAATCAATGTTGGTCTTTCATCGTCAGTAAACTTCAGTTTTCAACTCCACTACCAAACAATCTCTGGGACCTCTTTCAAGCCTGGCCAGAACTTTATGCTTCGTCACTTTTCATAACTTATGGAAATGTATTCTTGCTTGTGTTGTCTGGGCAATATGGTGGGAAAGAAACAAAAGGATCTTCCGAAGGAACCCCTCCTCACTCAGTGCTGTCCTAGTTGGTATGGAGAAATTGATATCAGAAGTTGTCAATGCCAGCCACCATAGAGTAAAATGCAATCCAGTGATTACCAGTTGGGATTGTTCTGTTATTCAGGAATGGAAAGATATTCACATTCCTATTGGCTAGCTCCATCTCAACCAGAAATCTTCTCCAGTTATCCGGGAGAAAATTCATTGGCTTCCACCCTTCTCTGGTTCAGTCAAACTCAGTTTTGATAGTTCATCCAGAGGTAACCCGGGAAAATCTGGGATTGGTGTTTGTATCAAAGATCATCGAGGTCATGTTTTTTCTATCAAAACCTCACCAATTCTGTCAGGTACAAATAACATGGCTGAGGCATATGCACTATTTGCAAGATTAGTTTTGGCAAAAAAATGTGGCTTTCAATGTATTCATGTTGAAGGTGATTCTATGGTGATCATTAATGCGTGCATCAAAAGGGAGTCTTACAATTGGAAAATTTCATACATCTTTCAACAAATATGGTGCATTCTAGATTCATTCAGGAACATTTTTCTCTCTCATACTCTGCGGGAAGGAAATAGGGTTGCAGATTATCTTGCTAACTTAGGGTGTGATGGACTGAACCTTGAGCATATTAAACCTCCAGATTTGTCAACACTAGATAGTGAGTTTCAACACTTAATTATTCAGGATCAAAAGCATATAAGAGATTGAACAGAACGTAGAAAGTTGCTGCTAGTATTGCAGTGATTTGTGCATTTGGAGTAATGGATTCAGTCAACATGTTAATATAAGTGAAGCAGAGGAAAGTGCAGATCATTATGAAGAGGTACCAGAAAAATTTATCTGCTGTCCATTCATATCCCATTGTTTAGTACGTGATGATGCCATAGAGGAGAGTTTGGATAAAGACATAAGGAAGCTCTATGGCCACCTGCACCAAACAAAAAGTAAAATTAGACATCAAATTGTGTAAGTAATAGAAAAATTTCAAAACACTATTCTATTTTCAGCATTTGTCATAAATGTAATAACAATCACATTAGTAAAATGTCCAACTGTCGTTGGCCTCGTTAACGAATGATCCTCTGGCGGTTTTGGCTTCTAATGATGGCTGGGACTCGATCAAACCCTTGGCTCCTCCTCTGGCATGGGAATTGGCATGGTTTCTTGTGCGACACCCCTTTTCTTCCAGCCCCCTGGACATTGGCGAATAGGTGTCTTCTATTCAGAAGATTCAAAACTCTATTTTTTGGCTTCATCACATCGATTCCCAATTACATTGGGATTTTGTAGTAATTGGAGTTTTTTCATGTCATAGTCGATTGACTATGTAAACGTCATGATTTTGGGGTTTCTCTTTTGATAAACCCATTGTAATTATCATCTTTTTATGTATTCAAATTTGACTCTGGGGTTTCTTCCTGATTCTTCCATGGATGAGTCGTTGAATCATTTTTTAATAATAATTTGGTGGCTAGTGCACTTTGGCTTTAAAAAATAAATATTTGAAACTATTTTCTTAAATATCTCGACAAGATCGTATGTGTGAAAGTGTGTGCCGTCATTATGAATTTGGGCTTCAGTTATATATTTGAGATTCTCTTCCATCACGTGAATCATGATTTTTCAAAGTCATTTTACTAAAAGGACTTGAAAGGTTGTGGAGAAAAGCTATGAAAACATCAAACCCTTGGCATGAAATTTACATCTTTGGATAAAAAGAACTCTTATTCTCTAAAGTAAGATCATGATTGCTTCTAAGGTTGTTAATATAATTGTTGATCCATAACCAATGTTCAAAAGGAGACCATGCAATCAAGTAATATTGATAGAGTTGACCAGTGCATTCTCTGATATTCTGTCGAATGTGATTCACATTGAAAGTTGTCAAAAAAAATGGTGGAGTTATAGAAGGAAAATATTAAAGATGGACAAATGAATTTGAAGTCTAAATATTCTAACATATAGGAGAAGAAGCTAGATGCTTTGTGTAACCCATTATGGTTTGGAAAATAAGAATTCATAAGAATCATGCTAAGAAGAATTCATGGTGAATACATTTGGTTAGAAAAATCCTACTTGATTACAAAGGAAGAAATTCAAAATCTTACAGGGTTATGTGATGGTGGAGATGTCATTGTTTTAAAATATAGAAGAAATGATGAATTCATGAAGTTAACTAGAGAAAAAATTGACATTATGTGATGGTGGAGATGTCATTGTTTTAAAATCTAGAAGAAATGATGAATTCATGAAGTTAACCAAAGAAAAAATTGACATTAGGTCACTCACCTTGGATGGGATTTGAGATCTCGATGTTATCTTTCCACCATTGGAATCACTGACAAAACTTAAAGAGGAAAGGAATGGTATAGTAGGATTCGGAGATCCTTTGCCGGAAATGGGAATCAAGAAATTTTCAAACGGTCATATTTTCAAAAAAAGGGAACTCAGTTTTTGAAAAATAGGGACCAGATCTCTCCAAGAGATGATCAAAGAGGCTTTATGAGTCTCTCATCCAAACATAAGAAGATCTTATCTCTAGAGTTTAACCCAAATTTCTTACCTATCTTTCCTACAACTAAAGTAGGAAGACAAATTAATCCCCCATTACCAAAGAAGGCTTGGTCCTCCATTCACTGGGCAATACACAAATGTAGAAATTAGTATTTTAGGAGCATCAAGGATACAAATTCATATATTGGGAATAATCAAGCACTACACCAAAAAGGCAACCCTATTTAAAAATGGAGACCTATTCAGCATACCAAAGGCATGCCACAAGTGTCCAAAATGGGACAAAGAAAAGAAATAAGTGTGAATCAAAACTCACATATTAGCCAGCAAGAATCCTAGAAGAAGACCAATAAAAACATGTACAAAGATGGGGTCTACACACATAAACAACGTGGAAGTTTCAATCACTTTCTCATCAGAGTTTTTAGCTCAAAGATGTCACCTCCTAGAACAACAAGCTCTTATCTGCAAAGTTTGGAACTTAGAGCTATCATATTCCCAATTTTCCTCATGGGCCGAATCCAAATGGACTAAAATTCTTAGCATCGAATCTCTGGCCCTGGAGAATGGATATTTTCTTGTAATCTTCTATGATAAGATTGTCAGAGACAAAATTTTTAAGAGTAAGGCTTGGTTCTACAATAACTCTGGATTGCACATGCAAAGGTGGACGCAAATCTTTGACAGAGCAATAAATGAGATAAAGTTTATACCAATGTGGATTAGTTTGGGTAATCTTCCTATGGAATATAGAGATGAAGAAACTCTCCAAATTATTGCAAACAAATTGGGAATCTATCTAAAGCATCAATACATCCATAGCAAGGCTACAATAGGGATTTGCCTACTTATGGATCTTTCAAAAGAACTACCAAATTCCATCTTGATTAAATCAAAGTATGGTACGTGGGAGCAGGCTATATTATATGATACATATGATATTGCCATTTTCAAAGCAGACTCTTCTCAGAGTACGAAGAAAGGCTTTCAGGGATCCAATCAACCATATCAATGCAACATCAATTGATTCGGATGCATATGTTTCTTGTTCCATCTGGACCTGCGATTAGAATACCGCATTGGACTTTTTCCCGGAGGTAGGATTCTCTAACGAACCTTTTACTTTAAGTAGTGATACAACTATAGACATTTATAGAGAAAATATATTGGTCTTCCTCTGGGTTTTATATTGGATATTCATGGGTTACTTTCAAAAAAGAACAAATCCTACTATCCTCTTATTGGGGGCCCCAATCCCATTAGAACATAACTTTTTGGATCTTAGGCAACCTAAATTCACTGAATGTTCGTTCCAACTGAAAAACACCAATTTAAGCAGAAATCTAAGTTTTCATCTAAAATCGGATCGAAATATTGCCACAACACAGGCTCCCAAGGTGCTGCTTTTGAAACAAAATGTAGTATCATACTCTGGAATCTCTAAATTTAATCCCCAAGTAGCAGAACAATTACTTACACAATGGTTTAGAGAAGTCCAAGCTGAAATTATATCCGACCTAGCTGATGAAGTAATGAATGAAGACACCTTTCCATCATAGGTGGTGATGTCAAAGGTGATTAATACAACAAAGATAAATAATATTGTTATTGGACCTCAGCCAACGGTAACTAAAAAGCAAGATGATGAAATCATGCAAACAAAAATCAATGATTTATGGGTTTTGGAAAAGGCGGGAATGGACACTCCACAAAAAAGAAAGATATACAACAAGGATATTGAGTCTTCGAATAATAGTTCTAGAACTAGGAAATCCTCAAGAATCAGAGAAAAGGAACTAAAGAAGATAAGTTTTGAGGGTGGAGGTTATCCCAAAAATTCAAAATCAAGGAGTAAGATTAAAGGTGGGATTATCCCTTTAAAAATAATGGGAAATAAAAAAGATGGGGGGAACTTAGTAGAATAGCCGCCTAAGCATCAAGATCTTAATTCTCCCATATCCCCTTGATTAAAGGCTATATATGATCCTTTTGGGGGATCAGACCAAAGTAATTAGGGAATTGAGACTATTTCAACTTCATTCAATGAGAAAATGTTAGATGATGACTATGTCGAAGGGGAAGACAGATGGGACTCCATTGAAGGAATGGGCTACTCTTCCTGCAAAACACCAGAAAGGCTTTAGGAGTTAACAATAGATGGAAGTGCTTGGGATGAACACACTCCTAAAGATATGGAAAGGGTTGTACACAATTCTAAGGTTGATAACCTTGCTTCACCTCCATCCAGATTAGGCTTTCAAAAAACCTCTATGATTAAAACGAGGTAAGACTGTGGTATGGTCAAGAAAAATTGCAAAGGGTGGAAATCTTAGTCTACCTTAATATGTGAAGATGGAGAAGATATAGACCAAGCAAAACTTATGGAATATCTAAAAGTTGGGAAGGGGAAGTTCCTTCCCAAGTCACAATGGAGGTCCTCTCCTCGAATGTTAGGGGCCTCAATGCCCATAACAAGAAGTGATTAATCAAATGATGTATTCTAATGGCGAAACTAGAGTTATTACTTTTTCAAGAAACAAAGATGGACATGGAAGGGCTATCCAATTTATCCAAAACCATTGGGGACTGGTAGGTACAAGGGTTTGATGCAATAGGCTCCTCTAGAGGTATTTCCATATTATGGAATCCAAGACTTGTTAAAGTCACTACTTTAAAGGCAAAAACAAATTGGATGAGTAGATAAGTCAAATGCTTACAGTCAAATCTTCAGTTCCACATTATAAATGTGTATGGACCAAACACAAGAAGGAGAAAATATGAAGTGTGGAAAGAGATTAGTGAACATTTTCAGGTTATTAACAAGGAGAAAATTATCATTGGGGAGACTTTAATGCAATAATATACCTTTCAGAAAAGATGGGGAGAGCCCAAAGAGAATCTCAATCCCAAACAGATTTTAAAGATTGGTTACAGACAGAAACTCTGATGGAAATTGAACTGGAAAATGGGAAGTTCACATGGAATAATAAAAGATTGGGACTTTGTATTAATGTAGAAAAACTTGACAGGTTCTTCTTTAAAGTGGATTTATCTCTATTTCCCTTTTATCTAAAAGCATCTATCTCTCCCACTTCAGGATCAGATCACTTTCCCATACAATTGGAAATTCTAGGAGAAAATAAACCGCAACATTGCCCTTTTAAATTTGAAAATATGTGGTTGAAAGATAACAATTTCTTGAGTAAAATTGTAGAATGGTGGTTGGAATAGAGGCCAAAAGGCTCCAAATTATTTTTCTTTGTAGCCAAGCTCAAGTATATAAAATAGAACTTGCTCATATGGAACATAACACATTTCAATAACATATTCTCTATCAAAGAGGAGATAGAATAGAAAATTAAAGATCTGAATGAGATCGTTATGCAATTGGGTATGGAAAAGGATAGATTTGATCAAGAAAGATATCTTTTAAGAGATCATGAAGAAATATTAGCTAAGGAAGAACTCTATTGGAGACATAAATCTAGAGAAAACTGGCTAGATGCAGGGGACAAGAACACAAAATTCTTTCATAAAAGCACAAAATCTCACAAAGCTGCCAATAGGATTCATCAAATCACAAAGGAAGATGGAACTATCTCTCAGGACCAAAAAGAAATTCAAACAGAAATGATCAACTTTTACACAAGGTTACTCAATCAATCTGAGATCTCTCATCTTGAGCCTCAGAATGATCTTCTTAGGGACATTCCATAGCTCATAACAGATTTTTATATAACTCTCTTCTTCTTGCCAAATTCACTGAGAAGGAAATCTGAGATACACTCTCACAAATGGCACTAGACAAATCTCTGAGTCCTGATGGTTTTCCTCCATGCTTCTTTCTACATTGTTGGCACATTTTGGGGAAAGATCTTATTGAGTCACTAGAGGCTGGAAGATCTTCAGGTAGATTCTTAACTTAGATTAACAACACTTTTATATCTCTAATTCCTAAAAAGTAAAATACCTCAAGTATGGATGAATTCAGACCAATTTCCTTATGCAATACCTTATATAAAACCTTGTTGAAAGTTTTGGCTTCTAGACTTAAATTGGTGTTAAGGAAAATTATTAGCGAGGAACAAACAGGGTTTGTCCCAGGAAGATCAATTTTAGATGGAATAATGATTGCCCAAGAGGCTGTTCACTCAATCCAATGCAATAAGCACCCCAGTATGATAGTAAAATTAGACATTAAGAAAGCTTATGATCGGGTGGACTGGAAATTTTTAGCAAAATGTATGGAGAAGTTTGGATTTGCTAAAGCATGGATCAATCTTATTTATTATTGTATATCTACACCAAAATTCTCCATTTTGATCAATGGGACTTCAGTGGGCTTCTTTAAGGGAACCAATGGAATTAGATAGGGGGGCCCCCTTTCTCCCTTTCTTTTCATTATCATGGCAGAAGCCCTAGGAAGGAGATTCATCAGGCACCAAGAGCAAGGCCTCCTCCATGGGGTCAAAAATACTTCTTTGGTCAAAGAAATTACAAACCAACAATTTGTAGATGACATACTTTTGTTTGGTAAAGAAAATAGAACATAGGCATCACATATGAAAGAGATCCTAGATAAATACTCATTAGCTTTAGGATAAGAGGCTAACAAAGATAAGTCAACAATCTACTTTTTAAATACAAATAAAAAAGTTCAGCAGAATATCCAAAAGGTGTTTAAATTCAAAATTGGCTACTTCCCTTGCCAATACCTTGGCATCCCAAGCGACAAAGCCTTAAGAACAGATGCATCTTGGAAACCTATTGAAGAAAGAATGGACAGGAAAATGGATGCTTGGAAATCCAAGTGGTTATTTTGGTTTGGTAGGATGGTTCTAATTAAAGCAACCCTGACTGCTATTCCTATTTACCTTCGATCATGTCTTTCCCTTTCAGTTGGATGCTATTAAAACATAGTCAACAAATTGAGAAAATTCTTCTGGCAATGTACAGACACTAAAAGAAAGTTTAATCTTATTTCCTGGGATAGGATTTGCAAACCTTTGGAGGAAGGCGGTACCGGGATCAAGGATAAGATGAAAAAAATTAGGCATTAGGTACAAAGCTTTATTGGAAAAATTTAAAAGAACAAAATCTCAAATGGGTCAAAATTTTGAGGGGAAAATACTTTCATTCTCTAAATGATGAGAAAGTGATCAGAACTTCCAACCTCCCAAGAGGCTCCAGAATTTGGAATTTCATTTACAAATCTAGAGAAGTCATAGAAAATAATACCTCATGGAACATTAAAGATGGGCCTTATGCAAGGTTCTGGGATGACTCCTGGGGAGGGTTCCCTAGTATCAACATGTTGTTGGGAAAGAACAACATCAATCAGGTTTGCACTAGGGAATGGGGTCCCCTAGTCAAAGATTATATTGCCAGAAATTCACATAACCTTTTGGATGGCTCTTGCAAGGGGAAGGAATTTGGTATTCCAAACATCAACCCAAGTGAACATAGTGCTTTGGTTCAAATTTTACAAGAAAGATCCTCCCTACTCATGGAGGGGAAAGATGAATTGATTTGGAATGGATCCAAAACAGGGGATTATAAGGTTAAAGATGGTTACAAAATCCTCACTAGCATCGCTTCCCAACTACAATCACAAACTTATAATCAACTATGCTGGAACAGAAACTGTCTCCGCAAAGTAGGAATGTTTTCTTGGGTAGCAATTCAGGGCAGGATTCTAACTGCTAATTGGTTCAAGAAAATGGGAAATTATGGACCCTACAGATGTGTACTATGGTATAACGAGGAAGAGGATTCAGATCACCTACTGGTATCTTGCCCCTTTGCAATTGAATGTTGGCAATGGTTATGTGCCAAGCTAGGATGGTCTTCAGCTCTTCTAAATGACATTCTTTCTCTTTTTTCCTCATGGCCTCTGATTTTCAAGGGAAGTCTATGCAGCAACTTATGGATCATTTCCCCTTCTATCCTGATTTGGGAAATATGGAAAGAAAGGAACAAACGGATTTTTCAAAATGTTTCCCTTGAAAATACATCCATTCGAAGTAGAAGTGAAGCATCCATTGTGGAATTTATGAATTCTAGAATACAATTACAAAGTGAGCAACATAAATTGTACACAAGGTGGGATGATCTAATGATTAAGAATTGGTTTGGACTAAAACTTCTTGTAGTAATAGGGTTTGGTCTCAAAGCTAATGCAAGTTTAAGGGAAAATTACACATGGCAGCCTCCTGCATTTGGATGGAGCAAGCTGAATTTTGATGGTGCCTCCAAAGGTAATCCAAGACCTTCTGATACTAGATGCATTATTCATTCTGCTAAGGGACATTTGATTGCACATTTGGCAAGCCCACTAGAAAGGGGTACTAGTAACATGGCGGAATTCAAAGCTCTACTCCATGGTTTATCATTGGCTTTGGAATTAGGCATTAAAAACTTGGAAATTGAAGGTGATTCATTGATAACTATAAATGTAGTTAGAAATTGCTCGATCTACAATTGGAAACTTCAATCAATTTTAGAGGTGATTCTAAATCTAACTAAGAAATTTGAATTTATAACGGTCAATCACATCTTTCAGGAGGGGAATGTGTTGGTAGATGACTTGGCCAATAAGGAAACATTTGGGGAACGCATTAAAGTTATTTTTTAACTCTTTTTAAATTCCTGGTCATTTCACCCAACTCTTAGATCAGCCATGGAAAAGTGCTCGTAGTATTGATTTGACAGTCCCTGACAACCACAACTGGCCGTTCTGAAGTTGGATTTATGGAAAAAGATTTTTCTCTTCTTTCTATCATGTGGATGGAATGTTTTTCTTACACCACATCTCTTCACATGACAGGAACTACATTTGGGTACTTCCTTACGCAACATTCCCTCCTCTTTGAAAAGGAAATGACAGGTATTTCTCTCTGTAAGGACATTACTTGTAATAGTGGGTTTGTTTTATATCCTTCCACTTGCAACATTTCGCAATGAGGCATTTCATGCGAAAGGTAGCTAAGGGTACATTGTCAGGGAGGGAGTGATTATTCTTTCTGCTTTCTCTCTTAAGTATGCCATCGCCTATGCTCTTGTAAATCACAGAAGTTTGGTAGCATAAAAGCTCTGGCCTTTTTCTCGAATGTAGTTTTAGCTTTCTCATAATGGACTCTCCGATAAAATTCAGAGTTGAAGTTGAGAAACGGGCCTTCGATGAGCCAATCTCGTTCAATCACCTTTGTGAAATTTGCATGTACCAGCACCCTCTGGTCTTCCACATGGTAAGAAAGGTACTGGGCTTCAATTTTTTAAATACCAATCATAGATATAGTGTGCTCTTAGATATTTGTGCGGGTTTCTTGGCTAGCCTCCTTATTGCTGAAACCCACAAAAATCATGCTAAAGAAATATGCTATAGGATTTTCTTCAATAAATTCATTGTGGATTTGTATAATGTACTCCAAAATATAGATGCTGACCTTACCTCCCCTTTTCCATGGGATCGAGCCACGACTTAAACTGTTGGACAACCATTTATTGGGTTTTATGTTGGTCCTAGGAGGAACTTCTATGCTGGCCCTCCTTGTCGCCTCCATATCCTATGAGGGTGGGATTGGGAGGACAAACAACTGCACATCTCAATGATGAAGAAAGGGATTAGCTTTCTTTCGAAGTTCTTAGGAATTAAAGATGGGCTCTATGTTCCCTTTGGAGATGAGATTGACAAAAATCTTCCATGGGTGCACAAATTCAAATATGATGAAAAATTGGATGGACCAAGCAGCCCAGTTTCTTTAGATACTAAAATTAGGGGTAAGGGCTCGGGTGGCAATTCAGATTCAGACAAGGAGGAGGACTTGGAGAAGGTGTCTAGGGAGGTTTCTGAAGAGGATATTGATGAAGAATATATGGAAGATGTTACAAGGGAAGAGTCTAAATCGGTTGAGGTGTCCCCGGAGGATTACTCGATGGGAAATAGTGGAGACACAATCCCAGAGAAAAGCTCCAAATCTGAGTCTGCTCCAAGCATGGAGAACGACACTACTTCCCCTTCCAATTGACATGCAGCCTAGATTAGCTCTGGGGGTTAGCTTTTTGATGTTTTTTGGTTTTCCTCTATAAACTAGACCTTTGTTTTTAAAATTGGTTTTTTGGTTGACCAGTATTGCTCTGGATATTAGGTTCACATTCCTCTTGGTTGGACTAGGTTATGAACCAGAAACATCTGATGCATTTTCTTTATTTATTTTTTTCTATTTTTTTTGCTTTCTGTTTAATATAAAATCTCGGCCTTGACCCCTTATTAATAAAAAAAACAATCGACCAAGGAACCACATTACCCATTCTCGTATGGTTCTCTTATAGTCTCTCTCATTATTATTTTCTTGAACAAAATTGCCTAGTAATCAGAATATTGTATGGGATAAGAATGTTTTTTTTGTTGGTGCACAAATCAAAATACATATGTCTAGCTTTGCCAATATTGAGGAATATGAATCAAATTATTGGGGTTTCATGAAAAGTTTTCAAGAGAAGTTGTGAGGTAGATATAGAATCTTGGGTGTTACCACAATATTTTGTCCAATGTTTTGACCAACTTTGACATTGAGACTAATATTTTGGAAAACAACTTCACTTTCAGACACATTGCTGTAAAACCATTAAGAATTTGAAGATGATATAAACTACTAAATTTTAGCATTTTGTTTATATATATATATATATATATATATATATATATATATATATTCTCAATTTTAATGGTTTTTGATTCTATTCTTTTTGGGGTTCTTGATTCCATTATGTTTGGGGTTCCTCGTTTGGTTTGTTCTAGTTTCTCTGCAAATGTTCAAAGTAGGTTCCAAGTGTGGTACCTCTATATATATTTTCCCTCTTCTATGCATATAGGGTGTTCCTGCATCCTTTCTATTTCAGGGAAGAACATCATTTTAATAGCTTCCTTATGAATAAAATTTAGTATTATTGTTTTGTTATCATGTTGTCTCCATTATGTTTCTAAATCAGATAAACTAGGGCATCCAGGGTGTTTTAGTTTTATCTATTGTAAACCTTTCAATAGAATTATTCAAGGGATAACTATGATTTATGATATGCATTCAGATATGTATGAGATGGGGTATTAACGATATTCCAGACTTGTCTTTCAATGGATGATGATTAATGTATTGATTATTCCAAGGTATCTTCAAAGGGGAGGGTTAAATTCTTTGCGTAGGTAATTTCATATTTGAATACACAGATGGATCCAGAAGTATGACTTGTTTGATAGGGTATGTCTTATGTAAGGTTTATAGACATATCAGACTGTGTTGTTTTTCTTTGTTCATTATCTTCTTTGCAATGTTATGTTTGACTCTGTTGCCCATTGGATAAGGCACTTGTCTATGAAAGACTTAGAGTATTTCAGAGATCCATTGATCAAAATATAAATTGAAAATCATTTCCCTTTCATGTTGTTTGAAAGAGTTGGGATAGTTCTAGTTTTTAGACATACTCTATGCAAGTGGGATACTACATAAGATTTGATAAAATAGTGAGTTACTTGTTACCTAAAGGTTTGGAAACTATTACATAGTTATATAACTGCAAGCTTGTATTTGTCACAAAGGAGTCATGTGTGTGGAGATTAGGTAATAACCACCTGAGTGATGTGGAACTCAAAGTGTAGAAGGTCTTAGAACCTTTTCCATTGGACTTGTTTCTTGTCTCCTTTCTATTGAGGGTGTCAGGTTTGTGTCGTAGGTTTGTAATCCCAGAGCCTGGTCTCAAAATTTCATCTAGGAAAGGATAGTGCAAGAAAAAGCTCTAACAAAGTGCATAACTGGGTTTTTAGATTTGTTAATGGAAACTATATTGTTACAATAGATAACCACCATTGCACTTACCTTCTCTTGAATTCCTTCCAGAATTTCCTTGATCCAAACTACCCGTGTACAATTAATTGTAGTAGAAACATGCTCAACTTCAACTGTTGATTGAGATATACAGTTTTGCTTCTTGCTTGTCAAAGATACAAGCCTATATCTAGTGCAAGGAACCCTCATCTAAACAAGGGATTTGTAGATAATTAATAAAGGATTGGATCCAAGGAGACCATCCATAATGTAATCCATTATGTAATGATCCATTTTGTAAGGCTAATAGGCTCTAAGGTGTTTTATAAACCTAGAGTCCTAATTAGACCAAAGGGCCTAATAAAGAGTTAGAAGTGGGTCTTTAGGTGGCTTAAGGGTAGGTTTAGGATTTAATATTTTTTCTAACAATTCCATGCACCTATACCTTCATTTAGAGCCATTAGGGTCCATTATGTCTAAGCTACTCACAAAGTGTAAAAATTGTTAAGCAACATTTAAAAGTTGTTATGCAACTTTTTAAAAGTTGCTTGAGAAGTTGCATTCTTGCAACCAACAACCCCAACCTTATGAATATAATTTTTAGTCAATATAGGATTCCTATTAAGTTCCATTTAAAACATCTAAGATAATTGGTTGTCACTGTATGAAGTTTGGTGGAGATTTTGAATAAAGAAACCCTGATTTTGCTTAAATTATCCAATCTTCCATACTGTATATCCTCTTAGATATTTGAACTGATGAAAATATAAAGAATTAATATAGTTTTTTGTGTTATGATCTGAATTCATTTGATTGGAGTCCAAATTTGTGCATTTCTATGAGAGTTCTAATCAATTTGGTGGAGACTGTCGAGGAAGCCCTTGTTTATAGGGCCTAGTCAAAGATGGAGCCCTAACTTGTCATTGTTAGTAATAACTAAGAGGCGGGGGGGTGAAACAGTGGCCTCAAAAATTTATCCTTTAATCACTAACCAACAATCAAATAAATCTCAGATTATTAAGTCCCTACAAAATGCATGTCATGTAATACTAATAATGATTTAACTGTCTGCCAGTTTTCCTTGTCTGACCTTATTCTCCTTGATTACCGATAAGCAACAAAACTTATTTACTGATACTCAGTAAATATGCACAGTATACTAATCAATCAAGAAATGCATATTTGAAATGTAAAATAGTAAAGTAATAAACCATACACACATAACATATGGATTTTAATGTGGAAACCCTATTAAGGGAAAAACCACTGAGACTAGTACCCCAAATTTTCACTCTTCTAAAGTGAGCCCTGTTAGGAGCCAACCCTATTAAAGGTTACAAACACACTGTTAAGTGTGACCTTGTTAGATAATTTTAATATGAGTCTATCACTTGATATCTGGCATGTATATGCTACCAATATTGATCAACCTCTATGGGGACAATAGGTATCTGGCATATCTAGTGCTACCTAACTGCATCAGCCTCCTTCTTAGACTGTGTGTCAGTATCAGGCACTCAATGTTATCTTTATGATAAAATTTTTGGCAATCTATTAGGATATACCTCAATTATAGGAGACTGTTAAGTCATGCTCTTTTAAGAGACTTGATGCTTCAATGGTTAAACTGAAACACAATGAATTGTTTCTAATGCAACTTGAATTGCAGAATTTCAGATATATTTAACTACATTACCTCTCTAATCAATGTATCCATTCAATTCTTTGTGCTCCATACTTTCTTCTCTATGATGTTGTGCTTCATTGTTTGTCAGTGTCTGTAGAATTGTTTAGCTCTCCTTCAGCTTGATTGATCATGACTTTTTGAAGTTATCCTTCATTAGTTTCTCTTCAGCATCCTTCTTGTATTCACTCCCCTTCCCATTTATGTGATTGCAGAAATGAATTATTCTTGTCTCTTATATAGACATGATATTCACTATTTCTTGATTCTTGATTCTTGATTCTTGGTGTGAACAACAATCCAACGAATCTAATTTAAAGCATAACTCCTGATTTATCTTGAAGTTATCTTCTTTCCAACTGTACAAATCTTCTTTAAATAAGTTACTTAACTCTGGTCAAATAAAACAAATAAAACAACTAGTTAATTCTATCCTTAAGCTCTGCCAGCTAGATATTTTGTAATTTTTTGAATTCTCTATTCTGTCGGTCAAATTTGCAGTTAGTCATCGGTGATAATTGCCACTTCCGTCTGTGTGACTCCAGTCATCTTCGAGATCTCCATCCGTCAGGCATGATTGGATTTTACTCGTCAGACAACTCTATTTTTAGCTCGTCAGGTATCACTATGATTTTTCTTTGTTGGGAAATACTGTCTTCTACTCGTCGGGTATCACTATGACTTTTGTTCTTTGTCTTTACCGATGGTGTGCACTTCGTCAGTGTTGTCTGTCACTTAGTGAATACTTGGATTTTATGCATTGCTGAAAGCATAACCTTTGTTCCATTGATTCTCTTAAGTCTTTGGCATTATGTACATGACCGTACAGATTATATCAAGTTGACATCAATGACAATACAAACCATTAACTGATTTAATGCCTTGCATTATCTTCAAGTTAACATTATCAAACATTCAATTACTTACATGTCATCAATCTCTCCCTTTGGCATAGATGGCAACATACTATATTATCACACTATACTATTTGTAATACAATATGAAATATAATAGTTGAGATTCATCAGATTACCAAACAATTTGTTTTGATAACTGTTAAAAATGTCTAATATGACTGTCGGTAAGCTCTTGTGTTAACTTAGATTTGATTCTTGTAGCTTTCTGTGTTTCTTGTTCTGATGTGTGGCGTCCTTCCCTTGTCTCAATATCTCTCTTTTGATTTTTCTTGTTATTTGATGTCTATGTCTTTTGTCAAAAACTCTCCCTATGGATATGATCTCTCCCTATTGGAGTAATCTGATAATGGATAATCTTTCTTCTTTTTCTGAAGATTGTGATAATATGGAAACTTTCTCTCCCTTTGACAATAATGCCAAACAAATATCTCATAGATATCTGACATTAATGTCAAGTGATCTTTTTTTTCTATCATAATATATTCCTTGAATTTCCCTTATCCATTAGCAATACATCAATATGATGTGGTGCTCAGTTCTGATATATACCTTTCTGTATATAGATGTAGCTTTGAAGTTCATATTTTTTCTTACATCAACATGAATGATATTCTGATAATATATAGGTTGATGTAGCCTTCAGTATTTTACTAATTGGTAGACAAGGGTTTGACCCCTAGTCTCTTTCTCAGGCACTCAAATGTATCCTTGGGCAGTGGCTTGGTGAAGATATCGGCCAATTGTTCTTTAGATTGCACATACTCAAGTATCACCTCTTTTTCTTGAACTTGTTCTCTGAAGTAGTGATACTTGATTGCAATGTGTTTAGTCTTGGAATGCATGACTGGATTCTTGGAAATGTTTATTGCACTGGTGTTATCACAATAGATAATCACTGGTTCTGAGATCTTCATATGCATACCTTCCAACAACTATTTGATCCATGCAATATTTAAGCAGTTTGCAGTAGCAACAACATATTCTTCTTCTACAGTAGACTGTGAGATGCATCCTTTCTTCTTGCAAATCCATGTGGCAAGTCTATCACCCATAAAGAATGCTCCTCTAGTTGTGCTCTTCTGGTCATCAAGATTTCTAGCCCAATCAGTGTCGGTAAACACCTTAAGTTCAAATTTACCTTCTCTTCTATACCATAAGCCAAATTCCTCAGTATTCTTTAGATATCTTAGAATTCTTTTCACAGCAGTCATATGTGATTCCCTGTGGCTAGCAGAAAATATAGCAACAATTCCTACTGCATGTGCAATATCTGGTCTAGTGTGTACAACATACATGAGTTTTCCAATCATTGATCTGTACAAAGTCTGATTTACCTCTGTTGTCTTATCCTCCTTTGTCAACTTACTTCCAGTAGCCATCGGTGTTCCAACTCATTTGGAATCTTCCATCTTGAGTATTTTTAGGACCTCTTTGATGTATTTGGACTGTGTAATGAAAATACCTTCACTTTGTTGACTGATCTATAGACCAAGAAAGAACTTGATATCTCCAAACATAGACATCTCAAACTCTTTTCTCATCTCATTAGCAAATGACTTACATAGTATATCATTACCTCCAAATATGATGTCATCAAAAAATATTTCAGCAATCATAGTGTTAGCATCAATATCCTTTTTCAAATAAATATTATTTTTTTCACTAGTCCTTATAAATCCAATACTTATTATATAGGAATGAATTCATTCATACCAGGCTCTGGAAGCTTTTTTAAATCCATACAAGGCTTTTTGAATTCTACATACCATGTTCCTCTTGTTTGGATCTACAAACCCTTATGGTTGCTCAATGTATACCTCTTCTTCAAGTATTCCATTTAGGAATGTTGACTTGACATCCATTTGATATACTTTGAATCCTTTGTATGCATCATAAGCAAGTAGTATTCTTACTCCTTCTAGCCTAGCAATGGGTGTAAAGGTTTTTCCATAGTCTATACCTTCCTCTTGTGCATATCCCTTGGATACTAGTCTTGCTTTCTTCCTTGTGACTTCTCCATTCTCATTCAGCTTATTCCTAAATATCCATTTTGTACCAATGTCATTTTTGTCATCTGGTCTTGGCACAAGTGACCATGTTTTTTCTTCTTAATCTGCTCAATCTCATCATTCATAGCACTTATCCATTCTTCATTATCTAGTGCAGCATTCACAGATTTTTTCTCCAACTCACAAATTAAACAATTTGAGTTTAAAGAATTACTTCTTGTTCTTGTACCAGCTTTCTTATCTCCTATGATCTAGTCCTCTAGATGGTTCCTTCTTACATATCTTTCAAGTATAGGTGTAACTCTTTGTGTATGAGCTTGGTCTTCATTACCTTGCACATTATCTTGATCATTATTCTGACCATCGGTAACAACATTCTGACCGTCGGTTGCAACATTCTGTTGTTCTAGAATTAACCATTGTTGCTCAGGTAGAGTGTTGAGTTCTTCACAATATACAAACTTGCTGTAGTCTGTTGGTTCTTTTTTGCTTTCTAGCTCATTCTTTTCTACAAATTCATCAATCTTTACATTTGCACTTTCAACTATTTTGTTAGAAGCCTTGATTAAACATTTAAAAGCTTTTCTCTTGGTAGAATACCCCAGAAAAATACCTTCATCACTTTTTGCATCAAGATTTCTATTTCTATCATCCTTTAAGACATAACATTGACTACCAAATATTTTGAAGTAACTTACATTGGGTGTTTAACCATACCATAGCTCATAAGATGTCTTCTTTGTGTCCTTCTTCAATTGTACTATGTTAAGTGTATAAAAAATAGTGCTGATAGCTTCCCTCCATAAGATTTGGGTGATGTCCTTTTCTATCATCAGTGTTCTTGCATAATCAACTATTGATTTGTTCCTTCTCTCAGTAATCCCATTTTTTTGTGGTGTCCTTGGTGTAGAAACCTGTCTTTTTATACCATGCTCATTATAGAAATTAATGAATTTGTCTGATATAAATTCTCCTCCTCTATCTAATCTTAAACATTTTAGATCCTTACCACTTTGTTTTTCTACCATAGCCTTATACCATTTAAACATCTTGAATGCTTCATATTTTTCTTTTAGAAACATGA
>MU227418.1:108134-131710 GCA_018584345.1 Thuja plicata
GTTAAACTGAAACACAATGACCTGTTTCTAATGCAACTTGAATTGCATATTTTTAGATCTATTTAAGTACATTACCTCTCTGATCAATGTATCAATTCAATTCTTTGTGCTCCACACTTTCTTCTCTATGATGTTGTGCTTTATTATTCGTTAGTGTCTACAAAATTCTTTAGCTCTCCTTCAGCTTGATTGATTAGGACTGTATGAATTTATCCTTAATCGGTTTCTCTTCAGCATCCTCTATCTATTCACTCCCCTTCCCATGTATGTGATTTCATAAATGAATTATTATTATCTCTTATATAGACATGATATTCACTATTTCTTGATTCTTGATTCTTGATTCTTGGCGTGAACAAAAATCCAACCAATCTGATTTAAAGCATAACTCCTGATTTATCTTGAAGTTATCTTCTTGCCAACTGTACAAATCTTCTTTAAATCAATTACTTAACTCTAGTTGAATAAAAAAAATAAAACAACCAGTTAAGTTTATCCTTAAGCTCTTGCAGCTACACATTTTGTCATTTTCTAAACTCTATGTTCTGTCGGTCAACTCTACAGTTAGTCATCGGTGATAACTGCTAGTTCCGTCGGTATGACTATAGTCAGCTTCAGGATCTCCATCCATTGGGCATCATTGGATTTTACTTGTTGGGAAACTCTATTTTCAACT
The DNA here is from genome assembly GCA_018584345.1 of Thuja plicata. Lineage (NCBI taxonomy): Eukaryota > Viridiplantae > Streptophyta > Pinopsida > Cupressales > Cupressaceae > Thuja > Thuja plicata. The sequence goes on from MU227418.1 coordinate 108,811, forward strand.
TGTCAGGTATCACTATGATTTTTCTTCATCGAGCAATACTATCTTCTGCTTGTCAGGTATCACTATGACTTTTGTTTTTTTCCTTTACCGATGGTTTGCACTCTATTGGTGTTGTCTTTCACTTAGTGAATACTTTACTTTTATGCATTTTTGAAAGCATAACCTTTTTTCCATTGATTCTTTGAAGTCTTTGGCATTATGTACATGACCATATAGATTAGATCAAGTTGACATCAATGACAATACAAACCATTAACTGATTTAATGCCTTTTATTATCTTCAAGTTAACATTATCAAACATTCAATCAGTCATCCCACGATGGAACATCCATGAATCCTAGTGGCATGCAAGAAGGGGCATGTAATTTAAGAATCCTTAAGGGAAGGATCAGAGTGCACGGGTTTGTTATTTTCCCACCAAGCCCTAGGCTAAATAAGTTCATGTCTTTAGTCTAGACACAAGGAGGAGTGATGAAAAGGTTATAGCAATGAGTGAATGGGATCAATTTAAGTGTGGTTTTAGTACATTTAGGGGTATTAGAAAATTTCCAAGTGATTATATTGGTTCTGTGAAACCATTTCTTAAGACCCCTTTGGAAACCAATCCTAATTAGGCTTATTAGGTCTGTGTCTTTTGGTGAGGGTTTGGAGGTGCAGGAGTAAAATAAAGATTTTATCTCTTGGTTTTTGTCCAAGTTGCATAAAGGGTATGTAAAACACTAATTTTTTCAGGAGGTCCTTTGGAGGAATTGGAAGTTGTCTTTGAAAATTTAACTGGCTAGGGCTACTAGGAAATGGGACAGTTTTGAGCATTTTGACCCCAATCTAGAAATGAAGTATCAAAACATGTTTATAAGGTCAAAATAAGATATCCTTAAGGGTAGGAACTCTTGGTGTCCTCTAGAAGACAAGAATTCATGATTGAAGGATATACTGATGTTTGGAGAGACTCTAAGTTATTGTTTTGGTTATTGTATTGAGACAATAGGAGTGTGAAGACAAGTAAGTTGGGCTTATCATCCTTCTAATTTCCCACTCTGCATGAATATGTAAAAACTAATGCACCTCCACTTGTGCTCTTTTGATCATCAACATTAGCTGCATAATGAGCATTAGTAAACACATTCAAAGAGAAATCATGTTTATGCCTATACCATGGACCATAAACTTCAGTCTCCTTCAAATATCAGAAGATTCCCTTTACTCTAACCAAATGAGATTATTTAGGATTAGAAGAAAATTTTGCTACTAATCCAACTTCCTATACTATGTCCAATCTATTGTGTACTACATATTTTGGCTCACCAATCATGGACCTATAAAGTGTCTCATCCACCTCTTTAGAATAATATTCCTTTGATAGTTTGCAATCGGTTACCATAGGGGTACCAACCATTTTTTAGTCTTCTAACCCAAAATTATTATGTATGTCACTTACATATTTGGACTGGCTTATGTACATACCATCTTTCATCAATTGAACCTACAATCCAATGTAGAATTTAATCTCACCAATCATAGACATCTCAAATTATTTCCTCATCTAATCTCTGAATGATCTTCTCATTTCTTCATCACCAGCAAAAAGGATATATCATCTACAAATATATCGACAATCAAAAACCTTTCATCTTTATCAATATTCAAATACACATTACTATTATCACTTGTCCTGATGAAATTAATCTGAATCAGATATGATTTCAAACATTCATACCATGCCCTAGGTGCTTGTTTCAACCTATACAAAGCTTTGTATAATTTACACACCTTGTTCTTACCTTCTGAATTAGAAAATCCTTTAGGTTGTTCAATATATACATCTTCTTCCAAATAACCATTAAGAAAATTTGACTTAACATCCATTTGGTATACCTTGAATCCTTTATAAGTAGCATATGTAAAAAATATCCTTACACCTTCAAGTATGGCTATAAGTGCAAATGTTTCAACATAGTTGAGATCTTCCTCTTGTGCATCCCTTGCACACCAATCTTTCCTTGCACCTTAACACTTCACATGTCTCATTCATCTTGTTTCTTAAAATCCACTTAGTTCCAATCACATTCTTGTCCATCATTCTGGGCACTAATGTCTAGGATTTATTCTTCTCAATTTTCTCCAATTCTTTTTCCATAAATTTCACCCAATCTTCATATTTCAATTCATCTTTCACTATTTTAGGCTCAAATTTAGATATAAAATAGGTACCTTCTCTCACCTTCCTTCTTGTTAATACACCTTCATTTTTATCCAATAATTTGATCAAGGGAATGATTCAACTTTACATACTTTGGCAGCTCCAGTTCAGACCTGGGCGTCTCTTCTACTGCTGGTACTGGTTACTCCTCATTGAATTTCTCCCTTGATTTTCAACATCTTTCTCAATAGGTTGTACATATAAAAACACTTGATTTTATTCAGGTTCCTTCTTTCTAGATTCATCATTTTTCATAGAAAATTCATCTATTCTTACACTAGCATTGTTCACTATCTTATTTTTCTCTTTTTCAAGAACTTTTAGGCTTTTCTCTTTGAGGAGTATCCTAAGAATATCTCCTCATCACTTCTTGGGTCATACTTACCTATATTCTCATCTCTCTTTATGTAACATCTACTCCCAAAATTTTTGAAATAACTTACACATCATCAACGTCCATATCATAGCTCATAGGGAGTTTTATTTGTACCTTTCTTCAACTAAACTCTTTTCAATGTGTAGACAATAATACTAATTGTTTCTCTCCAAAATGTCTATGCAATACCCTTTTGAATCATTAATGTCCTAGCATAGTCAATAATAGACTTGTTTCTTCTTTCAGCGATACCATTTTGATAATGTTTTCTAGGAGTTGACATATGTCTTTGAATTCCTTATTCTTCACAATAAGTAGTAAACTCATGTGAATTAAATACACCTCCTATATCAGATCTAAGGCATTTCAAGATCTTAATGGTCTCTATCTCCACTCTAGCTTTATAGATATTAAACATGTGAAAAGCTTCATATTTTTCCTTTGAAAATATATCCCACATCATTCTAGAATAGTCATAAAAAAAACATCATGAAATATCTATCACCATAGTAATGCTTAGTTGTCATTGGACCACATAGATCAATATGAACTAGATCTAAAATATTTTTAGAAGAATAATTTTCACTGATAAAACTGGAAATATTTAACTTCCCAAGCTAACATTCTTGACACATTACATTCTCTGGTTCACTAGGTTAGGAAAACCTCTTACTATCTTCGTGTTACAAACTTTGATCAAGTTATCAAAATTTACATGAAAAATCTCTTATGCCATTACCAACAATCTTCTATCTTAGCAATCAGACAACTCTCAATAGTAGAATTGAAATGGAACAAGTTACCTTTAGTTTTTTGACCTGCACCAATCAATTCTCCCAATTTCCTAATAATCTTGCATATACCTCCATTCAACTCCAATATATATCCTTTTTTATTCAATTGAGAAACACTTAAAAAGTTTTATTTTAGACCAGCAATCCAGTAAACATCGTGAAAAGTTGTTTTATCATTGAAATCTATAGATCCTTTATGTTTTGCCAAACATGGAGTATTATTCCCAAATCTTATCAACCCTCCACCTCATTCTTTCACCATGATGAATTTGGTTCTAATAAGGTTCATATGATGAGTGCATCCACTGTCAATAATCCAGTCACCATTGTGGTTCATGTTAGAAACCAGAGCTTTCTCACCTACATCTAAGGGTTCTTCCTTTACTACAACAAATACAATTTCTTCTTCATCTCTTCCATCAGATTCCTCACCAGTAACACCTTCCTCAGCTAGGTAGCATACTTTCTTGTTCTTGTCCTTTAATCTTCTTAGATTCCCCTTCCTATCATTTTAAGGGCATCTAGGGGAAATATGTCCAATTTTGTTACATGCAAATAACTTCAAAAGAAACTTACCTTTATATTTAGCTTTCTCTCTAGGAAACCTTTTAGAAAATAAAGATTAAAATTTCTCCTATTCTCTTTTGTTAGGCAAGATAGATTCATGATCATTAGAGTAACATGTTGAAGAAGTGATAGATAACTCCTTTCCTTTCCTAGATGGTGCAAGAGTCAATGCTGACCTGAGAGAAGCTTCAACTTCTGGAATACTATTATCATAATTGCTTAACTCAAATGCAATTAATTTTCCTATTAATGCATCAAGAATAATAGTAAAGGTTCCTAGATATCCAAGCTCTTGTATAGCTAAAAGCCTAATAGAATACAAAGGTAATAAAGTTATTAACATTTTGCTTACCAGATCCTCCTCAGGATGATTACCACCAACACCTTGGATAACAACAACAACTTCTTTGATTTTCTAAATGTATTGTTCTATGTTCTCATTTTCTTGCCTCCCCATATCATCATACTTTCCTCTCAGACTATCAACCTTTTCCTACTGCACATTTGGATCTCCACCATGGATCATCTTCAACTTGTCCCACATCTGTTTAGCAATATCTGATTCTTTGATATCAATAAAATCTGCATCTAAAAGAGTACTAGCAATAGCTTCCATAGTAGCAATATGTTCTTGCCTTACCTTCAGTTGATCCATAGTCAGTATTCCTAAATGGAAAATATACTTATTTACCACATCATCCCAATACTGATCACTCATACCTTTAAGATATAGCTTCATCCGATCATACCAAACTGATTATTTCTCTCTTGTGAACTTAGGATCTTCCTTTCTCATCATCTTCAGATATTTACCTCAAGCTGTTAACATTCACCACAATAGAGGACCAATAGTCTAATACCAGTTGTTATTCCTAAGGTCATATTACTAAGGGAGGTAAATCTATAATCTACCAAATAATCCAACATTTCAACCTCTTATACTTTAACTAACAGTCACAGGATTAACCATATAATCACAAAAAATGAAAATTATAAATATGCAAGTCCATACACAAAGTTGATACACAGATTTATCTCATGGATATTCAAATAGGGATAAAACCACATTGGGAATTAGTACCCACTAAATTATGTACTCTTCTGAAGTACGCGTCATGTGGAGCTTAACCCAGTTAGGAGTTTACAAAACTATTAGGTGCTACCTCGTTAAGGGATTTGCCTTAGGCTTATTAGGATCTTTACCCTGTTAAGAGTATCCTTGTTTGAGGACTTTAAATACTTAACAAAGTGTCACCTTATTAGAGGATTTATAAAAAATATCTATTAGGATCTACCCTGTTAAGGGATTAAACCTAGTGCAACTATTAAGGAACAATAGAAAGAATGATATTTAAAATAGCACTATTTCTTCTTGATTAGATCCACTAAAGCACACAATCTCTTCTCCACACACTTAACTCTTCCCTGGCTTGATTGTAACATGCACTTTACACCACACTTTCTTAACACATGATCAACACACATAAATTTTAGCTTCATTGATTATATACTCAACTTTTAAGTCCACCACCTTAATCAAGACCTAAATTGGAATTTCAAACATCTCACTGAAATCTAACGTGCCACATAGAAAAATTAAATACACAAAACATATTTTCAAGACCCTGTTATCCAATACAATGATTTACATAAAATATTGTGTTAAGGATTCAAACACATTTTGACCAAACAAAAGATTCCTCCAGAATCTTCTTCACGTGCTAGTATCGAACAATATCATGCTAGTTCATCACCTCCAATCATGAAGACACAAAACATAGATTATGACTAACTCAATAAATTCCACAACAACCTCAACACTGATTACCGATCAAATATTTATGAACTATTTCCCAAGAACAAAAATACGATAACCTGTTAAAAACTATGTCTTTTCTCACCAATCATCTATCTCGTACATCGGTCAGTCAAATTAGTTTTGTTCACAATTTTAACATTTGAACACTATTGAACACCATATCCTATGACCAAACCACAATACACACCAAATATTTGACAAGACATTTAAATCATCTATCACCTGTCATTAAATTTTCTAGCAGTTGCACTGATATACTTCAATCGATGACAACTTTTACATAAGATCACTTCAGTAGTAGCGTTCATGCACTGGACATCCAAAGGTAAACATAAGTCTCTCATAAATATAGAAACCACTAAAAATCACCGCAATCCTTCATTCATCACAACTATGCTTGGAAATACACTAAGAACACAAAGTCAATAGTTGACATCAATGACAACATAATATCTGATCATCTTGTAATCAAACCTACATCATGGTATCTCCAAAAACTCACTTACTATCACTGCATTAGATATGCTAAAAAATTTATTATAATTTCTTCAATGCATTAGTAGATTCAAAGTTAGACTCCATATTATTATTATATTTTGTCTTATCCTAGCCATGGAGGGTGACTTGGAGGGTGATCGTACTACAATAGAATCCATTTTTTTGCACATATTGATTCATATTCCTCCCCATCAGCTATCATATTAGCAAGGCTAGGTGCCTCATTTTTTTTATCTCTATATCAATATGATTAATAGTAAATTTTTCAAGAAACTCAAGAATTTCCTTTATTCTATATTTTCCAGTTTGGTGTTTCACCTTTCCTTAATATAGAATTCACTACAATTATAGATTCTCTCTCGACTTAAAATTTTTTTATCTCAAGGTCCTTGAAAGTAATTAATCCCTAAATGGGGGCCAAGAATTCTACTATATTATTATTATCCTCATCTAGGGTATTTTTAAATCTTCCCTCAACATCCAAATTCCATTATATGATAGTACAACCCACCCTTAATGGGCTTGGTTTTCCCTTGGCAACCCCATCAAAATTTTATTTGCATCATCCCCAAGCTAAAGGATTCCAATTTTCTTGGTCTCATACATTTTGTGTCCCTAATCCCCCATCCCCTATGAATAGGAGAATATTAATTACATTCCATCTTAGCCTCATCTTTCCATCGCATTCTAATAATTTTCCTTTGTTTGAATGTACTATTGTTTTTCTATTTTTTGTTTTAACTAACATTACTTCAACCTTATTTAGGAATAAATTTTAGTTCATTTATTTATCTTATAAAATTATTATGTTTCTATCCCTCCATTTTTATCACAAGATTATGAAAGGATTAGCTATCTAAAGTCTCCCTAGTAAACCAATTCCTTTCTTGATCGATCAACCTTGAAGTAGACTCATAATATTATTAGGCAATAGCATCTTCCAGCCTAGCCCGACAAACAACCACATGAAATTGTTTTGGAAAAAGAGTCACCCCATCAATAAATAATCCTTTGAATCTTCAATTCTCTTATACACAAAACATCTAGATGGTCTCTCATATCTCATTTTCCTAAAATTATTTTCTATTTGTATTAAAGCCCATGTGAACACCCTTTTCTTGGAAAAAAAAACTACTCTATCATAGTTGTGTTTGAATCTCAATTTCCCTTAGTTGATATTCCTTTTTACACCATCTTATATGCATCCTTTGCATTAAATTGACCAATTTTAGCTACCACCCAAAAAAAATCACCTCTTTTATTCCTTAAGGTTATTCTTTTTCTACTTAGAATAATAACCAATTTGTATTCCTTTTCTCTTGGTAGAGTGATGGGGAGAGGTTAGTGTACTCCTATCTCCTTGTATGAAGATCTTGTAAAAATACAAGTTTCTCCTTCAAAAAGGGCCCACAACCTAGGTGAGTGTCCATAATTGTTTTGGAAAAATCCAACCCCTTCAAATAGTTTGTTCACTAACTCTTCTCAATCACCAACCAAACCCCCTTCAATTACTCAACATCTCACTCCTCTTTCCATCTACCCTTGATTCCTATCAAATGGGTATGTAATAAATTTTATGGGAGTTCAGATAATATTGGGTAGAGTGGACTCCTAAACTCTTCTAAGAACTTTAAAAATCCATTAAATCATTCTTTCCCTCCAAGTGGCTTTAGAACATCAAACTGTCTATTTGAACCTAGTAAATATGCCTATTCTCTAGTAGCTCTAATTTACTATTTTTTGGGTTTCAAATTCAAAACTTATCCCATAAATTTTTGAGCCAATTGTAATTACAAATACCCTTTTTGTTCTTCTATCCAAAGCCTATATTTTGGTTTCTAACTCTCCCAAAAAGTACTTCAAAATGACTCTGCACCAATTAGGCAATTAGACCTAATCCTAGTTGAATTACAAAGCAACACCCCTTTCTTTGCTTCCACAAAAATTCTATAAACATGTATAATTATAGGGACCTAAGAAACTACCACATACAAAATTATTTTGTTTCACACCACTCTACCTTCCCTCTGCAATCTAATTAGTAGTCATAGTCATGGTGAGCACATTGAGATACTCACCTAGGGCATCCATTTTCTCTGGAACCACAAGGTCTCTCTGCAAATCACTTTCATAACCATATAATACATTTTCTATAATTTAATTTCCCCCAGGGACATACAAATTTCATGGTGGAAACTTAAGAAAGAGGCATATTTTTGGGAAAGCCTCACCAAGCCCTTAATCTAGGAGGGTTACAAAGATTTTGCTCCAAAATGCTTCAAACTTCACCAAATGAACTCATATCAAATTAATTCAAAAGGTAATAGGTTATTCTATCATATTATGAACAAATTTATTTTATACTAATCTAAACACACACATGCCAACCATACTTACATAAAAAATTATAAGAAATAATTGAATTCTTATTTCCTTAGAAAGCCAAAACTTCACAAAATCATCATTAGGGGTTCCTCTTCATGTTTTGGATCTGAAATAATCCATACAAAACTACCCCTACCTTAAAAAAATTACTTTCAACCAAATTTATCCGTTTGCAATTTTTTGACAACATTTTGCAAAAGTTGCAAAAGTGCTCAGCAACATTTTGTCATTTTAGACAAATTACTCCTGGAATAACTCCTAAGTTTATGAGACCCTATAATTACACATGTCAGTCATGTGAAACCTATTAGGGCCTATTTGGAAATTAAATTATTTTTCCATTCCCCTTGGTATTAATTACAAGTTTTGGCTTACTGTCCCTAAATGTCCCTAAATAACATTTAAGTTCCAAATTTGACTCTAGCTTGGGTTTATGAGTTTGATCTTATTACAATCAAGACCCATGGGGTTTTATGCTTCTCCACAATCCATAATTGTGGGTGATTACCATTAACCTCTGAGGACTAAGCCTTGGTGAGCACCATACTTTGCAGGCTGAAATAACTAAATTCCTTTGAGTTAGAAATGCCTAGGAATCAACTCCTTGCTTCTAAAAATCTTCTTCACGCATCCATCTTCCCTCAAAATTTGGTTGGCCCTTCCACTTGACCAAATTCTCCCAATATTATGAATTCCTTGTCTGTTTGGCTATTTTTCTCGCAATGATGCTCTCTACATGTGGATTATCTTGGATGGGAAATTGTTTAACCCATTCCTTTTGTGCTTCATCTACCACTTCACTTCTATCATCTAAGATTGGTGATCCTCTGTAATGCACCAAGTGTGCAACATTGAAAATTTTATATATGGATACATCTGTAGGGGGGTCCACCTTATATGAATTAGCACCATATATAGCCATAATCTAACAAGGTTCAATCCTCCTCATCGTGAGTTTAGTATTACTACCCTTAGGAAGTATTGCTTTGTTGAAATGAACCATCACTAAGTCCCCAACTTAGAATTGTAGATCTATCCTCCTATGATCCACCTTCTCCTCGACTTTGTTAATGTTTTGTGAGATACTACCCCTCACCTAGTCATGGATCTCTTTCATGACTTCTGCAAACTCGTATGCTTGGCCAGTCCTTTTATCCAAGCCTATTAAGTCCATCAATTCAAAGACTCCTCTAGGGTGTATATCATAGACCACTTTGAAAGGGCTTCCCCCTATACTCCTATTGATAGGGTAATTATAATAGAAATATACCTGTGGAATGATGACATCCCATGACTATCCATGTTCTTTGGTTAAACAACTCAACAAATTTCCTAAAGACCTTTAGACCACCTCAATTTCCACTTCTATTTTTGGGTGATAGGCATATCTGAATGCAAGATTGGTGCCAAATATCCTCCATAAGGTCCTCCAAAAGTGCCCTAAAAAATTTGTGCCCTATTTGAGAATATACTCAATGGAAACCCATGAATCCTCACTATCTCCCTAAAAAAAAAAAATCTATATAGGAGGCATCATGATTTATCTTTCAGGGTATGAAATGGGCCATTTTACTAAATCTATCTACCACAACATAAACATTGTCACAACCATTCCTTTTTTTTGATAAATCCACCATGAAATACATACTTAGACTCTCCCATGGCCTATTAGGTACTGGAAAAGGTTGGTACAGTCCCACATTTGATGAATTCCCCTTGGCCCTTTGACAAGTGGTACATGACTCCACATAATTCCTTACATATTTCTGCATCCTTTGCCAAAAGTATGTCCTTTGTACCAAATCTAGTGTCTTATTGAGACCAAAGTGGCCTCCAAGGCCCCCATTATAATTTTATTGGGTCAAATTCTCCCTAAGTGATCCTCTTGGAATACATAATTGTCTTCCCTTGAAGAGAAGACCATTTTGGAGTGTATATTATACAAAATAACCATGAAAACTATTCTACAACTTTGTGCACACCTTGTATGCCTCTGAGAATTCTTCATCATCCTACCCTTGAATTAATCCACTCTAATGCTTTGAAATTGAATATATTACACTATAATCACCATTCTACTAAGGTTATATGCTACTTTGTTAGCTTGACCCTTCTTATGTTTAATGGTGAAGGTATAGGACTATAAGTGCTCCACCTACTTCACATGTTTATGGTTTAACTTCTTCTTTGAATTCAAAATACTCAATGCATGGTTGTCAGTATAAACCAAAAGTATTTATGCAGGAGGTAATGCCTCTACTTCTTTAGGGCTTGTATCATAACATATAGTTCAATATTATAAGAGGAATACTTACACTTTTCTTCATTCAACTTTTCACTAACAAAAGCCACATGCCTTCCTTCCAGGCTCAACATTGCTCCTATAGACACATTGATAGCATCACACTCAATGGTGAATAAATTTTTGAAAGTAGTCAAAAAAATAATAGGTTGAGTCGGTACCCTTTTCTTGAGGAATTCAAAAACCTTATCTTCTTTACTAGTCCAAACAAACCTTGTCTTACTTACTCCTTTGATGGTGTCTAGAATGGGTGAGAAAATTCCACTAAAGTTTCTAATGAACTTCCTCTAAAATATAGCCAATCCATGGAAACTACTCATATCTCCTACATTTCTAGGAGTAGGGAAACTGAGTATGGCCTCAACTTTGGAGGGGTCCATTTTCAAATCTCCTTGTGAGATCACAAAACACAACTATACAAGTTCCATCTTCATAAACTCACACTTTTGAAAATTGTTCATTAGTTTTTCATTAGAAAGCTTCTTCATTAGATGTTCTAAATGATCTTCTTTAGTGCTACTAAACATTAGAATATCATTTAAATATACTACCACAAATTTATCAATGCATTCCCTCAATAGTTCACTCATGAGCCTCACGAATGTGCTAGGGGAATTAGGGATTCTAAATGGTATTACAAGCTACTCACCCCGCTCTCTGATTCTGATTTGGTGGTAACCACTTTTCAATTCAATCCTTTAGAAATATCTTTCCCCTCCTAGGTAGTCTATTGAATCCTCCTTCCTATTTATAAGGAACCTATATCTTATGGTAATCCTATTGATTACCCTTGAATCTCAAAAAATTATCCACTTACCCCCTTTGTTTGGAGCCAAGACTATGGGCACCACACATGGGCTTATGCTCTTTATGATTAAGCCACTATCCAACAATTATTGAGTCTATTTGGAAATATCCTCATTCTATTGAGGAGTCATCTTGTATGCAACCTTGCTTAGGAGGGAAGCTCCTAGTGCTCGTTCTATTTGGTGACTTGCACTCCTCTTAGGAGGCAATGTACTTGGTGCACCATCACTGATTATGTCAACATATTTGACTAACAGATCCTTCAGTTCCTCATGGATCTCTTCCTTCATACTGGTTTATTCTTCTACCTTTGGCTTCAATACTAGGGAAAATCCTACCCCTTATTCCTTCAAGGTATCTAGGAACTCCTTCTCTCCCACTATTAACACACTAGGACCCACCTGATTGGCATTCTTCTCAATTCCAATGGACTGTGTCCTATATGTTACCCCATCTTTCTAAAATGAATATAATTCTTCTTAGCATCATGGTGAGCCTTCCTATCAGATTACCATGGTCTACCTAAACTAACGTGCTAGGAATCCATGGGTAGAATATCTTTGATTAGCTTATCCTTATAGCCTCCTATACTAAATTCTACCCCATCTTTATCATTAACCACTACATGTAACCAATTGTTCAACCAACTGACCTTATAAGGGAGATCATGGGGAACCCTTTACAATTTCAATTTATTTACTACTTCCAGAGAAACTATATTATCTGTGGAACTTGAATCAATAATGAATCTGCACAACTTACCTTGCATTTTTCATTGGATCCTGAAAACTACTCTCCTTTAGGGTATCTCCTCCTTGACAGGTTCCTTCAATAACATTCTTTTTATCATCAATTTTTCTCCCATTAATATTGATTCCAACAAATACTTAGGAGAATGTACACTAGAAACATCTTCTTGTACATAATTTACCCCCCTTCCAATGTTATGAGAAGTGGAAGACTTCTATGGAAAGCTATAAGGAGGATGGCCCAATTGGAAACAATTATAACACTTCATTATAGAGAACTTGGATCATCTACCTGATCCATTAGACCTTCCTCCACTTGACCCCCTACCTCTATATCCTCCTCTGCTACGTGATTCCACCATCTTCTCTCTAGGGCTAGACTCCCCTTGGGATCATTTGCCTCATCGTATGATACAAAAACTAAATTTTCCTCTATTGTTTCTTTCACCTCTTCCTCAATTTTTTAATAACCTCTTCTTCTTAACTTCTCCTCCACTCTAAGAGTCATTTCAAAACATTTTTTCATTTTATCACAAGCATAGGGACTTAGATCTTCTTGGATATTCAATCTCAATCCATTAAAATATATGGCCACTCTTTATGCTTCCTATTATTGCTTCTTAGATCTAAGAGTCACCTTGTGAAATTCTTTAGTTTATGCACTGATATCCAAATCTTTCTTCTTTAGGTTTTGGAGCTTCATGTACATTTTTACTTCATATTCTATGGGTAGAAATTGATCCTTTACCTTTTACTTCCTTGTCTCCCAAGATGAGATCATGTTTCTACCCTCCTTCACTCTCTATCCTTGAAAAAATTTCCACCATGCTAGTTCAAAACCTTTTAACTTCCCTTTTGCAATCCTAATTATATTACCCTTTAACACTTGATTCATTTCAAAGTTGGCTTCCATCCATTCAATGACTTCATTAGAATCCAGGCCACCCCCATAGGTTGGTATGTTCTTAGTTCCATCAGCTTTTACTGACTCTAATTCATACACAAATGCCTTTTAGTCTGTAGGTAAGTCCCTTATATTCTCTTAGGATTCTTTCATCTTGTTCATCTACATCATTCTCACCATCAACATTGATTACTACTAGACCTCTTGAAATTTTCAATCTCATATGCAAGAATTTATTCTATCATCTTTCTTATGGATTCTTGAGTCATGTTTTTAGGAGGCATTATCTCAACCTCAACTTCCACCTCTGGTTCTTCATCATACATGCACTCCCCAGGAAGATCTTGTCTGATATGATACCAATAAGATACAAAGAGATTATTATACCCCTGTCAGCTTGTATGAAGATCTTGTAAATATGAATATATTGTAAAAGTACAAGTTTTCTCCTTCAAAAAAGGCCCACAGCCTAGATGAGTGTCCCTCCTTGTTTTGGAAAATTCCAATCCCTTGATATAGGTTTCTCACTAAATCTTCTCAATCATGAACCAAACCCCCTTAAATTACTCAACATCTCACTGCTCTTTCTATCTACCCCTGCTTCCTATCAAATTGGTATGTAAATTAATTTTGTGGGAATTAAGATAATATTGGGTAGAGTGGACTCCCAAACCCTTGTAAGTTCTTTCAAAATTCACTTCAATCATTCTTTCCCCCCAAGTCACTTTAGAACATCAAGTTGTCTATTTGAACCTAGTAAATATGCCTATTCTCTAATAGTCTGAGATTACTATTTTTAGGGGTACAACTTAAAAAATTATCAAATAACTTGTTGAACCAAAAGGAATTAAAAGTAATATTTTTGGACTTCTATCCAAACCCTATATACTCATTTCCAACTCTCCCAACAAGTACTTCAAAATCACTTTGCACCGATTAGGCAATTAGGCCTAATCCTAGTTTAATTACAATGAAACACAACTTTCTTTTCTTCCACGAACACTCCTATAACCATGGATACTTATAGGGACCTAAGATACTACCAAATCATCTATTATTTTGGCTCACACCACTCTACCCTTTCCTCTTCAATATAATTTGCAGTCACACTAAGCACATTGAGATGCTCACCTAGGGAATCTATTTTCTCTGCAACCCCATGGTCTCTCTAGAAATCCCTTTTAGAACCATATATTACATCCTCTGTACTTTAATTTCCCCCATGTCCATGCTAATATAACTGTTGAAACTCAAGAAAGAGGCATTTGTTTGGGAAAAGCCTCACCAAGCCCTTAATCTAGGAGGGTTACAAAGATTTTTCTCCAAAATGCTTCGAACTCCACCAAAAAAACTCAGATAAAATGCACTCAAAAGGTAATAGGTTATTATATGAGATCATGAAAAAATTTATTTTCTACCAGTTTGAAAACACACATGCCAACCATACATAAAATATTACTGAAAAATAGTGAATTCTTATTGTCTTTGAATGCCAAAACTTCACAAAATCATCGCCATGGGTTCCTCTTCATGTTTTGGATCTTAAATAATCCATACAGACTATCCCTACCAAAAAAAACTTATTTTGAACCAATTTAGCCTTTTGCAACTTTTCGACAATATTTTGCAAAAGTTGCTCAGCAACATTTTAGCAATGTATTTTGTCAATTTTGACAAATTACTCCTAGAATGACTCCTAACTTTATAAGACTCTATAAATGATTCATGTATGTCATATGACACCTATTAGGGCATATTTGGCCATTAAATTGGTTTTTCATTCCCCTTGGGCTTAATTTCAACTTTTGGCTTATTGTCCTTAAATGTCTCTAAAGAACATTTAGGGTCCAAATATTACTCTACTTTTGGCTTATGATTTTTCCCTTATTAAAATAAAGACCCATGGGGTATGATGCTTTTCCATAATCCCTGATTTGGGTTATTACCATTAGCCTCTAAGGACTAAGCCTTGGAGCTCATGCACCATAGAGGAATAAGGGCTAGATCGTCACATTATTCTCAGGGATGTTGCCCTAATTTTTCTTAAGGTATTATTTTCTTTTCTACTTCCAGGATGTTACCTATACTTGGATAGCCCTTCCTTAAGTCTTCCCAAAAGAAGGTTAAATTTCCATTAAACACATCCCATGTAAGTGATGTTATTATTGAAATGCAATTCAACATAAAATTCTAAACTCTAGAACCATTAGGTGAGTTCTTTTCTCTCTAAATTTGAGTCGGCTTATTATTATTTGAATAATTTTCTATAGAATCTTGAACCATTTATATTATGTCTCCTTATATATTTTCCATATGATATTTTCTTCAAGAGCCTTATTATACCATAATTGGTTTCTCAAGCCAACCCCACCAAGATCCTTTATCCTACAAACATGTTCCCATGATATTAGAGTTTCTTTGTTTTTCTCTACATTTCCTTGCGAGAAAATTTTCCTGATTCTTTGGTTTAGGAATGATTGGTGTAACCACCTAAATTTGGTTTGTTCCAACTATGGACCCTATTTTCCCTAAGTGTGATCATACCCTCGATTATGTCCAAACGACCCTGTTAGTGCTTGGCATAATTCTTCAAATCAATTTAATGTCCTAGGTACTTTTTATCACTGAATTATATTAACTATTATAGCCATACAATTTAAATTAATTCAAACCGATTAAATCAAACCAAAATCAAATATGGCTACAATATTTAATTATAAAGGAACTAAATAAATCCCTAAATCAATTACCCACTTGCAAAATAACTCATTCCCCTAGCCTATTTAATTTAATTAAAATGGCTATAGTCCCCTAATTATTAAAAAGTAATTTCATTATTTAAATAATTAATTCCTATATTTCTAAATGAATTAAATAAGTTTATTTCATTTATTAATATTCCCCTAAGCCCCAACCTAATCTATCTCAACCACTTATATCCTGGGTTCTAACCGTTCTCAACCCATTCACCCTTGGTAATCTAATCCTAATCCTAATTCTAGCCCTAACCCACATCCTAATGTTGTCACATTCCATTAAGAAATAATTAGCAACTCAACCCACTTGAGAAAGTCCACTTTCTCAAGCTTGACTTCCTCAAGGTCCACTTTCTCAAGCCAACCTCATATACTCTACCTTGCTTCTTTAAGGATTTCATTAATGCCTCATTAATGAAGATACCTTAAGCCTATGTCTCCTCCATGCCTTATTAATGCCTTGGGCATTAATGGCTCTTACACCTCCATTAAGGAGCCCCTTAACTCATTAATTCACCTTGTCCCCCCTCTCTCTCTCTCATTCTTCTATAAATAGAAGCCATTTTTTAGAGTAAAGAAGACTTCACATTAGATTGTAATTGCATTGTTATGCTATTAGATTAATCCTAGACTAACATTTCACTTCTTATTCCATGCTTTTTCATTGTTATTATTCACATGCTTAGAGATAGAATGCTTGTTTTTCATCTTTTTAGCTTGTTTTTCACTAAAAATCTTTCATGCTAGGTTGTATTTGTCACTGATTGTAGCATATTCTAAGGGCTTATATGTTACTAATCACACTCTTCCTAGTTAGTAGGCAATAGGTCGATATTAGGTGGTTTTACATGCTTTCCTAACCATTTTGAACTAATGTAATGACTTATTGAGTGTTTGTGTCTTTCTTAACAGGTTCCCAAATACACACGCACATTTTTGGCACCCACTGTGGGGCCTGATTTTCCACTTGGCCTCATTTTATAACACTTTTTTACCAATTTGCATGCTCAGGATTCAGACATAGAATCATTTTTAACCATTTAGGATCGCATCCCGGATATGCCATCGTACCACGAAAAAGTCAGATCGCATCTGGGATTTCCTGGATCATTTCTAGTTTGGGCTCGCATCTAGTCAGCAAGGGGTCACATTTGGGGTAAAAGCTCATATGCGGTATAGTATGTCGCATTTAGTACAAATCCAAGCTTGCATCTAGTAAAAAATCTTGTGCATTCTGTTTACCTAATCCTAACATATTGACAAAGTGGTGTTTGTGGTATTTTACAGCTTGATAAGTGTTTGCAGGGTGTTTTTAGAGGTTTTCACGGAGTTGAACTAAACAGATACTAATGTGGTTTTACAAGTTTCCAACCCCCATCTTGACTTCTATTTCCTTGCTTTCCAAACTTAAAACCATTTCTCCACTTCATAAAAAAACCAGATATTATGCTCTTTTCCTCTTGAGGAGAATCAGAAAATCAGACGTTGTCTTATCATTTGTGACAAAATTGGGGGTAAATGAACAAGCAAACAAAAATCACTTAATTCTTTTTGGATAGTAATTGAACAAAACAAAGCACTAAAATGTGGGATTAATTGAACAAGTTCAATCGTATAATTTTCTTTTGGAAATCAAAAATTGAACAACACAAATGATTAAATCATTGTGGTAATTGAACAAGGAAAATTTTCCCTTTCAAGCATCCTATTTTCTTTAAAATAGGAACAAATAAATCAAGCTCAACATTGCTTGAGGGAATGAATTTTGTTTTAAGTTCTTTGGGAGAAAATGACTTAGATTAGGAGATTATGCTCTTCTTCCTCAAAAGAATCAGAAATCCAGACATCCAAAGCTCGCCAATCCTGGTTACATATCATTTAAACAGTAGAGGGCCAACCGGTTGAGGAAAAAATCTCCTGGGAATGATCCAAGTGAGGACAGGTCTTACGCTGACCCTTCCAACTCACTATAAATAGTTTCTTCCTCGTAGGCCAAATCCTCGGAAGATGGAACTAGTTTTGTTCTTGGAATTTTGACATCATTCCTTGAACATATCGGGGTATATATAGAGCGGAGCCACTTGAATCTTGCTTGCGAGACTATATATATTCAGGTACTCATAGGGCTATACGCCTCAATTTTTCCTTGTGCAATTCTATGGGGGATAGTTTTGAATGGATTTCCCAATAATCTACAATAGCTTCAACTGAAAGAATACCCGATTCATCCCTGAAAGGGTGATAATATTTGTTCAAGGCAAAAAGTAATTGCCCCAAGACACTCGTCATATCATGCCCTCACTTGCATTTGGAGTCAGCTAATACAACATCATGACTGGAGGCATTGCATGCTTGGTGATGGCTATATTTTGATTAGCATTTGAGTGTGTACCTAAGTCAACAAGCAAAGATTTTCATCCTCCACCTAGAGAATAGGAAAAGATGAGTGTTTGTTTCACCCTCTTAACAATGCAAAACTGTTTGACGTGTCTAAAAGATCATTAAAAATATAAGCTCCTAAAAAACAATAAACAAATTTCAAAACCTAGAGTACAAGTGTTTTTTACACCCTACAACACCTCTTGATGCAATCTGGAAACGAGCAACTTCACGCACTTCAAAAAAAAATTTAAAACTGACCCAAATTGACAAAACATCATAAGATCGTATCTTGTTTTTCCCAAGTTGCATTTGGTATCTATGATCATATTTGGTATTTAGTATTGTATCTGGTCAGCAAGAAGTCGTATCCAGATTCTAGGATCATATCTGGTACGATTAGAGGCTCGCATCTGGGAGCTCGCATTCAGGACAGTGGGCATTTGTGCTAGTTTTTCTTAGGAAGTCTCAGTGGATTAGAATACCCTTTTTTCTCTTTAGCAAGTTCCTATTGTCTCTTCTGGTCTCCCTATTGTTATTTCAAAACACTTTTGAAATGTCTACCTTGCATGCTTAGTCAGTCTTTCACGATCAGTTTCAATACATGTGGTCTACTCATTTTCTATCAACAACTTGGTTCCCAGCTCACTATCAGGGCATTCTAACCCTCTGACGCTGGAATCATTTACATCCACCAACAACAAATAGTTACTTCTACCTAGACACGCCCACTTGAATGATCTGAAATCCTTAATGGAACTATTGGAAAATGTTAACAAATTTAAGGAACAAACTTCATTGTTAACACAAGACGTAACTAGTACACAACTAAAGGATCAAAAGTGCCTCCTAAAACACCGCACTTTCACGGAGAAACTTCTCGTAGTTCCCTTTTTAATCTAGATTCACCTCTAATGGATAGAAATACTAATGAATGGAGTAAGGCCTTTGAGGGTTATAATGATGGAAAACAAGCACAATCTGAAGGCACGAAAGAGGAAGAAAGACCCAAGTTTGAACATAATCCATTTGGATCAGACAGTGAAGAAGAGATCCCTGAAGATGAATATGAGAAACTCAAACAAAGTAAATGGATCCACAAGCTATTGGAACGGATAATTGGTGATGGTAAAGAAAATTACTTCCTACATCTAGCATCTACAGGTGTCAAGTTACCCAAAGATTATAATGTGGAAAATCTCAAAGAAAAGGAGGTACCAAACCCGATATCTATTCTCACCAAATAGCTCAATCTAATGCAAACAGAACTCGCCAATATCAAACAAGAGAAGGAGAAACCTAAAACAAAATACTCTTTGGATGCCATTTGTCCATTTCCTTTTGACAAGAGTATCACTATGGTCCCATTTCCTCCTAATGTGGCAAGGCCAAAATATGATAAATACATGGGAGAAACTGACCCACACGACCATGTAAGAGAATTCTATGCTCTAAGCATTGAGTACATGCATGAACCCATTTACCTCATGTGACTATTTCCAAGAAGTCTAGGAGGTAATTCCATGGAGTGGTTTTCAAAATTGAACCCTAAGGTCAAAACATTTGAGGAGTTGATGCAACGGTTCATTCAACATTACTCCTACAACATCCAACATGATGTCACTATGATGGACCTATGCAATACCAAATAGAAAACTAGAGAATCATTTACACACTTCCTAAAAAGATGGAGGAAGATTTTTGCACGATATTCAAGGGTCATTCCAAAAATAGAAAAGATGGAAATCTTCGTTAACAATCTAGTGCCTGAATTGAGCTATCGATAGGATGATTAAAAAAGCCCTCCATATTGAGGAAGTCATGGTAAAAAAGGGAGAGATCACCCTTCAAAATGAAAACAAAGGAAGTAACTCCAACTCCAAGCCTAAATGGTGGAAGAAAAACAAAAATGTTGTTAATGACAGAGTAGTTGATGCCTCTAACATTCATTCTAAACCTGAAGCATTCAATCTCACCAATGTCATGCAAGCAAGCAAAGAGGCTAAAGTAACACCTCCTCAGGAAAACAATGATAATAACAAGGAATGAACCTAGAATTCAAAAATCCAAAGAATATTCACTCCTTTGGGGGAACCTCTTGAGACCATCTTAAAAACATTGGTGGATAACAAAGTTCTGACGATTCCCGATTATAAACCATGGGAACCGATGGTCAAACCCAGATGGTGGGATGATAACTCCTATTGTGTCTTCCACAAAAAAAAGGGACACAATACTAATAATTGTCTCAAACTTAAACATGTTATCCAAGACCTCATTGAAGGAGGTAAGATCAAGGTAGATGGACATACTACCAATGAGGACCATACAACATTTAACAAACCCTTTCCTAATTATAATCAAGGAGAAACATCTAAAGGGAAATGTAATGAGGTAAACTACACCTATTCCAAGAGTGATAATGTGATTAATATGCTCAATATTAAAACTAAACCCATCAATGTGATCACAATTAAAGGTGCCCCATCCTCCTCAAATGATGTAACATAGAGCCAAGCATAGGTTACAATCAAGGGACCTCCAAAACCAACATCAACATCAAAAGGTTCCTATTGTGACTATTCCTAAACCAGCACCAAAACATGTGGTCACTATCCCTGGAGAAAAATATGATTTGGTAGACCAATTGCAACAAATTGCTACCAAAATTTCCATCTTTGAGTTGCTCAAGATATCCACTGTGCATAGAGAAATCCTAGAACAATCTCTACACACTGCTATTGTTCCAAAGGATATCGATATAGACAAATTTCAAGCAATGGTCAATCACATCTCAGTGCCACACTATCTCTCCTTTTTGGAAGAAGATGATAAGTCATTGACCCATCCAAGCAATCAACCCCTCCATATTGAAGACCTTATTCATAAATCCTATGTTAGATGCGTATTAATAGATGGAGGCACAGGATTGAATATCTATACACTAGATCTCATCAGGAGACTAGGTCTCTCAGAATAAACAATCGACACTAAAAACAAGATAACCATCAAAGCTTATGATGAGGAAGAAAGATCCTCTAGAATTCTTATTGCTCTCCCTATCAGAGTTGGACCAATTGAGAGGAATGTTATATGTCAAGTTCTGGATCTACCACTAGCCTACAACATTCTACTAGGCAGACCATGGATTCACAAGATGCAAGCTATACCATCCACTTATCACCAATGCATAAAGTTCCCACATAATGGGATAGAAGTGATGATTCCTATAGATGAAAACTACACTTGCAATAATATCAAAGAAGGTAGCATGATCCCACACAACAAAGAGGCTATGGATGTAGTTGCTCCTAAATCAACCAAGGACATGGTTATGAAGAGTTTTAGCAAAACTTTGAAACTCAAAGAAACAGGTATGGGAGAGTACAAGCTAGACCTAACTCCTTCACTGACAGACCTTTCAGTATCACTAAGATCCTATGGGAAACCATCATCAAAATTCACGCCTCTAGCATTCAAAGAGCCAGAAGTACACAAGGAAATTGGCATGATAAAGGCATCCACCTCTTCTTTAGATAACATAGAAGAACAGGCAGTCTTGAACTGGATTTAGAAAGGAGAACTAGTGGAATCTGAGGTCAAACATGTGAAGATATCCCCTGAGAAATATGGAAAGGGATATGAGTTCCTTACACAAATGGGTTATAAAGGAAAGGGACCTCTAAATGACACAGGACAAGGGATTGTTGAACCTATTCCCATGGAGTTCTGCCTCAACAGAGATAAAACATGATTGGGGTTTAATACTCAATCCAACAAACCTACTTCAAAAGAGACTCCACCTTCTGAAATAGGGAGTGAAAAAACATATGAGGTAATATTGGAACCATGGCCTTATGAGAGATTACTACATATTGGTACAGAGAATCCTGAATATCAAGGAGAACACTATGTACCTGTGTGCATAAATGTTGTCACACTTCTATGAATCATTCCATTCAAGGTTGCTCAAGAATGAGGCCTCAAATATCGATCCATAGCTCTCTAGTCATGAATGTGTAAAAATGTAAAATGAAGGCCCTCAGATTGACCTAGTTGTATCTATTGCAAATACACCATGAAACGAGAGATTTGAATGCATGAAAATGAAATCAAATCTATATGATTGCAATGCATAAAAGGAAATTAATCTAAATGGTAACAATGCATATTAATCTATGAAAGGAAATGCAAATGAAAGATTAATCTATGGAAATAAACATAATTCTAATCTATATGAGTAGCCATGAATGCAAGAAGAAATGAGACAAGAAGAGAGAAGTTGCAATATCCAAGCTCAAATGCTCAAATGCTCCTCCAAAATTTCTCTCCAAACCTGCAACATAACAATACTAAAAACTCT
>MU227418.1:149792-164361 GCA_018584345.1 Thuja plicata
ATACATATACACACGCACATATATATATATATATGTATATATATATGTGTATATATATATATGTATATATATATATATGTATATATAAGTTTACTTCTTAGTGTATGATCTGCTCTGGTAGGAAGTATGCTGAGAATATCATTGATCTATTTAGTTTACCAAGTGTAGTACATTGCTTAGAATGACATTAAAATCATTAAATCAATACATGGCCAATATGAAAATTCTTCTTGACAGTCCTATACTCAATCCAACTATGCAAACTTGCATTTTCTAATGCTGCAACAAATGTTTGTCTCAATGTTACTGTGACTATTTAAGTTATGGAGCTTAAGAGAGACACATAAATTGTCCTCCAAATTCCAAGTGCCCATAAAATTCCTAGGTATTGAGAGGGTATATCTCCTAAAGGACATGGTAAAGTCTAGAGTTATCCCTCCTCTTGTAGTCTTAACTATAATAAGGTGGTACCATCTACCCCAAGGTTAGCAAATTCATCAGCCCTTTTATTGCCTTCCATATAGACATGGTTACTAGTTGTCTTTTTAAATGATTTGCATAAGGTTAGAGCCTAGGAGAGAAGGGAATTAAGTTTCCAGTTGGGTGTGGTTACTTTTCTTAAGGCATTTATAATGATGGCAGAATCTCCTTCAATTTCTAAATATTGTAGACCTCTAACTAAAGCCATCATTTATGCCCAGTTGTTAGTCTCAAATCCAATAGGAGAATCGAAAGTAGAAATTTATGTACCTTCATTGTTATGAATGTAGCAACCAATTCTTGCTTCTCTAGGGTTTCCCCTAGAAGCCCCATCAAAGTTTAGTTTTACTAGCCATCCCCAGGCTGGAGCCATTTACATTTGTTTTCTCTCTTGAGTGCCTTCTCTAGATTCCCTGGGCCAAAAAAGGGAGGAAGAGAGAGACCAATCAAGTTCACTCTCATTTTTTCATCCCAGTGGCTCATATGGAGACCCATCTTCTAATGTTTAGAAGTTCTACAGTTTATAATTTCTATTATGTTTTCTTCAATATTATTAATAATTTTCTTATAATCCATTTTCTCTTCCTTAAAGATTCTCCTATTTCTCTCTTTCTAGATTTCCCAAATTAGAATTGAAGGGGCCACAATCCATAGGTTAGCATAGATACTCCCTGTTTTAATAGCAGGCCAAGCTTGGAGCATAGCCAGGAGTGAATTGGGGAAGGCAGAAATCTAGCCCAAGTTTCTTGATAACCATTTCCAACATTGGTGCATATAGGGGCAGTTCAAAAATAGATGATTGATGTCTTCTTCTTTATTTTCACAAAGAGTGCATCTACTAGGTCCTAAGAAACCAATTTTTTAAAATCTGTCTACAGTTAGCAGTCTATTGCTAAGGGCCAACTATGAGAAATAACCTACTTTAGGTAAACAGTTTTTGTTCCACCATAAGTGCACAGGGATGTCAATCTTGGGTCTCTTATAGTGTTTAATGATGAGGTTATATCCATCTCTAGTATTGTACTCTCCATTTTTTGATCCATCCCAAACCAACATGTCCTTTTTATTATTTAGAACGATTCTTGTTGTTATAATTTCTATGATGTTTATCACCAATATTTTTAAGACTCGCACCACCCTCATCCTTAGGACAACAAAATTTGTCCCAAGAGATTAGGGGGATATTTTTTTTTCACCACATTCTTGCCAAAAAAGTTCTGAGATGTTTATTTAATTTATTTATTTTTATTGAGGGGAGATGGATGGATGAAAGTTGGCAAGTTGGCATAGCTTCCAGCATAGATCTAACCATGGTAGCTCTCCCAGCTGAGGAAAGCCATCTTCAATTCCATGAGGTCATTTTGTTTTTAATATTCTCTATCATGGGATTCCAGATGTCTGAGGATCTACTACTAATGACATGTAACTGATTGAATGTTTGAAGATGTTAATATTCATCACCGAAATGCATTAAGATAATGCAAGACAGTAAATCAGTTAATAGATTGTTTTGTCATTGATGTCAACTTGATATAATCTAAATGGTTATAATAAAGTGTAAAATACTTTAGAGAATCAGAGAGATAAAGATTATCCTTTCAGTAATGCATAAAATACTGGAGCACTCACTATGTAACTTCAAACACCGACGGTTAGTGGAACCCGACAGACAGAGAAACCCAAGAGCAAAGTTACAGTGATTCCTAAGCAAGAAACCCGACGGGAATTACCGACGAGCTGAATCACAAACATACTCAACGGCCATAATCATAGTATAACCCGATGGACAGACAAGCCTGAAGGACAGACAACCCCAATGGAGAAGCCTAAGGAGAACTAAAGTGTTGACCGAAGCTAACAAGATTTAAAACACTAAAGTTAAATATAGTTCATAAATGAAAAAATATCTAGCTAGCAGAGCTAAATATAGACTTAACTGGTAGTTATCATTGTTTTCATCGACAAGATAAATCCAAAGATAAGTAAAGGATTTAAAGCTGTTTTTTCCAGTTGGAAAGAAGACTTATAAGAGCTAAAAAAAGAGTTATGCTTTAAATCAGATTGGAGAGAATTCTGGATCATGCCAAGATCCATAAAATTAGGAACCTAGAAATGGTGATATCATGTCTATAAAGAGACAACTTAATTCATTACGAATTAAGGAAGCGGAGTGAATATAAAAGAGGATGTTGAAGAGAAACTAATGAAGAAAAAATTCATGCAGTCCTGATCAATCAAGCCGAGGAAAGAGCTAGATATTTCTACAGACATTGTGCAATAGAGGAACATAGCATCACTGAGCAGAAAGTGGAGCAAAGGTATTGAAAATATATATTGATCAGAAAGAGCTTACAATAGATGTAAAAATCTGCAAGTCTAAGTTGTATGTATGAATAGATCATTGATTGTTTCAGTTTAACCATTGATTCTAAAAGTCTCTTAACAGAGTAGGATTTAAAGATCATTTATATATTGAGATACATCCCAAGGAGTATCAAAAATTTTGATCTTGAAGATAGCATGAGATGCCAAATACCATTTGACAAACTTATACACTGGGTTTGGTCATAGAAGGTAGCATAGAGATGCTCGATATCAAGTGACAAACTATTCTACTAAATCCTCTAACAAGGTCACACCTAACAGTGTGTTTGTAACCTTTAATAGGGTTGGCTATTTACCAAGCTCACTTTAGAAGAGTGAAAATTTTGGGTTACCAGTCCCAAGTTGTTTTTCCCTTAATAGGGTTTCCACGTTAAAAATCAATGTGTCAATGTGTTTATGAGTCATTACTTTAGTGATTTTCATTACACATAACTAGTCTAGATTGATTGGTATACTCTAAGTAATTTACTATTGTTCGGTAAATGAAATATTTCTATTTGGTAAACTAGAAGAATATGTTTTAACAGAGCATTCTGAGAAGTAGTAATTTGATAAGTATATTTGAAAGCATTCATCTTATAGGACTAAAGATAACAAGAGGCTTAATATTGTGGTACTAAGTTTTTGGGTTGATTAATTGGAATATTTTTTAGGCCACTGATTCACCCCCCCTCTTAGTTATTTCTAACAATTGGTATCAGAGCTTGTGTGCTTAGAAAGGGATTTTAACAGCTCAAACAAAAGATGACAAGATGAACATAAGAGATGTGCCCAAGTTGAATAAAAACAACTTTGCATCATGGCGAAGTAGAGTAAGAATCCACTTATCAGGTATTGGTAATGATGTTACTCAACACCTTGATAGTGAATATATGTTGACTAAATGACCTCACACTCTTGAGAAATTAAGAGAAAAGCACAAACATAATTGCATGATGATAGAACTTGCCTTATCACTCTCGGATGCTGAGTTTGAACATGTCAAAACCTGCACCTCTGCTAAGAAAATGTGGGATAAGTTGAAGCCAGTACATGGAGGAGATGCTAATGTACTAAGAGCCAAGGTAGAAATCCTAAGATGGAGGTTTGATGACCTAAGGATGAAAGAAGGAAAAAATATCACTCAGTATAGCTGCAGAATCAAAGAGGTAGTTAATGCTATTCGAGGAGTTGGAGGTGTACTTGAAGAGGATACAGTGGTAAGTAAAATCTTAAGAACCTTACTGTCTGTATATGCTATTAGAGTTTCTTCTATACGAGAAATGAGAGCAGTTGCAAATATTATAGTTACTCTACATAGTCTGATTGGAAGACTAATTCCATTTGAGATGAATAACTTTGATAATAGTGTCTTACCATCTATAGAATCTACATTCAAATATTATTTGAAAATAAGTAAATCAAGTCATAGACACTCTATTAGAAATGATAGTGAAAGTCACAATAGTGATCAAGATCTTGATGAGATTGAAGTACTAATGGAAAGAAGATTGCAGAGAGGCAAAGGTAAATAAAAAGGTAAATTACCACTTGTATGTTTTAATTGTAAAGAGGTTGGACACTTTTCTACAAGATGTCCTAACAGAAGAAAAGATGACAAAAGTAATGATAGGTCATATGAGAAGAAGTTTGATAGAGGTGATAACAGAGATTACCGAAGCAATCGATAATCTGACAAAAGATATACCTCAGACTACAAGTACAAAGGGAAGAAAGCTTGTTACCTAGCTGAGAACAGAGATGATGACATTGACACTGAATTTGAAGAAGATACTAAGATTGTATTTGTATCCATGAAGGATGAATTAGATATAGAAGAAGAAAGGTATGAAACTACAGTCATATCTAAGGTTAGTAAGAATCATGTCTGGATCATAGATAGTGGCTGCACTCACCACATGATCAGTGATAAGAAAAAGTTTGAGACTTTTAAATCCTATAATGGTGGTTTAGTAAGAATTGGTAATGACACACCTTGTCCAGTTGAAGGTAAAGGAACCATAATGTTAAATAACCTGATCAAATTTGAAAATGCTTACTGGGTAAAATGACTAAATTATAATTTCTTAAGTGTTTCACACCTGAACAATACAAGTAACAAAGTAACATTTAAAAATAAGAATGCAAAGATCTTCAATGAATCAGGAAGGTTGATCAGAACTGGTGAACAGACAAAAGGTAACCTTTTATATCTTGATGACATTAACACCACTTGTTTAAAGGCTAGAAAAGAAGACATGTGGTTGTGGCACAAAAGATTGTGTCATTTGAAATTTGACAAAATGATAAAGATAAGAAATTAAAGATAAGTCAGAGGCTTACCGAGC
This sequence comes from Thuja plicata, assembly GCA_018584345.1. NCBI lineage: Eukaryota > Viridiplantae > Streptophyta > Pinopsida > Cupressales > Cupressaceae > Thuja > Thuja plicata. The sequence continues at coordinate 154,985 of MU227418.1, forward strand.
ATGACTAAGCTTGAGCATATCATGTGAAATAATTATCAAAAAGGCAAGATGACAAAGTCTAGTTTCAAGAGTAAATCCCATACATCTAATGCAACTCTAGAATTAGTCCATACTGATCTATGTGGACCCATGAGGAAAAAGAGTTACTATGGAGATAGGTATTTCATTCTCTTTGTTGATGAAAATTTTAGAATGATGACAGTTATGTCTTTAAAAGATAAATCAAAAGCATTCAAGATGTTTAAATGGTATAAGGCTATGGTAGAAAAATAATGTGATAAGAAATTGAAATGCTTAAGGTTAGATAGAGGAGGGGAATTTACTTCAGATGAATTCACTAACTATTGCAATGAGCATGGAATTAAAAGACAAGTTTTTGCACCAAGAACACCATAGCAAAATAGAATTGCTGAGAGGAGAATTAGATCAATCATTGTCTGTGCAAGAACATTGATTATTGAGAAAATCACCACTCAAACTTTCAGGGGGGAAGTTGTCAGTACTGTTGTATACATATTAAATATAGTACAATTGAAGAAGGACACAAAGAAGACACCCTATGAGCTTTTGTATGGTCATACACCCAATGTAAGTTACTTCAGAATCTTTGGTAGTCAATGTTATATTTTGAAGGATGATAGAAATGGAAAAATTGACTCTAAAAGTGAGGAAGGTATCTTTTTAGAGTATTCAACCAAAAGCGAGGCTTATAAATGTCTTAACAAATCATCTAACAAGATCATTGAAAGTGCAAATGTGAAAATAGATGAATTTGTAGAAAAGAATGATAAGGAAAGAAGAAAAGAACTAGAGAAATACAACAAGTTTGTTTATACTGAAGAACCTAAAACTCTACCCGAGAAACAGTGTATCGCTCCTGAGCAACAAAACATTGCACCCGAGCATCAGGTTGCAATTACCAAAAATTAGGAAAATTCTTAAGATGATGTTCTGAGTGATGGAGATCAGAACGCATGTCAAGAAGATGATCAGAATGATGAACATAGAGCTGAACCAAAACTTCCAAAGTATGTCAGAAGATATCATCCACAGAATAAGGTCATAGGAGACAAGAAGGATGGAATGAGAACAAGATGTAAGTCACTAAACACTAGATGTTTACTTTGTGATTTTGAGCCTAAATCTGTTAATATTGCACTTGAAAAGAAGGAATGGGTCAGTGATATGAATGAAGAAATAGAACAGATAGAGAAAAATAGTACATCGACACTAGTACTAAGACTAGATAAAAATAATCTCATCGGTACCAAATGGATATTCAGAAACAAGTTGAATGAGAATGGAGAAGTCACTAGAAACAAAGAAAGATTAGTATGCAGGGGATATGTACATGAAGAAGGTATTGATTATGGTGAAACCTTTGCACCTATTGCTAGAATAGAAGGAGTTAGAATCTTACTTGCTTATGTTGCATACAAAGGATTCAAGGTATACCAGGTGGATGTCAAATCTGCATTCCTAAATGGAATACTTGAAGAAGAGGTATACATTGAACAACCGGAAGGGTTTGTTGTTCCAGACAAGAGAAACATGGTATGTAAGCTACATAAAGCCTTGTATGGATTGAAAAAAGCACCTAGAGCCTGGTATGAAAGACTTCACTCCTATCTCATTAACATTGAATTTATAAGAACAAGTGAAAATATAAATTTGTACTTAAAAGAAGATACTGATGGTAATATTCTAATTGCTGAAATTTTTGTTGATGATATCACTTTTGGGGGAAATGAAATATTATGTAAATCCTTTTCTAATGAAATGAGAAAAGAGTTTGAAATGTCTATGTTTTGAGAGATCAAATTATTTATTGGTCTACAGATTCTTCAATAAGATGAATGCATATATATCACTCAGTCCAAATACATCAAGGAAGTGCTAAAGATATTCAAGATGGAAGATTCCAAACCAGTTGGAACACCTATGGCTCTTGGATGAAAGCTGACAAAAGAAGACAAATACAATGAGGTAAATCAAACCTTTTATAGATAAATGATTGGAAAACTAATGTTTGTTGTTCACACTAGACCAGATATAACACATACAGTTGGAATAGTTGCAAGATTCTCTCCTAACCCCAAAGAATCAAATATGACTACTGTCATGACAATTCTGAGATATCTAAAGAACACCGAGGACTATGGCTTATGGTACAAAAGAGAAATAAAATTCAAGCTATGAGTCTATATAGATGTTGATTAGGCTAGAAATATTGATGACCAGAAGAGAACAGATGGAGGAGCATTCTTCATGGGTGACAACCTTGTCACATGGATCAACAAAAAGCAAGGATGCATCTCTCAGTCTACTGTAGAAGAAAAATATGTGGCTGCTCCTAAACATTTCTCCGATATGGCATGGATCAAACAGTTATTGGAAGGCATGCATATGAAGATTCTTGAACCAGTGATTATCTATTGTGATAATACCAATGCAATAAACATATCAAAGAATCCAGTCATGCATACTAAGACTACGCATATAGAAATCAAGTATCACTATCTGAGAGAAAAATTACAAGCAAAGGAGGTAATACTATAATATGTTCAATCAAAGGAACAATTAGCAGATATATTCACCAATCCATTACTGAAAGATAATTTTGAGTACCTGAGAAAGAGACTAGGGGTACAACCCTTGTCTATCAGTTAGTAAGCTGACTAGGAGACTGCATCAGCCTACATACAAAAAGAATATCATTCATGTTGATGCAAGCTAAAGAGATGGAAAACAATAGATACATTTGTACACAACAAGGTACAAATCTACACCGAACACCAGAGTCAATGTATTGCTGATGGATAAGGAAATTCAAGGAATATATTACAAAAAGGATGGAAGATGATATAGAAGAAAATTGTTTGGCATGGTTGTCAAAGGCAGAGATTATCTCATTATCAAGAATCAAAAGGGAGAGAGATTGTCATTAGTATAAGGGAGAGATTATCTCATTATCAGGAAGAGAGTGTATGATTATCCAAAGGAAGAATTGATTACATATGAATTATCCATCTAAGGGAGAGAAGTAACAAAGGGAGAGAGTTCATATAAAGAGAGAGATTGCTATAAAAAGAAAACAAATATTATCAAGAAGAGGAACAGTCAAGGAAGAACACATATCAGAACAAAAACAAAAGCTGCTACATCTATCTAGTGAAGGGATTGAAGATTGAAGAGATCACTCTGTAAGAAACAAATCTAAGCTATTTGATATTATTAAAAGCCAGACATTTGTAATGGTTACAATAGGAAATATTGATGAAATTGTTATATACCATATTGTATTAAAAATAGTATATTATGATAATGTAGTGTGTTGCCATCAATACCAAAGGGAGAGATTAATGTCATGTAACTGATTGAATGTTTGAAGATGTTAAGATTGATCACTAAAATGTTGTAATATAAGGAAAGACATTAAATTAGTTAATGGATTATACTGCCATTGATGTCAACTTGATATAATATAAATGTTTATAATCAAAGTGTCAAAGACTTAAGAGAATAAGAGAGATAAATATTATGCTTTCAATAATGCATAAAAGACCAACATTCACTATGTAACTTCAAACACTGATGGTTAGTGGAACCCGACGGACAGAGAAACCCGAGAGAAAAGTTACAGTGATGCCCAAGCAAGAAACCCGACATGAATTACTGATGAGCTAAATCACAAGCATACCCGATGGCCAAAATCATAGTATAACCTGACAGATAGACAAGGTTGAAGGATAGACAACCCTGACAAAGAAGCCCGAGGATAACTGAAGTGTTGACCGAAACTAACAAGAGTTAAAACATTGAAGTTAACTGGAGTTGAGAAACAAAAAAATATCTAGCTAGCAGAGCTAAATGTAGAATTAACTGGTAGTTATCATTGTTTTCATCGACAAGATAAAGCCAGAGATAAGTAAAGGATTTAAAGCTATTTTTCTAGTTGGAAAGAAGACTTCTATGGGATAAAACAAGAGTTATGCATTAAATTAGATTGGCAAGAGTTGTGGATCATGCCAAGATCAACAAAATCAAGAACCTAGAAATGGTCGTATCATATCTATAAAGAGACAACTTAATTCATTATGAATTAAGGAAGGAGAGTGAATAGAAAAGAGCATGATGAAGAGAAACTGATGAAGAAAAACTTCATGCAGTCCTGATCAATCAAGCTAAGGAAAGAGCTAGAGGTTTCTATGGGCACTGAGCAATAAAGGAACACAACATCACTGAGCATAAAGTGGAGCAAAGGTTTTAAAAATATATATTGATCAGAAAGAGCTTACAATAGATCTTAAAATTTGCAAGTCTAAGTTGTATGTATGAACGGATCATTTACTATTTCATTTTAACCATTGATTCAGAAAGTATCTTAACCAAGTAGAATTTAAATATCCTTTCTATATTGAGATACATCCCAAGGAGTATCAAAAATTTTGATCATGAAGATAGCATGAGATGCCAGATACCATTTGATAAACTACACTGGGTTTGGTCATAGAAGGTAGCATAGAGATTCCCAATATCAACTGACAAACTATTCAACTAAATCCTCTAACAAGGTCACACCTAACAGTGTGTTTGTAACCTTTAACATGGTTGGCTCTTCACTGAGTTCACTTTAGGAGAGTAAAATTTTTTATTTACTGGTCCCAAGTGGCTTTTCCCTTAAAATGGTTTCCATGTTAAAAATCCACGTGTCAATGTGTTTATGATTCATTACTTTAGTGTTTTGCATTACACATAACTAATCTCGATTGATCGGTATACTCTAAGTAATTTACTATTTTTTGATAAATGAAATACTACTATTCGGTAAACTAGAAGAATAAGGTTTAATAGAGCATTCCGAGTAGTAGTAATTTGATAAGTATATTTCAAGACATTCATCTTATAGGGGTGAAGATAACTAGAGGCTTAATATTGTGGTACTAAGTTTTTGGGTTGATTAATTGGAATATTTTTGAGGCCACTGATTCACCCTCCCCCCTCTCAGTTATTTCTAACAAATACCTCTCTTTAATTGGATGCTACATATGTGAGATTCCACTTTAATGTCTGTGTTAAAGACAAAAATTTCAGATCTATTCAAGTTGGTTTCCTTCCCTAAAGCCTTGGAGAATCTTTCTAGAATCCTGCCAAATGCCCTTGCTTCTATTCTATTTCCCACACCTTAAAACATAGTATCATCAACAAATTGTTGATGGGTAACTAGACCTAAATTGTTAGTAATAGCTATACCCTCTAAAGATCCCATCTCACTTTCCTTTGAAATAGTTCTTCTTAAGGCTTCATCCATGACAATGAATAAAAAGCAAGAAATGGGATCACCCTGCCTCAACCCTCTTGAAATGCTAAAAAACCTTCTGGGGTCCCATTAACTAGAATTGAGATCATAGGGTTTGAGATGCATTCAAAAATTAGGTTTATCCAACTTTTGGCAAATCCAAAGGCCTCTAAGCACTTACAAAGGAATCTCCAATCAACCTTATCATAGGTTTTTTTAATATCTAGCTTAATAAGAATACTATAATTCTTACTTACTTGGACCGACTGAATGACTTCATGGGAAATGATGACTCCATCAAAGATCGATCTTCTCGGGAAAAAACTAGTTTGTTCCTCACTAATAAGCAATGGGAGGAGTTTTTGGAGTATAAGGTATAGGGTTTTAGTCAGTAAGTTATATAAAGTATTACAGAGTGCGATTCATCTAAATTCATTAAGGCTTTCTGGTTTTTGTTTTTTGGGAATGAGAGAAATAAAGTTGTTGTTAACTTATTTCAATATTTTATCTGAGTTCCTAACCCCTTCAAGAGCCTCCATAATTTCCATTCCGAATAAAGTGCCAACACTTCCGAAAGAAAATAGCAGAGAATCCATCAGGTCCTGGGGATTTATCTAGATTCATTTTCATAAAGGTTTTTTTATCTTCTTCAATCGAGAACTTCTCTGTCAGGAATTTATTCTGTTGTTTATTTATGACACTAGGGATGTTATTCAGTAACTTTGTTTATTTATCTAGGTTAGAGTTTTCAAAGTTGTTAAGGATATCATAGAAGTTAAAAAACTATTTCATTTGCTATCTCTTTTGGGTCTTCGAGCCTATGACCCAATTCATTATAAATGCTTAATATTCTATTAGTATTTCTCCTTTATTTAGTACTATTATGAAAAAAATTATGTTTCTATCTCTAGCTTCTAGCCACGTTTCCCTTGATTTCTGTCTCCAAAAAAATTCTTCTTTGGCTAACATTTCCTCATATTCTAAAAGAAGGTCTTTTTCTTTAAGGTAAATTTCTTCATCCATGCCTCATTCAATAACCTAAGAATTAACCTCTTTGAATTCATCTTCATGCCTTGATTTTGATTCAAAGATGTTTCCAAACTTCTCAAAATTCCATTCTAGCAATTTTCTTTTGATTATTTTCATCTTATTAACTACAATGAACATCTTGGATCCTTTCAGATTAGGTTCAGTCCACCACTATTTTATTAATTTCAAAATTTTTATGTCTCGGAGCCAAACTTGTTCAAATTTGAAGGACAATTTTTTGGCTTTGATTTCATAAGAATGCTTAGTTGCACTGGGTAGTGATCAGATCCAGAAATAGACAGAATTTTGGCTACAAAGGTATGGTTGGAATCAATAAGACTACCTTTAAGGAGAAATTGATCTAATTTTGTTGCAATATTGCAAAAGCCTTGTCTACTATTGTTCTAAGTAAAGGAATTCTCTTTAGTGGGGATTTCAAGAAGAGAAAGCATGTCCTTCCAACAGGTGAAATCGCTAGCTGCCAAAGGCGTAATCTGCTGCCACCTCTCTTCTCAGTTATTTTAGTAATAACATTGAAATCCTTCCTAGTATACAAAGTTCATCTGGGTTAAGATTGAGGAAGGCCTCAATTTCATTCTAGACTGCTATTTTATCCCTATTTTGAATTGGACCATATACATTAACAATATTAAAGGTTATATTATTTCTAAAGTTTTGACTTCTCCACTCATCCAAGATCTCCTTCTCTCTGTAATATTAATTGAAAGGCCATAAAGTTCCCAAATGATTTCCAAAACCCCAAAAGCCCCAATTACAGGAGAAGCCTCAAGTTTTCTAAATCCAAACTTCCTTTTTAATGTTCATCATATCTATATTATCCATTTTAGTTTCTTGAATTAAAATTATATCTGATTTTGAATTATTTATGCAACATTTAGTTATTCACTGCTTGTTTATGCCCCTAATATTCCATGTTAGGATATTTATGGCTTAGTGGGAATTAACTTCCCCTTTCCAACATTCAGGAGTGATGTTATCTTAATCTGTCCTATAGCCTCCCCAACCAAACTTCTTATCTCGACATTTGGCTTTCTTCCCCTTTTCTTTGATTTCTTTGTGAATTTCACAAAGAAATGAATTTATTTATTTAAAAAAATGCATAATGATTCTCGATCAGTCACTTCCATATTCTCTAGACTAAGTAACCATTCTTGCAGATTCCCATTTATGCATCCTCACAGTCAACTGTCCTGATCCCATTGATGAGAAGTTTCCTTTGTAAGGCCAATTCATCTCTATCAAAAATCTCATCTAAGAATTTATCCATAAGCTCATCACTTAAGGATTCTCCAAGATAATTAGATATGATCTTGACTTCATCTTGAATTTTCTCCATGTCAATGATCCCTTTTCCTAGGTCAAAATTCTTAGAGGTTTAATCAATAGGGACCAGGTCAATATGGTTTTCCTTATGACCCACAGAGGCCCCAATAGAGAAGTCTGACAAAGTGTTCTGCAGGGTTCTAGTGGGGGGATCAATAGTAGGTGTTGTTAGAGGAGGGGGCATGATTGATATATCTGAAACTAAAGTAATTTTGTTATTTATAGCAGGTACATTCTGAGAGGGAAACTAGGATGGTTTCATGTCATAAGGAGAATCATCACAAGGAGTCAATCCCCTGTTAACCTTGTGTAAAGGATCACCAATATGGAGAGAGGATTCACCAAATTCATTGAGAGGATGGTTTAAGGTGGGTAAAACTTCCCATGGAGGAGTCGGCTGTTGGGGGTTAATTTGTGCTAGGGGTTTAGAAGGAGAGACCGAAAAACCACCTCTACCATTGAAGAAAGAAACATTTAGTTTATAGGGAATTTTAGGACCTGAGAAGCCATCAATATTTCTTAGATTATACGCACCTTGAGGAACATCCTCGCAAATTTCTGCAACTGACTCATCTATGTCTAAATTGTCTCTTAGAATGATCAAATTAATACTTTTTGTTGTGGACTTGCATCTGATCTCTAAAGGTTTCAGAGTATTTGTACTCAAATTCATCCTTAAAATTATTGATTTATCATACTATACAAATTTCCTAGCTATAAAACCTACGAATAAACCATATATATTACCAATTTTCCTAAGAAGTTAATTTAAAAATTCCATAGGCCTATTTTTGAGAAAGGTGATTCTTTCTACTTGGAAATGAGTCAAATTATAGGGATTAAAAAAGGGAGCTCAGTCAAGCATCATAAAATCTATATCATTAAACATAGGGAGAACTTCCCAAAGTAATTTCTCTTTTAGCTCTTTATTACTACAAGCCATAAAAATGAAATTCTCAAGAAGTAGAACTATACTTACCTTGTTTTGTAGCTAATGCACCAACCAGGTTCCAATTTTTTCTGACAAAATCCAACACCATTCCACTTGCAAATCACCCCAACAGAAGTACATAAATCTTGTGTTCTTTCCATTAAACCATCATTGATATCCAGGGTAAAAGCCTAATTTTTTATCAGTGGTTTGGGGTTAGCATGAAAAAAAAATTTGCAATCAGGAAGAGTGTAGGTTGCTTTCTGTTAAAATGGAAAAATAAATTTGAGCTAGGAAAAAATTAATCAAATTGAGTAAGGAAAAAGGAAGATTATCATGAATCAAGCTAATCCTTAGAGCATACACCAAAATGAAACAACAAAGGAGACAAGAATTTTTTGAAGGGGGAAAAGCATAAAAAAACCCCCGTGATATTATTAAGAATGGGCCAAAAAGCCTAAGAGAGAGAGAGGAAGAGAATGAGAGTAAAATTCTCATACAACGCTTCAAGAGAATGAGAATGGTAAACTAAGTGTTGCAAGTGAAATGAGAAAAGTGAATGATAAAGAGAAAAGAAGCATCTCATATGTAGAGATGAGAAGAAAGGAGTTAAATGTAACTCCCATGTGCATGTGAGCCACATTCACAATGTGTGTGCCACTTGTGCTATTTCCTCTTAAGGAGGAATCTAGAATAAAAGAAATTACAAATAAATATTATGTCCTCACACATGGAAAAGAGGACAAGTGTTCATGTAGGGATTCTATAGGAATC
>MU227418.1:169279-179483 GCA_018584345.1 Thuja plicata
TCTAGAATAAAAGAAATTACAAATAAATATTATGTCCTCACACATGGAAAAGAGGACAAGTGTTCATGTAGGGATTCTATAGGAATCTCCTACTTACATAATAAACTAAACTAAACTACCTTGGTTTCACCAAGGAAAGATTACATATTCTAACACTTTCATGGGTGTTGTAGAGGGAAGGTAGTCCAACCTAAAACTATTATCCATGACATCCCTAGATGGATATTTAGTGGGATTTCAGCAATGAGGAGGGGAGTAAGGAATAGGCAAAGAGGGAAAAATTCTTTAGGACATGAGGGTCTTCACGGGATGAAGGGAAATTTTGGAAGGAATCATCCTAGAAAAATATTTCTTCCGAGCTTCCTTGATATTTCTATTGTGGCACATATGTGGAGGAGAGTATCGAGGAGCATCCAATTTTGGTCATTATCCATAGAGTGCAGGCATTTGAAACTATTTTTAAGGGATAAAGAAAAGGAGGGTTTCTGAAGGCAACTGATCCCCGACGAAATTTTATTGCTATAATGACATTCCCTTTTAGCATTTTGCAAATGAGAAGGAACCCATTGATCAGATAGATTCAAAAATATCATCTCTCATAGAAGTGCCCTAAGAGAAACCCTAGGGTAAGAGGGCGAAGGATCCACACGTTTAGAAAATTCTACATGAGGGCTGGAAAGGTTGGAAGCCTAGAAAGGTTGATGCTATGTAGAATGAAGGCCATCACACATGGAAGAATTCAGAGCTACTGAGGGAAGGAATTTTTACTTGACATACTTTGTCTTAGAAAAGACCCAAAATTACGCATCCAGAGAGTTGGTCGGGTAGATGCAAATATTTGAGCGATAGAGAAAAGCCATTTTTAATTGTTTAGGGGAGTGTTGTGACCAGGAAAGAAGCCCCACTATTTCACCAAAGGTCAAGGTAACAACTCTCCATTCAGAACCACGATAGAGAGAGACCCTATGGGGAATTGAACCTTGGTTGTAGGCACTATCCTCTATTATTCATTGTGGCATTTTTATCACATTAAAATTTATGAGAGTGTCTTTATCAATCCTTATACCTCATTTTTGGTTGCGGGTTCTTCATTCTTTGTAGTAATATATTATTATAGGTTGGTATTCATGGTGCATTAATTGCACAAATATGGTATATTTACATACATTGAGTTCCTTTTTCTCCTTTTGGATTGGGTGAGATGCAATCATTTCCTTCTGGTCTTTGGTACCTATTTTTATAACTGCATGATTTGATTTACATCAAAGATTTGTTGTTGCTATTATGGACCCCTCACAATCTAGCAAAAACTTGTAGACCAAATCATTGGCATTTTTGGTTTTGTCAATAGTCCAACACAAATTTACTAGTAAACCATGTTTGGGGATGTGGCAGGAAAGTTTTTTTTTATGCAATTGATCAGTGTCATTAATTTTTTATCGAAATGATGTTCCATTAGCTAGGCTTCTTTAAAAAAAGGTATCAATTTGACTTTTAGTTCTAGTGTCCTACATAATTATTGTGGCCATTTATATTGATTAAGGTTTTTATTGCATATGGTCATCTTCATTTGATCGTTGAATTTTTTTAGCTTCGAGCAGAAGGTAATGTATCAGGCATTCTTTCTTTGAGAGGCATTGTTTACGACCAAATAGGATTTATACATGTCTTGCATCCATCTTTTGTGTTTGTATCAAGAAAACCCTAATGTTGATTAAATCCCCTAACTCCTAATCTAAGGAAATTCAACTTACAAATTTCATTTGACCTAAACTCTAGGTCCAATTAAATCATCACACTTGATTTGACCTAAGTAATTAATTAATTCATAATTACAAATTTGGTTAATAATTTAATCAACCTTATACAATTTATTTAACTAATGTCTTAGGATGTTGAATAAATAAATAAGAATTGTCAATTAATAAAAAAAGGGATTAAATTAATTATGTCATCACAATTTGTAGGAAAATACATTAAACCATTTAAATAATCCAAAAAGATTGATCAATTCACTTTAGTTCAGTCAACTGATTATCATTATGGAAATAAATCAAATTAGTTCACTTACTAAGTATTATCCCCTCATCATTTTGGAAGAAAAACATTTAACTATTCAGTCAATTCTATTTACTCATCCTTCAATTTAGCAGCTTCCAAAATGACTGATTTATCATTGAAGTTAACTAATTCTTCAAATTTGAGTCTCATCCAATCAAATCAGCTGCACATAGACTGTGCTAGAATCAATTTTCAATCTTTAATTGATCTCATCCATCTATAATTGATCTTGTCCATCTATTTTTGAGAGGAATTCTATATAATCAAGCCTCCTTTCTTCTAAAAAGAGAGATTTTGAAATAGAGAAACTATTAGAAATATAAAAGAGAATGGAAAAGAGATAAGGAAAGAACTCAAGAGAGAGTGAAAAAGGAAGAGTTTTATGAGAGAGAGAGAGAGAGAGAGAGAGAGAGAGAGAGAGAGATTTTCCTTCAATAGATCGAACACCAAGCTCACCAAAATACTCCAAGACCAAGACAAGAACACAAGAATTTTGAAAGGGGAAAAATCAAGAAAAAACCCCTTGTGTATAATATGAATGAGGCACAAAGCCTAAATAATAAGAGAGGAAGATAGCAATAAGCACATTACAATAATGAGAGCAATTTTGAGAGTGCGGGGAGAAGTGAGAAAATAGAGAATATTATTGAACAAGTGTGTGTAGAGGCATCTGTTAAATAGAGATGAGTGGAGGAGTTTGAATGTAAATCCCATCTTCTATAAATTCCACATTCACATTGAGTGTGTACCAAATGTGAGAATCCTCTTAAGGAGGAATATCTAATTTCCTTATTAAAGGAATTGCAAAAATGTGACATGTCTTCCTACATGGACTAGAGGAAAAATTTAGTTTAGGATACCTTGGTTTATCCTTTAATTACATATTTCACCAAGGAAAGATTAATTTCTAACACCCCCATTAATCTTTAATTGGGTTATTTACATCAAGGGGTATCAAACCCAAATCTTTGTAATGAAATTCAAATTTATCTCTAGAAAGAGCCTTTGTCAATGTTAGGAATAATAGTCCACAAGACAATTGAGAGGGGGGTGAATAAGTTGTAATCTAGATTATTAAACTTTAAACTTTACAAACCAAATTTGCAAATGTAAATGATAACATAGTAAATGCCAACACCATAACATAATATTTGTTGTCATGGAAACCCTGTTAAAGGTAAAACCCCAGCAGGAATTAACACCCACAAATAATGTACTCAGAGTATAGTATCCCTATTAAAATATATTAGCCCTGTTAGGAACTTGTTACAACATTACAGTATACAGTCCCTGTTAGGAGATAGACCCTGTTAGGAGTCAAAGAAAATAGTAGGCTCACTTCCAAGGCACACTTCTAGAAGAAGGTTAAATACACCCTCAAGGATTTACAATCTGAATCAAGTGTATAAAGAAAATACACATTCTAGTGAACTGTCAAATAGAAACTATCTTTGCTTGGTCAATTCCAATGAAGTATCAACTCTTCTTTGTATCTAGTAGTCAACAAGCTTCAAAGCTTCCACACATCTCTATCTTTTCTCTATCACATTTCTCCACAAGAAATATCATTCATATATACCCTCTTACAATAATTTATTAGGTCGGCTAGTTAAGCTTTCCTAATACATATTTAAGTAGGTCGGCCAATTAAGGCTTTCCATCATACAAATAATTACATAGCCCCTTGCTAAGATACACACGGTATCTATAACAAGTATACATAATTTATAATCCATCACATATACTTCTAGATCCGTAATTCATGCTCATAATTAATTTCACATGCTACATGTCTGAAGTAGGCCAGGAAATAGGTCTTCTCCAAAATACATGCCACAGTTGACATCATCAGTATCCAAACAAAAGTAGAATTCAACCCATTATTCTACTATATGTTGACTTTCCATCAGTAGCTCACAAGTTTTGAAATATCTTCGCCAAAAAGATATACCCGAAATACAGAGACCTGCTTTGTCTAGAATCACTGTTATAGTCCAGAAAACCAGTCTTCACCAAATCAAATGTAACATCCATAGTATATAACATAGAGCCAAGCAACCTTAGGAACAAGGTCAACACACATCCTTCTGCATAAATCCAACTTTGATCATTCTGAATCATTTTTACAGTGTCCGTATACTCCTTCCAGTTAAGTAGCCAGTCTGTCTTTTCCATAGAAATATATGTTGACATCAGTGACAAAACATGAATATCAATAGCATGATCAGTAACCAAAATTGATATCATCCAATAATCTCCCCCTTTGGCATTGATGACAACATATGGGAAAATCCATATGCATCAACCCAAAAGTACTCTCTCTCAATACAATCTTCTCAATATCCTCAACACAAATCTTCCCAAAATAGTAGGGATTTTCACATAGATTTCTTCCCCCTTTGGAAGAAATGGCAAAGGGTGATATAACTCCTCTGTAGTGTTTTTTAATCCTTTTCAAATCTTCATTTTCAATCAGCTAGGTGCAAGATCACCAAAATATACTCCATAGTATTCTCCTACAATCAATCCCCCTAAGGAGTAGATCCATGCATCAAGTTCAAAGAATGATATAGCACTGAGACCCATTGGACTAATGTATATCTGCATCATTTTAGTCTTCACTAGGAGTGTCCATCACCCCAAGCATGCCTCTGAGATATTCAAAAGCATAGTTTGGAAAAGGTTTAGTAAATATATCTGATATATGTTCCTTTGTGCTAATATACTCCAGTTTAATTTCTCTATCTCCTACCTTCTCCCTCAAGAAATGATACTTGATGGAAATATGTTTAGTCTTTGAATGCATAACAAGATTTTTTGACATATTCACTATGTTGGTGTTATCACAATGGGTAATCATTGGTTCTTTGAAAATTATTCCAATGTCCTTCAGCATTTGTTTCATCCAAATGACTTGTGTACAATTTATTACAACAACAACATACTCTGACTCAATAGTAGATTGAGAAATATAGTTTTGCTTCTTGCTCAACCAAGAAACCAGCCTTTTTCCAAGGAAAAATGCACCACCACTTGTACTCTTCCTTTCATCCACATTACTTTCCCAATCAGCATCTATAAAAGACTGCAATGTAAATTCATCAGATTTTTCATACCATAATCCATATTCTACTGTTCCTTTCAAATATCTAAAAATTCTTTACACATGTTGGATGGTTAAGAGTCGCCTTTATTTGAACTTTCCAAGTTCATGTGTCTACAATGGTCAAAGCTTCACTCTGTTCACTTTCCTTCCTTGTTGGTTACCCCCCAAAGCCTTTACATTTGAGTCTGTCAAATCTAAGCTTTTGGTGTCATTGAGATCAGTTCCGGTCTGTCATAAACCGAACACTTGCATTTTTTCAAGTCATTTGAACCACTTTGAACCTCTTCGAACTCAAGTTTGAAGTAGTTCAAAGTAGTTCAAGAGTAGCCTAAGTCTTTTATTGCTAACGATGTGTTCCCGTAGGAAAACACGCGGCATTTTTCCTCTTATGAGATGTTGAACCTCTTTGAACCCCTTTGAACTCCAGTTCAAAGTAGTTCAAAGTAGTTAAGAAAGGACGCCGACAGGATTCTTAATGATGTAACGACTTGACAAGATGGGCTGATTGACGTGGCATGATTCCATTTGCTGGGTCGATACACAGAAACCAAGGAAATCACTTGCATGGGTGGAAAATATTTCGTTTGAGGGTAAATAATTATGATTGGAAAAGGTGGCAGGTCCCGTAGATACAATTTGATTTGAAAGCATTTATTTCTTAACGTCACCTGGTAGTGAAGGCCTGATTAATGCTCACATAAAGCTGTATATCCTGCACTTCAAATGGAAAATAAAAAGGAGCTAGGTAAGTCATTCTTCCCTATTATGCATTGCGGGATCTTGGCGCTGGAAAGGTGGTCTGGTCGAGTTCAAATCTTACAGGTAGCTTTTTAGAGCTCTGCCCCTCATTTCTGGTTGTTCCTTAAAATTCAATATTTCAAGCAGTAAGCAGGTAGACTTTCATCTTCTTAGAAAAATATGAAGTCTGTTATGCATTTCTCTGGGAATGTAAAGAATCTAGAATGTAGAGCTCCGGTCATAACAGACACAGATTTGTTAGGGGTTTCAGTTGACGCCATAACTTCAAAACTCTCATCTCATGTTAATGAAGAGTTTGTTGTAGAAATTTTAGCCAGTGGTATATTAGAAGCGGCTGCATTCCCACCTTCCACCATTTTTCTAGAGTTAGTACAGGAATGTATCAACAGATATAATGTTAAATTGAAGAGTATTTTAAATGCGGATGGCCAAACCCTAATACCTATGAACCGTGGGACCATTGCGGCAGTTTTCAAAATACCTGATGAGGGTCTTGTTAACTTCACCCCCACCCAGTCTCTGGCCCAATTTAGGGAAAATGTTGACAGAAACAGAAGCCACATAGCAAGAAGATGGAAAAAAACCAATTACAAAGGGGGGTCCCGATTTCCCAAATCCCTCACTAAGGATCACATGAACCCCTTGGTTCATGATCTGGTTGTCCTCCTCCACCGATTGAAAGGCTCAGAATAGGCCCTGTACTTCGATGAATGGATGTTCCATTTTGTGGAGATCGTTCTGGAAGGAAGACATCATATAGACTGGGCTAAGATCATAGCCGTATCTCTTAGGGATCAACTCAAACAAAATCAAATGCCCAAAGAAGGGTTTTATATGTCCTCATACCTAATGTATTGCTTGGCCTGCACTCAAGATCTATCTCCTATCCAGAAATTTCCTTGGAATGAAAGCTTGTTTATTTATGAGTATTGCCCATTGTTGAGAAAAGATAGAGTTTTAGAGGATTACAAGACAGTACATGATGTGTTCTGGGGGAAATTGCGCCAAGAACTAGCTGGCAAGCCAAACCAGAGGATTTCAGACAATGCTCAGAAGTTGGTCAAAGTGTTTGGTAGCTTCTACATTCAATTTCCCTGCTTCACTTATATTCGGGTAGGTGGATTCAAAGAGGAACCCTTGAAACTGCCTAGGTACGCTTTCGATTGTTTTGTTCTGGTAGAAGTTTGTAGAAAACTATTTATTGTTATTAAAACTGCTCTCTCGGAAGACAAGTGGAACTCTTTGTTCCCAGTGAAATTAGGCCATCTAGTCTGTAACAGTATGTTGGATGCATCCGTTGTGGGGAGCAATTTGCTGAACTTCCACATGCCCTTTTATGAACCAAGGATAGGATTTGATAGCAAAGGTTTTTCCAGGCAGACCCTAGGGCTAAGCAAATTCCCTTGCCCAAGTTATCATCTTGAGGATCTATAGGAAAATCTTGGTGATGAGAAAATGATCTGGGAGCGGGATCGAACTAGGCTTACTGTATCTCAGATCAAACTATTGCAATTGAAGTTTGATATCAGAAGTATAGAAGAGGATAGATCAGAGGTTCCTCGTCCATTCGCAACCTTTTCCGAAGTAGAAGGTGTCCCAATTATTGATTGGGACAGAAAAGAGTCCAGTGATATCAGACTCCGGGCCCGCAGCATTTTTGAAGAAACTAAGAATTGGATTACAGCGAGGAAGAAAGGAGTTCAACTCCTTACAAATACATGCCTTGATACTGGGTCACCTATTAAAAGTGTAAAGCAAGTTATTGCTAATGATTCTCCTTTGTTATCAAATGCAGGTGAAATAATATTATTGAAGGAGAAGACAGCCTCAGTGAAACACCCTACCGCGCCAAGATCAAGGGTAAGGACGAGGTCAGAAAAGAAGAATCAGATGGCTTCAGAAGAACCTGATTATTTGGATGATGTCGTTGAGCTCAATGATGAAGACCTCTCATTCACCCCCAATCAAAAAGGGAAGGTTCAGGAAGTTCTCACACATTGTAAAGACCTATCTCACGTTACAAACACACCTGTAAAGACTGTCGATAACCGAATTGTGTCTAGTGCAGTTCCACCATGGCTCACCGAATCGGTTAGCAAAAGGAGAAGTTTCAAACCGCTATCTATGCCAGTTAAAGAGATTGTTACGAGGTATGTTGCATGCACTCTGAAAGCTAAAAGAATGAAAAGAAACGTGAGGTTAACAATAGACCCATCTACAGGGAAGATTACTGCCGAAATCACCACAGTAAAGCCTATGAGAGAAATGCAGGATCTTGAGCCCGAGGATTATGAAATAACAAAGATGGAGTTAGGGGTGCTGAATAGAGACTCCTGCGATCACATTTTCAAATTCTCCGCAGATCATCTGTTGGGACAGTCGCAGAAGGATGGTAGGGAGAAACGTGAGTTGAAGCAAATAGTCTCAGCCATGGCAGAATTTCTCTCTTCATTGGCTGAAAATGGTGCGCTACCTTTGGCACAAGCACATCAAGGATTCGACCCCAATTCAACAGAAAGTCAAAGGTTGTTCAAGCAAGTACAGCAAGGTAGGACCTGGATAGAAGTAATAAAGGCATGGACAGATGGTATTATAGCAGAAGGAAGCGCTTTCATAAGGGAGTTCATGAGCACTCGCGTGGATGGCAAGATACTCCTGGGGGAGATTCAGAATTTGATCCCAATATGGGAAAGTGAGGCAGGAAATTGTGCAGAGGTTGTGAAGCGAGTACAGAAAATTGAACATTATGGAGTAAAACAGTTTTTGACTAAAAATCCCATGAAGTTCGTTGACCCATGTATGTTGTTCATTTTAAAGATAAACTTTGGCTGGAAGAACACATTGTTTGAAGCAGCTATTTCTCATATGCGAGCCATGGAAATAGAAGTGAAGGAAATTCACTCTAACACCTTGAAGGATATCAAATTAGTGAACCCTTCAAGCATCTTACAACTGGAAGATGCAGATTAGGGTGTCGATGCGATGGTTAAGTCCTTCGTTGATGAAATGAATTCTTTCAAAGAGAGTGAAGCTCCAATGGTTCACGACCTCACTAGAACCGCCAACATTGAGGCTATGCTGATCTTGAACCGGGGACAACTGTCGAAATAGGTAGAAAGAATCCAAAAAAAGTGGTGGGAGAAGAACGCGACCCATGCCAAGTTAGCCGCGTTAAAAAATTTGCACGCCCAGCCTACTCAGGAACTGCTCCGTGTCTTCCGGTCATGGAAGCTGGTAAAAATGGCCACATCAGCAGATACACAAGAAAGCTAAACCAGATTCAGTTTTAGTTTCTTAATTTATCCTGCTTTTAATCTTTTCTGAGAACTTTGTTGTAACTGGTAACTGTTTCTTGCTTTGATTGTGTCCGAGAAGCCAGGTTTTTTGGGAGGCTTTCTCAGACTGTTAAACTATATAAGCTAGAGCTTAAAAATTTGTGAGGGTTAGAATAGAATAGAGGGAAAAAGATAGAATTTAGAACAGTAGAAAAATTTCTTTCCTGTTTTATAATAGCCTAAGTGACTGATGATATCTGGACTTTGAGCCAGTTATGCTTGAATACTCGTGCATGAATTTATTTTGATCTTTGAATCAGATGATGAAATATATATATTCTACTTTGAGAGAATTATATATTGTGCTTATGCATGTGTGATTCCATTTCAGTCATTCAATTTTAGATTTCTGAATTTGAGTTTTCTGTAGATGAGCATTTAATTATTCTGAACTTCTTGGTCCGCCAGTTAGTTTAAAGTTCTTCTACAAAATAGTTTCCCATTTCTTTCTTTAAGTTTTACAAGTTTCCTTTGCTTTACCTCATTTGTCCAAGAATAGTTGAGAGATCTTTTCCTACTTTTCAGTTAAAAGCTTATGTGTTAGATTGTAATATCCATTCATTGAAAATCTTTGGAAGGGAGCTGTACCTTTGTAAAATTCAGAGGGAAGCAAAGTAAATGCTTACCCAACTGTTGTTTAATGATTTGTTTTCAAGGGCGTAGAGTTAGAAGATAAACATCAAAGGAGAACAAATCTGTTAGCCAACATATTTTTGGCGACTCTACTGGGGAAAGACCAGTCAAGTGCGCTAGTCTGATTCTCGTCATAATGTCACATAATGGTGCTACCTAATGACAACGTGTTCCCTGTGCTCTAGCCAAATTTGGGTTTTGAAGACACACAGGAGGATTTAATCTCAGATCTTGCTTCAGCTGCTTGGAGGTTCAGATGAAGTAATCAAGAGTTCCACCGGGTTCAAGAAGTGCTCGAGAGAGAAGAAGA
>MU227418.1:179533-211063 GCA_018584345.1 Thuja plicata
GCTCGAGAGAGAAGAAGAAATTGGTGAACACTTGAGAGGTATTCCTGTTGCTAGAGAAGCTGTCATAGTTAACAGACTTGCACAAGGTCGACAATAGAACTAAGTTTTGAATAGATACTTGAACTGGAAACCAGAAGATACACAAGGGGGGAATGTAGCAGAGGATTGGTGGATGAAGATTTTGAACTGTTGGAAAGCCTAAATTTCAAATCAGATTTAAATCTTTCTCAAAGAAGGAAGGCTCAAACTGTCAGCCGACCCTCATCTCCCCCGCAAAGCCCAGCTGTCCCATTGATTGTCCAAGCTATTGTTTCTCTGGGTACTGTAATTCCCACTATCTTAAATATCCACCCTTTGAATTTCCAGCTTCCATTCATGGCCAGAAATCGATGTTGGGGCCAACACATCAGGCCTCTGAACCTGGGGGCTAACCAACCTGCTGATTTACCTAAAGGAGCCAATCAAATTTTGCCTAAGTTCAGCGGAGACAATAAGGTCTCTTTAGATGATCATCTCAATGCCTTCCAAACCACTTGTGGGATCATGAGCGTATCTACTGAAGATGTGGTAGTGAGACTTTTTGTCAGAACTCTTATAGACGCTGCTGCCAATTGGTTAAGTCACTTGCCGAATGGATCTATAACGAATTGGGACACCATGAAGCGGGCTTTCGAAAGAAGGTTCAAAAATCCTGACAATGAAGTCTCTTTATTGATACAACTCAGTCAGTTAAAAAAAGAGATCCACAAACCGATGAGAGAGTTCGTTGCCAAATTCAATAGAATTCTACAAAGAATCCCTGCGACCGCTGCCCCGAGTGACGAAAACAAAAAGATTTACTTCCTAAATGCAGTCCTGCTGGATATAAGTTTCCATTTGTTGAAAGATGGAGTGCCAAATCTTGAAGATGCCCAAACTAGAGCGATTGAGCTTGAAGACACTCCCATAACTGCCGGCAAGTGGAAGAGAGAAGCACAAACTCCGAGTAGTTCTTCAGCAGCTGCGACTACAGATCCAATGATACAGAGGCTCATGAATGACATAGCAATGCTAAAAAGGCAGCAGAATAGAATGACTTCTTATCAACCCCCTTATCAAGATATAAGTCGAAGGCAACTTCCCCAACAACAGACAAAAGCTCTACAGTTACCTGGCCCTCAACGAAGGTTGCAAATAGAGCCTGCTCCTAGAGAAACTATGTGCTTGTTCCATTTAACCACTGATCATGATGGGGATACATGTACTGAATGGTTGAGATACTTACAACTCAATGCAGCCAGAGATGAGATGAATAATGAACAATTTCATGAAGAAAAAGATTCTCCAGACATGGGTTCGTCAGGTTCTTTCTACTCAGAATATGTACCTGGTGCAGAGCAAGGAGGAAGTGTACTGGAAACCCTACAAGATCCAGCCTGCGCTATCTTAAAAAGAAATCAA
Source organism: Thuja plicata (assembly GCA_018584345.1). Lineage (NCBI taxonomy): Eukaryota > Viridiplantae > Streptophyta > Pinopsida > Cupressales > Cupressaceae > Thuja > Thuja plicata. Next base: position 180,974 of record MU227418.1, read on the forward strand.
CGAACTCATAAATTTGTTCCAGGTGCAGCTGCTACAAGCACAGACACAAAAAGAAAGGAGCCTACTAGTGAAGAAATGCACACAAGTTCAAGGGGCTCAGAGGTTAAAATTCTTCCCAAAAATACAATTACCCCTTCATCTCCTTTCGATTTTGTTGAATTCTGTAAGTCTTCCACAGTTTTTATCTCTTCTCTTGATTTCTTGAGGATGAACTCTGGAGAACTAGATAAGTTGGTAAAATATGTTAAAGGGGAAAATTATACAAGCCCTCAAGCAGATAAATCCTTTATAGGAGAAACCTCCACTACTCAAGAACCTTTTGTTTTCCAACCCCAAGATACTCCCCAAATTCTAGAAGGATGTCAGTCCACAAATTCCATAGAAACTAAGTATGAAGAGGAAAAGCCAAATCCATTTTATGTCTCTCTCCTATTGAATGGTCAAAAATTGAGTAATTGTATTATTGATTCTGGTGCTTCTGACAACATAATGCCTGCCCCCGTAGCTAAGGCTTTGGACTTACCCTTAACCAAAACCTTCAGCCATTGTTACTCTATGGATGGTAAAGAAGTACCATTAAAGGGTCAGATCAAAGACTGCCATGCTGTCCTAGCTGCATACCCTGACAAACGGCTAAAACTCACCATTTTAGTAGCCGATATCCCAGCTAGTTACTGGATGTTACTCAGCAGAACCTTCTGTAAAGACTTAGGCGGGGATATAAAAATGGACTGGTCCAAAGCTATAATTCTCGTAGGCAAAAAGAAGGTAAGGCTAGAACCCAAACCTAAGAATAAATATACCGTGATGCCTTCAGATGAACCCAGAGCTCAAATCTTGTATGAAGAATGCAATTTTAGGAATTATGTTATCCTGTCTGATCCAAATAAAGATGTTCAAATCAAACCTCAGGAAGAAGAAGATATTTGGAAAATGGAATTTGACAGAAGCTGCTCTAACTCAGGCTCAGGTGCCGGAGTGGTCCTTTTCCCCCCCCACAGAGAGTGCATTCCTTTTTCCTTCAAGTTAGATTTCAAAAACACTAACAACACCACAGAATATGAAGCCTTGTTGTTAGGTCTGGAGGAGTGCAGGTCTAGAGGGGTTAAAAAGCTGATTGTGAAAGGAGACATTGAATTGATTGTGAAACAAGTTCGGGGGCAGTTTTCTGTAAAGAATGAGAAATTAAAGCATTACAGAAATCTAGTCTGGGATGACATAGAATCTTTTGATGCTTTTTCCATTGAGTATATCCCTAGGAATCAGAATGCCAGAGAAGATTCTTTGGCTATATCAGCCTCCTTGCTCTTGCCACACCCTGATTTTAAAACTCAAAAATACCAGATTGAAATGATATACAAGCCGAGGGTACCAGATAATGTTCAGAACTGGAAAGTGTTCGATGATGATACACAGCTTAAAGAATTTCTACAGTGCACCGCCGAATTTGCTGAGATATATTTTGAAGGTTCAAATAGTGAGTGTAAAGAAATTTACCAAGATGAGGATGATAATGCAGGGGTGATTCAGCTGAAAAGTAATAAAATCCCTAAGGGCCTAGTTTCTCTGGAGCATCTGTTCAGAAGAAGAGATGATGACACAGTGAAGGAAAAAGTCTCACATGTTCCAAATCCAAAGGAATATGACAAGATTGATATAGGTGACCAGGGTTCTCCTAGGTGGATCTCCATTGCTCAAAACTGTACTGAATCTGAGAGGGAAGATTTGAAGAAGTTGTTGAAAGAATACAGAGATGTTTTCGCCTGGGATTATGGAGAACGGAAAGTTTTCAGAGATGGTCAATTTGAGCACCAAATCCCTTTGAAACCTGGAGTTGTCCCTTTTTCACTAGAAGTTGAGGAACTATAACCCTAAGGTGTCAGAAGCTATACTGAGGGAAGTTAAAAAGATGTTACAGGCCTGAATCATCTACCCTATTCACCATTCAACGTGGATAGCTAACATAGTCCCAGTAAGAAAGAAAAATGGTGAAGTTCGAATTGTTGTTGATTTTCGTAAGCTGAACCAAGCAAGTTTGAAAGATAATTATAACTTTCCTATCATGGAGCATGTTTTACAGGCGGTCTTCAGTTCTGAAGCCATGTCAATGTTAGATGGCTATTCAGGTTACAATCAAATAGGAGTAGCAAAGGTCGACCAACACAAGACAACCTTTATTACACCATGGGGTACTTATGCCTACAACCGGATGCCCTTCGGATTAATAAATGAAGGCGCAACTTTTCAACGGGCAATGAACTCTTCCTTCAAAGATCTCAGAAATAAAATCATAGTGATCTATCTGGGTGACCTTACAGTATTCTCAAAGAAGAGAAATCAACACTTGAATGACCTTGAATGAGTTTTGAAGCATTGCAGGAATCATGGTATCTCTTTAAACCCCAAAAAATCCATATTCTTTGTAGAGGAGGGAAAGTTACTCGGTCATATAGTATCGAAGGAGGGCATAAAAATAGATCCTGAATGAGTCAAAGCAATTCAGCAGCTCAGCCTGCCCGCTAGCAGAATTGGTCTGAAGTCCTTCTTCAGGCAAATTAATTTTCTGCGAGCTTTTATTCCAGAATTCTCTGAAGTAACAAGACATATGATCGAAATGATGAGCGAGAAAGTCCCTTTTAAATGGAATGATGATGGAAAGAAGGCATTTGAAGATATTAAAAGTGCCATATCTCAGGCACCAGCATTGAGAAGCCCTAATTTTAGAAAAGATTTCATTATGTACTGTTACGCTTCTCAACATACCCTTTCAAGCATACTCACTCAGAAGGACAAAGAAGGGAAAGAAGCACCCATAGCCTTTATGAGTGTGCCCCTGAAGAAGCATGAGATTAAATACTCCCAAATAGAAAAGCATGCTTATGCAGTGGTAAAGGCAGTGAAGCATTTCAGGTATTATATTCTTCACTCGCATAGTACTGTATATGTGCCAGAAACTGCTGTGAAGAGCATTCTGATTCAGAAGGAGATTGGCATGAATAACAGAGCTGTATGGATTGTGAAGATTCAAGAATATGACTTGACAATCAAACCCACAAATTTGGTGAGAGGAAAAGGTTTGTGCAAATTAATTGCAGAGAATAATGAGATATGTGAAAAAATCGATGAAGTCCCTATGGCATTGTTGGTCAACTCAATAGACCCTTGGTTCTCAGACATTACTTACTTCCTGACATATGGTGAATGCCCAAATCATTTGAATCAAAAGGAAAGGCGCAACCTGAGATTAAAAGCTAATAAATATGTGATTTCCCAGGGAAATTTGTTCAAAAAGGGAGTTGATGGAACTTTCCTCAGGTGTGTTGACGAAGAACAACGGAAAGAATTGCTAAGAGAATTCCATGATGAAGCATGCAGGGGGCATTACTCTTCAACTATGACAGCTTACAAGATCCTCTGAAATAGGTTCTACTAGCCAGGGATGTTCAAGGATGCTTACCAGTATGTCAGAAACTGTGACAAATGTCAATTGTTTGCTTGGAGACCCTATCTGGTGGCGTTACCCCTCAAGCCGGTTATTGTGGAAGAACCATTTAGACAATGGGGAATCGATTTAATCGGGCCATTGAATCCACCATCTAGTGCTAGGGATATCTATATTCTAACAGCCACCGATTATTTTACGAAGTGGGTGGAGGCAATACCCACAAAGAAGGCGAACTCTCAGGTGGTGTGTGAATTTTTGCTGAATTTTATTTTTGTAAGATTTGGAGTGCCAGTTAAAATCATAGCAGATAATGCTACATATTTTTCTTCAGAAGAAATATCAACCTTTTGCTATGAGCATGGCATGGCGTTGGCCCATTCCTTAGATTATTTCCCATAGGGAAATGGCCAAGCAGAATCCAGCAATAAAAACCTGATAGTCATAATGAAAAAATTGATGGATGATAATCCCCGAGAATGGCACAAGAAGCTCCATGAGGCACTGTGGGTAGATCGGATCACTTTGAAATGAGCTATTGGCATGTCACCCTTTGAACTGGTATATGGGATCGGGGCTCATGTTTCATTACCTCTCAAATTATCCTCTGTAAAACTCCAAGCAGTCATTGAAGATGAGTATTTCAAAGATCCTCTTGAAAGGCACGTAATGCACTTAAGCAAGTTGGAAGAAGATAGAGAAAGTATGGTAGATCATATCACTGAACATCAGATGAAGGTGAAGCAGATCTTTGACATGCGAGCTAGACCTCGTAGTTTTATGGAGGGCGATGAAGTTCTGCTATGGGACAAAAGAAGAGCATCAAAGGGATCGCACGGGAAGTTTGAATCGCTGTGGAAAGGTCCGTTCATTATTTCAGAAGCTCTGGGTTTGAATGCCTTTAAGCTATCATATCCAGATGGTGTTAACCTGCCATTTACTTATAATGGGCAGGATCTAAAACTGTGCAGGCTCTAGGTGTCTGGGTTTGTCCCCTTTGTACATATTAGTTAGTTCCCTATGTTTTCAGTTTTGGTTGTGTCCCTCTTTTCTTTTCCTTTCCTTTTGTTTTGTTTGGTCTGCGAAACCAGTATTCTGAAGTTCTTTGCAAATTGGGAAATCTGCAGTCCCCAGCCAGAGCTGATGTTGGATGGTTAAGAGTCACCTTTATTTGAACTTTCCAAGTTCATGTGTCTACAATAGGTCAAAGCTTCACTCTGTTCACTTTCCTTCCTTGTTGGTTACCCCCCAAAGCCTTTACATTTGAGTCTGTCAAATCTAAGCTTTTGGTGTCGTTGAGATCAGTTCTGGTCTGTCATAAACCGAACACTTGCATTTTTTCAAGTCATTTGAACCACTTTGAACCTCTTCGAACTCCGGTTCAAAGTAGTTCAAAGTAGTTCAAGAGAAGCCTAAGTCTTTTATTGCTAACGAGGTGTTCCTGCAGGAAAGCACGCGACATTTTTCCTCTTATGAGATGTTGAACCTCTTTGAACCCCTTTGAACTCTGATTCAAAGTAGTTCAAAGTAGTTTAGAAAGGATGCCGGTAGGATTCTTAATGATGTAACGACTTGACAAGATGCGCTGATTGACATGGCATGATTCCATTTGTTGGGCCAGTACACAGAAACCAATGAAATCACTTGCATGAGTGGAAAATATTTGGTTTGAGGGTAAATAATTATGATTGGAAAAGGTGGCAGGTCCCGTAGATACAATTTGATTTGAAAGCATTTATTTCTTAATGTCACCTGGTAGTGAAGGCCCGATTAATGCTCGCATAAAGTTGTATATCCCGTGCTTCAAACGGCAAATAAAAAGGAGCTAGGTAAGTCATTCTTCCCTATTATGCATTGCGAGATCTTGGCACTGGAAAGGTGGTCTGGTCAAGTTCAAATCTTACAGGTAGCTTTTTCGAGCTCTGCCCCTCATTTCTGGTTGTTCCTTAAAATTCAATATTTTGAGCAGTAAGCTGGTAGACTTTCATCTTCTTAAACAAATATGAATTCTGTTATGCATTTCTTTGGGAATGTAAAGAATCTATAATGCGGAGCTTTGGTCATAACAGACATAGATTTGTTAAGGGTTTTAGTTGACGCCATAACTTCAAAACTCTCATCTCATGTTGACGAAGAGTTTGTTGTAGAAATTTTAGACAGTGGTATATTAGAAGCAGCCGCATTCCCACCTTCCACCATTTTTCCAGAGTTAGTAAAGGAATGTATTAATAGATATGATGTTAAATTGAAGAGTATTTTAAATGCGGATGGCCAAACCCTAATACCTGTGAACCGTGGGACCATTGCGGTAGTTTTCAAAATACCTGATGAGGGTCTTGTTAACTTCACCCCCACCCAATCTTTGGCCCAATTTAGGGAAAATGTTGACAGAAATAGAAGCCACATAGCAAGAAGATGGACAAAAACCAATTACAAAGAGGGGTCACAGTTGCCCAAATCCCTCACTAAGGATCACATGAACCCCCTAGTTCATGATCTGGTTGTCCTCCTCCACCGATTGAAAGGCTCAAAACAGGCCCTGTACTTCGACGAATGGATGTTCCATTTTGTGGAGATCGTTCTGGAAGGAAGATAGCATATAGACTTGGCTGAGATCATAGCCGTATCTCTCAGGGATCAACTCAAACAAAATCAAATGACCAAAGAAGGTTCTTATATATCCTCATACCTAATGTATTGCTTGGCCTGCACTCAAGATCTATCTCCTATCCAGAAAGTTCCTTGGAATGAAAGCTTGTTTATTTATGAGTATTGCCCATTGTTGAGAAAAGATAGAGTTTTAGAGGATTACAGGACAGTACATGATGTGTTCTGGGGGAAATTGCGCTAAGAACTAGCTGGCAAGCCGAACCAGAGGATTTCAGATAATGCTCAGAAGTTGGTCAAAGTATTTGGTATCTTCTACATTCAATTTCCCCGCTTCACTTATATTTAGGTAGGTGGATTTGAAGAGGAACCCTTGAAACTACCTAGGTACACTTTCAATTGTTTTTTTCTGGCAAAAGTTTGCAGATAGCTGTTTATTGTTATTAAAAATGGTCTCCTGGAAGACAAGTGGAACTCTTTGTTCCCAGTGAAATTAGGCCATCTAGTCTGTAACAGTATGTTGGATGCATCCGTTGTGGGGAGCAATTTACTAAACTTCCACATGCCCTTTTATGAACCAAGGATAGGATTTGATAGCAAATGTTTTGCCAGGCAGACCCTAGGGCTAAGAAAATGCCCTTCCCCAAGTTATCATCTTGAGGATCTATGAGAAAATCTTGGTGATGAGAAAATGATCTGGGAGCGGGATCGAACCAGGCTTACTGTATCTCAGATCAAACTATTGCAATTGAAGTTTGATATCAGAAGTATAGAAGAGGATAGTTTAGAGGTTCCTCATCCATCCACCACCTTTTCTGAAGTAGAAGTGTCCCAATTATTGATTGGGACAGAAAAGAGTCCAGTGATATCAGACTCTGGGCCCGCAACATTTTTGAAGAAACTAAGAATTTGATTATGGCGAGGAAGAAAGGAGTTCAACTCCTTACAAATACATGCCTTGATACTGGGTCACCTATTAAAAGTGTAAAGCAAGTTCTTGCTAATGATTCTCCTTTGTTATAAAATGCAGGTGAAATAATCTTATTGAAGGAGAAGATAGCCTCAGTGAAATACCCTACCGCACGAAGATCAAGGGTAAGGACGAGGTCAGAAAAGAAGAATCAAATGGCTTTAGAAGAACCTGATTATTTGGATGATGTCGTTGAGCTCAATGATGAAGACCTCTCATTCACCCCCGATCACAAAGGGAAGGTTCAGGAAGTTCTCACACATTGTCAAGACCTATCTCACGTTACAGACACACCTGTAAAGACTCGTGATAACTGAATTGTGTTCAGTGCAGTTCCACCATGGCTCACCGAATCGGTTAGAAAAAGGAGAAGTTTCAAACCACTGTCTATGCCAGTTAAAGAGATTGTTACGAGGTATGCTCCACGCACTCCGAAAGCTAAAAGAATGAAAAGCGACGTGAGGTTAACAACAGACCCATCTACAGGGAAGATTACTGCTGAAATCGCCACAGTAAAGCCTATGAGAGAAACGTAAGATCCTGAGCCTGAGGATTATGAAATAACAAAGATGGAGTTAGGGGTGCTGAATAGAGACTCCTGCAATCACATTTTCAAATTCTTCGTAGATCATATGTTGGGACAGTCGCAGAAGGATGGTAGGGAGAAACGTGAGTTGAAGCAAATAGTCTCAACCATGGCAGAATTTCTCTCATCATTGGCTGAAACTGGTCCGCTACCTTTGGCACAGGCACATCAAGGATTCAACCCCAATTCGGTAGAAAGTCAAAGGTTGGTCAAGCAGGTACAGCAAGGTAGGACATGGATAGAAGTAATAAAGGCATGGACAGATGGTATTATAGCAAAAGGAAGCGCTTTAATAAGGGAGTTCATGAGCACTCGCGTGGATGGCGAGATACTCCTGGGGGAGATTCAAACTTTGATCCCAATATGGGAAAGTGAGGCAGGAAATTGTGCAGAGGTTGTGAAGCGAGTACAGGAAATTGAAGATTATGGAGTAAAACAGTTTTTGACTGAAAATCCCATGAAGTTAGTTGACCCGTGTATGTTGTTCATTTTAAAGAAAAACTTTGGCTGGAAGAACACATTGTTTGAAGCAGCTATTTCTCAGATGCAAGCCATGGAAAAAGAAGTGAAGGAAATTCACTCCGACACCTTGAAGGATATCAAAGTAGTGAACCCCTCAAGCATCTTACAACTGGAAGATGGAGATCAGGGTGTCGATGCGACAGTTAAGTCCTTCGTTGATGAAATGAATTCTTTCAAAGAGAGTGAAGCTCCAATGGTTCATGACCTCACTAGAACCGCCAACATTGAGGCTATGCTGATCTTGAACCGTGGACAACTGCCGAAATAGGCGGAGAGAATCTAGAAAATGCGGTGGGAGAAGAACGCGACCCATGCCAAGTTAGCCGCGTTAAAAAATATGCACGCCGTGCCTACTCAGGAATTGCTTCGTGTCTTCCGGTTGTGGAAGCTGGTAAAAATGGCCATGTCAGCAGATACACAGGAAAGCTGAACCAGATTCAGTTTTAGTTTCTTAATTTATCCTGCTTTTAATCTTTTCTGAGAACTTTATTGTAACTGGTAACTGTTTCTGTCTTTGATTGTGTCCGAGAAGCTGGGTTTTTTGGGAGGCTTTCTCAGACTGTTAAACTATATAAGCTGGAGCTTAAAACTTTGCAGGGGTTAGAATAGAATAGAGGGAAAAAGATAGAATTTAGAATAGTAGAAAAAGTTCTTTCTTGTTTTATAATAGCCTAAGTGACTGATGATATCTGGACTTTGAGCCAGTTATGCTTGAATACTCATGCATGAATTTATTTTTATCTTTGAATCAGATGATGAAATATATATATCCTACTTTGAGAGAGTTATATATTGCGCTTATGCATGTGTGATTCCATTTCAGTCATTCAGTTTTAGATTTCTAAATTTCAGTTTTCTGTAGATGAGCATTTAATTATTCTGAACTTCTTGGTCTGCTAGTTAGTTTAAAGTTCTTCTGGAAAATAGTTTCCCATTTCTTTCTTTAAGTTTTTCAAGTTTCCTTTGCTTTACCTCATCTGTCCAAGAACAGTTGAGAGATCTTTTCCTTCTTTTCAGTTAAAAGCTTATGTGTTAGATTGTAATATCCATTCATTGAAAATCTTTGGAAGGGAGCTGTACCTTTGTAAAATTTAGAGGGAAGCAAAGTAAATACTTACCCAACTATTGTTTAATGATTTGTTTTCAAGGGCATAGAGTTAGAAGATAAACATCAAAGGAGAACAAATCTGTTAGCCAACAACACAAAAGAAAAATGTGTCTCTTTAGGATCTACTTGATATCTAGCCACAATTCCAACTGCATTGGTAATATATAGTCTAGAGTGTGTTAGATATTGTAGACCTCCAATCATTGATCTGTACTTAGTTTTCCCAACACTTTGAGTCTCATCACTGTTGGTCAGGTTTTTCCCTGTCACCATGGGTGTACCAACAGGTTTACAATCTTCCATTCCAAATTTCTTCAACATTTCCTTAAGATACTTTGTCTGAGATATAAAAATATCATTCTTACTCTGATTAATTTGCAAACCAATAAAAAATTTCATCTCACCAATAATTGACATTTCAAACTCATTCTCCATTTCTTCAGCAAAATTCTTACTCATTTTATCATTTCCTCCAAAAATGATATCATCAACAAAAACTTCTATAATTAAGATTCCATCTTCATCAGTTCTTAAATGCAAATTACTATCTGCATTACCTTTTTTAAAACCACGATGAAGTAGATGTTTATCCAGTCTTTCATACCATGTCGTTGGTGCTTGTTTTAGTCCACACAGTGCCTTCTTTAGTTTGCAAACCATTTTTTCATCTTCTTTCAAAGGAAAACCATCAAGTTCATCAATGTACAATTCTTCTTCTAGATCACCATTCAAAAATGTTGACTTCACATCCATCTAATACACTTTAAAGTCTTTATGTGAATCATAAGCAAGGAGCAGTCTCACAACTTCCAATCTAGCAATAAGTGCAAATGTTTCTTCATATTCTATGCCTTCTTATTGTGAGTAGCCTTTACATACTGGTCTAGCCTTGTTTCTTACCACTATGCCTTCCTCATCCATCTTGTTTCTAAAAACCCACTTAGTGCCAGTCATATTTTTGTTCTTAGGTCTTGGAACCAATTCCCAAGTATTGTTTTTATTTATCTGTTTTAGTTCTTCTTCCATGGCTTTAGTCCAAGATTCATCACTATATTCTTCATCAGTAGTCTTTGGTTCAACTTGAGAAATCAAACATGTCTCATCCTTGACTCTAGATCTAGTCATCATGTCTTTTCTTGCATCACCAATAATTTGATCTTCAGGATTATTTATCTTGAAATACCTTGGTGTCTTCAATGTCTTAGTAGCTTCAACCTGTTCTTCTTCTTCAATCTTGTTCTCGATCATCAAGAGTCCTTCAGGTTCAACAACAACTTCTCTTATTTCTGTTATCTGACCACAATCACATATTCTTTCCTGAATTTGAAACTTTTCATCTATCCTCACATTGGTGCTTTCAATCAATTTCCTCAGTCTTAGATTGAAACATTTATATGCTTTAATCTTAATGGAATAACCAAGAAAGATTCATTCATCACTTCTAGCATCAAACTTTCTTATCTCACCATCTCTCTTGATATAACATTACTAACAAATATTATGAAATATTTCACAGTAGGTGCATGATCAAACCATAATTCATTGGGAGTTTTATTTGTACCTTCTCTGATTTGAATTCTATTTAATGTGTACACAACACTGCCAACTACTTCTCTCCAATGAACATGTGACACATTTCCTTCCAACAACATAGTCCTTGCAACATCTAATATGGTTATGTTTCTTCACTCTACTATCCCATTATGTTGTGGAGTTCTAGGGGCTAAAGTCTATCTATGTATTCTATTTTCTTCACAGTATGTATTAAACAACTCTGATGTAAACTCTCCTCCTCTGTCTGATCTCAAACACATCATCTTTAAATTAGATTCATTCTCAACATTCACTTTGAATAACTTGAACTTGTCAAATGCTTCATATTTTTGTCTCAAATATGTAACCCACATCATTCTAGAAAATTTATCAACAAAAAGTATAAAATAAATTTCACCATAGTATGATCTTGTTCTTGTAGGACCACACAGATTTGTATGCACCAAATCCAACTTCCCTTTTGTTGAATAAGCTTTTCTCTTGAAAGTGCTTCCAGTCTTTTTCCCCATAACACATTCTCTACACATAGTGTTAGATGGTTTTACAATTCTAGGTAGATCTCTTATTGCTTTTGTCATACTTGCCTTCAGAATGTTATCAAAATTAACATTACAAAATCTTCTATGACATAACCAACTATCATCAACCTTTGCAATAAAACAATAATCTTCAGATGTGTTCAATTCAAAAACATTACCTCTAGATTTAGTACCAGATGCTATCAAGTCTCCTTTTTTACTCTTGATAGAACATTTTCCATTGATGAAGTTCAGTTGATAACCCTTTTCCACAGTTGTCCAACACTCAACAAATTGTGCTTAAGTCCATCAACAAGTAATAAATTTTCAGTGTTAGTCTTTCCATCCAAAGAAATAGATCCAATTCCAATAATAAGTTTAGAAGTATTGTCACCAAATCTAACAACACCACCATCATGTCTTTTCAAACTTAGAAACTTGTTTTTATCTCTAATCATATGATGTGAAAAACCACTATCTATGACCCATTCAAATTTATTTTCAACTAAGGATATTAAGGCTTTCTCTTCATGAATAGGTTCATTATCTTTAATAGCAATAAATCCAATTTCATCATAGTCACCATCTTCATCATCAGATACACCCTCACTAGCATAATAACATTCCTTTTCCTTTGAGAACTTAGACTTGAAAAACTTAGGTTTATGTTTTGAAATTCTTGAAGGACATCTAGATGCAAAATGAACAATATTGTTACATGAAAAACATTTCAAAGGTAATGTTCCCTCAAACTTACCCTTACCTCTCTTTTCTCTTCTATAAATTAGTTCCGCAACTTCATCTAGCTTCCTTTCTTGTTCCTATATTTGTTCCCATTCATCAGCATAGGCTCCAAGTTCTTCTCTTAGGTCACTACTACTTGTGCTTACATTTCTAGGTAATATTCTTTTTCTTTTGTGTATGGTTGCTTTGAAGGATGACTCAACCTTAGGTAAATTTTATCTCAATTCTACAACTTCAAATGTAGTTAGATTTCCAATAAACATCTCTCTAGTGAAGTTTGGTGTCAAAGGTATGATCTCCTCTATAGCCTGAACCTTGGTTCTATATGCAGGTGTCAAAGATCTGAGTATCTTTGTAATCACTTCTTCCTCACTGTAAGTTCCTCCAGAGTTCCTAATACTAGTAACCACTTGAGTAATTCTCTATCCATATGCTATGATTTTCTCATCTTCTCTCATCTTCAGTGATTCCATCTTTGTCTTCCAATTCTGTAACTTTTCTTGTTTTATAAACTTGTCTCCAACATATAGTGCTTCTAGTCTTGTCCAAATTTCATGTGCAGAGTCCAAGTCCTTTACTTTAGTAAATTATCCTTCTGATAGTGCACTGATCAAGGATTCCCTTGCAACCATATGGCATGAGAATAGCTTCTTTTGATCTTCAGTGGATTTCTCTAATTCATCCTCAGTCACTACCTTTTCTTTCTTCTTTGTTATCATCAAATATTCAATTCCCAGACATAGAAAATGTGTTCTCATCTTGTTCTGCCAACTCTCAAAGATTTTAGGATCAAACTTTGGACTATCCTTCCTATAGTAAGTCATCTTCAGGATCACCTCAAGCTATTAAAATTTCTCTCTGAGGACCAATAGCTCTGATACCGATTGTTAGGAATAAGAGTCCACAAGACAACAGATAGGGGGGGGGTGAATCAGTTTTAATCTATATTACTAAAATTTAAACTTTATAAACCAAATCTACAAATGTAAATGATAACACAGTTAATTCCAACACCATAACACAATATTTTTTGTCAAGGAAACCTTGTTAAAGGTAAAAATTTGGTGGGAATTAACACCCACAAATAATTTACTGAGAGTATAGTATCTTTGTTGAAAGATATTAGCCCTGTTAGGAGCTTGTTACAACATAACAGTACACATTCCCTATTAGGAGACAGACCCTGTTAGGAGTCAAAGAAAATAGTAGGCTCACTGCTAAGGCACACTTCCCAAAGAAGGTTAAATTTACTCTCAAGGATTTACAATCTGAATCAAGTGTATACATCAAATACACATTCCAGTGAACTATCTGATAGCAACTGTCTTTTCTTGGTCAATTCCAGTGAAGTATCAACTCTTCTTTGTATCCAGTAGTCAACAAGCTTCATAGCTTCCACACATCTCTATCTTTTCTCTGTCACATTTCTCAACAAGAAATTATCTTTCATATATACCCTCTTACAATAATTCATAAGGTCAACCAGTTAAGATTTCCTAATACATAATTAACTAGGTCGGCCAATTAAGGCTTTCTGTCATACAAATAATTACATATCCCCTTGCTAAGATACACACGGTATCTATAACAAGTATAAATCATTTATAATCCATCACATAAACTTCCAGATCGATAATTCATGCCCATAATTAATTTCACATGCTACATGTCTAAAGTCGGCCAGGAAATAGGTCTTCTCCAGAATACATGTCGTACCTAATTTCATCAGTATCCAAACAACAATTGAACTCAACCCATTATCTACCATATGTCAGCTGTCCATTAGTAGCTCACAAGTTCTAAAATATCTTTGCCAAAAAGATATACCCAAAACATAGAGACCTCCTCTGTCCAGAATCATTGTTACAGTCTAGAAAATTAGTCTTCACCAAATCAACTGTAAGATCCATAGTATGTAACATAGAGCCAAGAGACCTTAGGAATAAGGTCAGCACACATCCTTCTGCATAAATCCTACTTTGATCATTCGGAATCATCCGTACAGTGTTCGTACACTCCTTCCAATTAAGTAGCCAGTTTGTCTTTTCCATAGAAATATATGTTGACAAAACATGAATATCAACAGCATGATCAGTAGCCAAAACTAATATCATCCAATAGTCAAAATATCTGCAACTTGATCTTCGCCCTTGCAATAGATGAGGGATACTTTATTTTCTTAAATTTTCTCTCTAATCAAGTGATGGTGGAGAGAAACGTGCTTTGACTTTGCATGGAAGACCAGATTCTTTGCGAAGGCTATTGCACTTTGATTGTCACAATATAAAGGTGTAGGCTCTTTTTGACGTAGACTCAAATATTTAAGAATTATTCTAAGCCATAAATCTTCCTTATAGGCATTAGTACTACTTTTTTATTCAGCTTCGATACAACATAGAGAAATAGATTGATCTGTTTTACTTTTCCAAGATATAGCACCTGAACCAAGATAGAAACAATATCCAAAAGTAGATCTCCCATCATTGGGGTCTCCGCCTAAATATAAATAAGTAAAACATGTTAATGTAAAATTATAATTTGTATCATAAAATAATCCTACATCAATTTTACCTTTAATATATCTTAATATTAGAAATTTGGAAGTGTGTTTGTTGAGGTTTGGACATAAATCTTGAAACTAAACCAATACTAAAAGATATATCGGGTCTAGTGAGAGTTAGATAATTTAAAATTCCTACGATTTTTCTATAAGGAGTTGCATTTATAAATGGAGATTCCATATCTATCATTAACTTAGTTCCTAATTCACATGGAATTGAAACATGATTACCATCATTCATATGAAATCTATCAAGAAGATCTTTAGCATATTTACTTTGAGAAATAAAAATACCCATAGGGGTTCTCCAAATTTGCATTCCTAAGAAATAATGTAGAAGTCCTAAATTAGTCATTTGAAATTTTTTGTTAAGTTGGAACTTAATATCAGAAATTAAATGGTTAGAACTTGAAGACTGAATAAAATAACAACATAAAGAATGATAATAATAATGTCATTTTCACTATGCTTGATATACAAGTTAGGATCATTTCTACTTCTAGAAAAACTTTGAGAAATAAAGAAAGCATTGATTTTTGAGTACCATTCTCTAGGAGATTATTTTAAACCATAAATAGATTTCTTAAGTTTACATACAAGATGTTCATTACCTTATTTAATAAAACTAGGAGGTTGAGACATATATATTTCTTCATGCAAATCACCATTGAAAAAAGCACTTTCAACATCCATTTGGTGAATAGGCCAATTCATTTTAGTAGCTAAAGAAAGAACAACTTTAATGGTAGTATTTTTGCAATGGGAGAAAAGGCTTCATTATAGTCTATTCCTTCAATTTGAGAGAAACCTCTGTCTGCTAGCCTAGCTTTAAACTTAATAATTTCATTATTTGCATTCAACTTAGTTTTGTATAACCATTTACATGAAACAATATTTTTTCCATGAGGTAAAGTAACTAAATCCCAAGTATTATTAGAAATTAAACTATCATATTCTTCTTGCATAGCATTCTGCCAATGGGGTTGATTTTTAGTTTGAGAAAAAGTTTGAGGATCTTTAGAATGCATTCGAGAAGAGACCAAAAAATAATTGGAATAATTAAGTTTCCTAGGTCTAAGACCACCCATTATAGTAATATAATCATTACCTTCATTAAGTAAATCTTTAAACCATTTAGGATTTCTCTTAGAAGTAACAGAAATATCACTACGATGAGTAAATTCATCATTTTCATCATCACTATGTGGAGTAAGTATAGCATTATCATCATGAACAAAATTATCGCCATCATGAGAAAATTATCATTAGGAGGAGTATAAATATTCTTACCATCATCATCATCATTTTTAATACTAGTAGGAATAGAAATAGGTGCATTAGGAGTAGGGTTTAGGATAGGAGGTTGGTCCTCCATGAGATCAATAATGCCCCCTTTAAATTCATCATCTTTGACCTTGGAAAAATCATAAATTTCATTTGCTGCAATAACATCTCTTGCAATATGTACCTTGTTAGTAACAGGACCATAAACTCTATAACTTTTAGTAGATTCATCCTACCCAACAAAAGTAAATGAAGAAGATTTAGAATCTAATTTATTCCTTTTTTGTTTGGGTGTGTGAACATAAGCAATAGATCCAAAAAATTTCAAAAGTTGTAAATTGGGTTTCCTACCGGACCACACTTCCTTAGGAGTTATATATTTTGCTAAGCTTTAGAACGAGCTCTATTAAGAATATAAGTGGTGCAAGCCATAGCTTAAGCCCAAAACTTGTAATGCATATCTATTGCATGTAACATACATCTAGTGACTTCCATAATAGTTCTATGCATCCTTTTTGCCACACCATTTTGTTGTGTTGTATAAGGAATGGTAAGTTGATGTTTTATACCAAAAGATCTCAAGTAAGAACTAAAAGCATTATTAACATATTTAGTACATTTATCTGTTCTAAGAATTTTAAGTTTAGAACCAGATTGTCTTTCCACAAACATATGAAATTCAGAAAATGTGTCAAGAACTTGATCTTTAGTATGCAAGAAATAAATCCAAATTATTCTAGTAAAATAATCCACAAAGGTAAGAACATAGTTTGAACCTTGTATGGATATGTTCTCCATTGGACCCAAACGATCACTATGAATAAGATGTAACTTATGAGATGCCCTCCATGAAGTACCATGAAGAAAGGGCTCCCTTTTCATTTTGCCACTCATGCCCGTTGTGCGTGTAATTTTAGATGGAACAATATGGGGTAATCCTTCAACCATGATAGATTTTTGCATCAAAGAAATATAATCCTTCAACAATATTAACTTTCAAAGAGTACCTTGAAGAGGAAAATTCATAAATTTGAAACAAGTTATCATGATCCATCTTAGCATTAGCAACAACGTGATTAGTGTTAGGATAAATAATATAGCACATATCCTTATGAAATTCAACTTTGTAATATTGACATAATTGAGCAACTGAAAGAAGATTAGATTTAAATTCAGGAACATAAAGAACATTGTGTAACTTTCCATTTGGAACATTAATATCACCAACTCTATCAACTTTTTAACTATGATCATTAGCTAATTGAATAGGAGTATTAGTAGTATCAGGTTGGAAAGAGTCAAATACTTCTTTATGAGATGTAACATGATGAGAAGTGCCACTATCAATAATCCATTCTAATGCATGAGAAGCTTTATAACAAGCAGTAAAAGAACAAAGATATTGATTACCTTGAGATCTGAAATTATTTTGATTATTGTTATTCATAAGATTCTTATCATTTTTCTTTTTAAAACAAACATTAGTTAGGTGACCATCTTTTCCACAATAAGTACAATGTGGTTTCAAATTTTGTTGATTATTGTAAGTATTGTTATTATTATTGTATGATGGCCTAGAATTAGACATGTTGTTTGAATTATTTTTTTTATGATTATTTTTATTTGAATAACCATTAAATTATGATGATTATTGTTACGATAATTATTTTTATTGGAATAAAAATTATTATGATGATTATTATTATGATTATGTAATTTATTATTTTGATTTTGAGTTTTAGACACAAAAGCATGTTCAAAAGATTTAATAGTACTAGATTTCAATAATTTAGCTTCCTCTTGACGTAATAAATTTTGAAAAATAGCATAAGTTAAATGAGGAGCTAAGCTAGGAATAACAAGCTGAGAATGAATGTTGGTAATGAATTGCTGAAATTATTTAGGAAGACATTTCTCGAGAATAATAGTGATTAATCTAATATCAGTTAAAGTAACATTAGCACCACTTAATTGAGTTTTAATTGCATCAAACTTGAGTAAGAATTCATCCATGATTTTGAAATTAGTATACCTCAACTCCTCCAAGTTGTCTTGGAGTTGAATCTTCTGAGATTCGGTGGAGCTGTCATACATCTATTGCAAAATGTCTCACACTTGATGGGCTTTGGTGCAATGTCCAATTAAGACATATAGATCATGAACAATTAATAGACCAATCAATCCAAGAGATTCTTCATTTTTATTTTTCCATGCATCTTTGTCTGCTTGAGAAGTAGAGGTAGCTAGTTAATTATAAGCATCTATAGAAACTTCAAGAAAATGTTTAAAGAGGAATAGAAAGCAAACATGTGTCTTCCATTGATGATAGTTAGAGTTGTTTAATTTAATTACGAGAATTAGAATAGACATGATTAACTAAGAAAATTATTTGAATAACTTAAAAAAAGTGCTATACAATGATTATCTGATGCTAAAGAGTGAAAAAAATAACTTTCACTTAATGTTAATCTCAATTTGAATGGTTAAAAATATATATAATTTTTTTTAAAATTTTTTAGATTTAATGAAGAAACAAATTTTAAGTGTAATCAATAAATGAAATATCAATTGAAATTGTCTAGAATTGATATAATGAATGTAGGAATGAGGCGATATTAATAAATATTGAGTTGAAAAAATGTTTTAACGTTTAAACGTTTTATGTAAATAAAGATTTGAACAAATTGTGAATTAAGTAATTAGATAATTATGAAACAATAAAACAATGAGATTTAAGTGAGTCAAAGATAGAACAATCTGAAACTAAAGTTGGACAAAAACACAGATATACAGAAAAGAATCTTAGAGCAATGAATAAATACACATAGGCAGATTGCTATAACCATAAAAGAATAAAAAAATTGTTGCAGACCATGAAATGCTATTGGTGGAGTACGTAATTACTCTCTATACTAAACTCTTCTGCCTAATGGAGCATTTCATATCCCTCTACAAATAGAAAGTGTTAGAAAAAAAAGTTTGACTGTAGAAGAATAGCAAAAGAAAATTTAGAAGGTGATATTTTGCGCAATGGTACAATGTTGGGCAAAAAATAATATTAATAGTTATTTTTTAATAGTTGCCTTTGAATCCTCTGTAACCTACACAATAAATTGATGTAAATAGATATATAATTGAAGAGAAAGCTAAAAACAAATCTGTGCAAGGGAAAAAGTGTTGTGTGAGCAACAGAGAACCAAGGGGTAGCGCTAAAACAAGTTTTTAATAGATAAAAATTGTTTAAAGAGCTTTTTAAACTAGTAAAAGATATACATGGGAGAGAAGGTTTGCGCTTCAAACAACAGTCAAAGAGTGGAATGAACACAACTCCTTTGAAAAACTAAGGAGATAATATTGTGATACAAGGAGATAAAGGTGTGATACAAGGCTACAAGGCTGCACAATGAATAATGATGAGGATATATCAATATGTATATTGCAGACAAGCTGTGCAATGAAAATGCTGAGACAAAGCTAAACAATGTTGTGACTATGGTTTACAATGATGTCTAAGAGAATATGAGTGTTTTTTCTTGAGAAAGAGAATTTTGCAAGTGTTGGGGAGGAGCTAAGAGCTATGCAGGAAAGAGGAACCAAAGAGCTGCGTAGAGGAATATGGAGTATGGAGCGCGCCAAGGGACAATATATTGCGCAGGATACTAAAAACAAAGTTGTGCTAAGAGAGAAACAAGCTCTCAGAGTTGGCTACAAGGCTAAGTTAGAAATATTTTCTTTGAAAGAGAATAAAGGATGCTACGTGAGAAGCAAGGAACGAGAGTATAAACTAGTCAGGGAGAAAACCACAAGGGTGCGCAAGCAACAGAAGACCACAAGGCTGCATAGATATAAGTTTATTACTTAATATATATAACTTGATATTTTGATTCCCTCTCTATTAAATGTTGCACAACCAACAAAATGCATCAAAACATATATAGAGCTGAATGAACAATATATATGTATTTTAATTTTATTAAAATCTGGTACCAGAAGGAGATAACGGTAATATTATAATTAAACAACAACATATGAAAAAGAAATATGAATAAACAAGAATCTGAGATAACAACTGTCAGCATCGATTAATATCTATGATAAAGAATAGAGATATTAACAAAAAGGAGATATAACCAATGATTTATCCTGCAGAAGAGAAAACTGTGAGATATAACAGATTTCAGCAAGCGATAGAGATAACAGATTCAAGAGATGTTGAATATATATAAAAAAAATTGAAATATAACCCTCCAAATGAGAGTTAGAAAAATGGATGAAAATGCATGAAAAGAAAACCCTTGCGATTTCTTGACAGAGGGTGAGGTAAGTACTTTAAAGAAACTTGAAATGGAGATAAATACCATTAGATTTGCAAAAAATAAATGAAAACCCTGCAAACAAGAGTTAGATCAACAAACAATTTGATTTCTTCTCCTCAACCGAGATATCTTTCAACTATTCCTGCATGCAACACTCAAAACAAGGATTTAACTAGCTCTGATACCATGTTAGAAACATAAAATAAAATAAAAAGGAGATAAGGAAAGAATCCAAGATAAAGTGCAAAAGGAAGAGTTTTACCAGAGAGAGAGAGAGAGAGAATTTCCTTCAATAGATCAAACATGAAGTTCACCAAAATACTACAAGACCAAGACACAAATACAAGAATTTTGAAAGGGGAAAAAGAAAGAAAAACCCCTTGTGTATAATATGAATGAGGCACAAAGCCTAAAGAACAAGAGAGAAAGAGAGTAATAAGCTCATTACAATAATGAGAGAAAATTTGAGAGTGCAAGGAGAAGTGAGAAAATAGAGAAGATTATTGATCAAGTATGTGTAGAGGCTTCTCTTAAATAGAGATGAGTGGAGGATTTTTTTTATAAGTCCCATCTTCTATGAATGCCACATTCACATTGAGTGTGTACCAAATGTGAGAATCCTCTTAAGGAGGAATATCTAATTTTCTTATTAAAGGAATTACAAAAATGTGACATGTCCTCCTACTTTGACTAGAGGACAAATACAATTTAGGATACCTTGGTTTATCCTTTAATTACATATTTCACAAGGAAAGATTAATTTCTAACAAAAACATTGTCGAGTTTGTCATAGATCATTGTTAATTTATTATCATATTCATAGTTCATTTAGTTTAATTGTATTTGCCTAATTAAATCATAGGAACCTTACTTTCATTTTTACAATAATGGATTAATCTTGGCTTAATTTCTAGATGAACTTACATTTCATTTAGCTTAGCTTTAAAATCCTTTTTTTAGATAGGGTCTATAGCCACTAGATTTTGCATTGATTTAAAAGAAAAAGTCATACTCCTATTTACTACAAGGCGATGAGTCACTTTGATTGATTTTTTCTTCATTAGTTTATTTTATTTAATCAATCACACAATGACTCGTTGAAGTGTTTATTTTGTCTAGATAAATAAAATTTTCACACACACATTTTTGGTGCCCACTGTTGGGTAGAGCATACATTTATGACCTCACATTTGAGTATATTCTGCAAATCTCAAGATTCTTTCCATACTTTAGTTATGATTTCTCATACATGCATTCTCACAAACCTGTACGAGTGGAAATGAATACATGTATGGCTATGGGAGGATTGCCATATCAGTGCCTGTAGATTCTCATACAAGAAACTACCCTGGTTTTGTTAAAAAAACAATCTGTATTACTATTTTATGATTTGATTTGGCCTTTATGATGTTGAAAGGTTGATTTTATTTTGTCTCTAGATTTATTTTATGCAGAATAATGTTTTTGTGCAAGTCATTTCATCGAAGACATTTGAAAAAAGTCCCAACCTTTTGTGCATGATGTGTGCCATAGAGATATAAATATGAGACTACTGATGTATTTCATGCAGGTTTCCTAAGGAGAAATGACTCAACTTTTTATTATTCATTAATAATTTAATAGGAACCTCACATGCAAGACTTTTTAAAATGAACAACTGTTTGGCACTTCCAAGAAATGCAGAAAGGTAGGAAAGTATGCTATTTTCCCCTTTGAGGGAAAATCAAAAATCCAGATCCTCGTACCATTTTTATTTATTTCATGCATACCTTTTAGATGGGCCTGTCCAAGTGGGAGAAAGTACTCACCCTTGGAGAATGACTCACATTAGCATGAGGTGTAAGCCACACCACTCTAACTCATGTTAAACAAAATTTCTTTTTGGGGCCAAAGCCTTAGAATATGGTATATTTGACCTTATACTCGACTCTTATGTAGCATGTGGTAGGTTCCTAGAGGTATTAATCATGTTTACATGACTACTTTTTCCAATGTCCTATGTGGGGATATAGGCCTAAATCACACTTACGCAGACACAAAGGATGTATTCAAATAGAGACCCTTACTAGACTCCATAGGGTAGTAGACTAGATGACTCACGTTGAAAAGTTGCATAAGCCAAGTGCAAAGGGAGATACTAACTCCCAAAGTAACCCAATATATTATTCCCCTATTAGAATTTGGAGTCTGATATTATGTCATCATTAGACCCATTGCATAGGTGGTGGTGGTCATATTATGATTAGATATTTGGTGTGTACCTCAGTTGGTGAGTGAGGATTTTTCCACTAAGCCAATTGACTATAGGACTTAAAAAATTTTGGTATCTTTGAGTATTTTCACATGTCTATCCACTACACTTGTATGGCTTGAACATTTTGTTAGCACTACATTGGTTTTATTTGAATTTCTTGGCTTTTGCTTTTCCCGGGCTTTCTTGGTTTAAATCCTGTGCTTTGCCACGCAAAAGAAATCAAAATCCTTTTTGAAGTCATGTTTTAGTCTGGTCACTTTGTCGCGTCAATATTTTTGAAGTGTCTCTAACTTGCACAAGTGGGCGATGAGCTGTCAGTGAAAGAGAATCGCGCAATCACGATCTATTTATGTCTAGTTTTGATCTGTGTGCGAGTGAGCGGGTTCAATGTTTTAAAAGTGTAAATCACGCAGTCGCGATGTCTTATGAAATTCGAGTTATAGGTCCACGATTGAGCGAGCTAAAAATGGTTAAACCTATCGCTCACTCGCTAGAAGTTAACTTAATGAAACATTGAAACAGCGAGTCAGCGATGGGTTAAAAGTTTGTATATCACATAGTCACTGTAAAGTTATGCTATTTATCTCATGCTTTGCGACTGAGTGAGTCTTGTTTAAAATTGAAGCAGTCGCATACCCGCATCAACTCTTATGTCAATGTCAAAAGTTAGCGACTTCATGATGAGCTCATGTCCTGAAGGTCGCCCACTCACTTAGGTTTTAACTCGGTTGTATTTTGTAGTGTGAGTGCACGGCAAAGGCATGAAATACTAATGTGAAGACTTATCGCTCAGTCGCAGAAGCATTTTTCAAGATTCTTAAAAGTCCACGACCAAGCGACTAAGAAGTCATTCAATGCCTTTCTCACTCGCTGATGCTTTGAGGTGATGAAATGTTAACTCGCGAGGGTGCAAGGAGTTAAAAAAGGAATGACATCGCTCACTCGCCAATCAATAGAGATGAAAGGAAAAGAGCTCACGAGTAGGTGACTAAGGAAAGAAGGTGTATATTCGTGCGCTTGCAGTTAGTAATGAAATGAAATTTTCAAGCTCACGAGTTTGCAACTGAGCAAAGAACAGCTGTCATCGCTCGCTCACACATTAGATGAAAGCTGGAGTATTAAGTGGCGCGAGTATGCGACTAGATAGAGTATGCGGTAAAGAAATGAATGTCTCTCACTCGCTCAAATCCAAAATTTACAGTAAACAATGAGCGAGTGTGTGATGATAGAATAGCTGAAAGGAAAGATGCATAGTCGCTCAGTCACCAAGACTCAGGTGACATAAAATGTTAACTCGCAAGGGTGTGATAGGTTAAAGGTGAAGAAAGCATTTCTCACTTGCATGAACCCAAAAGCAAAGCATAAAAGATAGCGAGTGTACAATAGACATGAAATGAGGTTCAAAATTTAGGTCATCGCTCACTCGCAGAAGGTGAAAAGTGAAGTGAGGATGGATGGCGAGTATGCGACTGGCTGAAATAAAGGGGATGTGTCGCTCACTCGCAAGGATCTTTCCAAAAGTGAATAAAGTGCAGTGTGTTGGCAAGTTTCAGGCTGACGAGTGCCAGATGGAAAAAAGGCGTACACTCTCTTCTAGCTAGGATCAAATAGAGCAAGTTGATCACAGCATTAATGACAGAATGAAATCTTCATGACAGTTCAAGTGCAGGAATTTAGCTTTCAAGTTGACAAGACACAGTTCTTAATGGCTATAAGTGTAAATGATTGAGTCTGATTCTGTACATCTCTCATTTCTACATTCTAATTTTTTCTATGAAGAGTAAGAAGCTTATTTGTCTGGAGTTTTGTGTCTGAGATAGTAGAATTCAAAAGAAGCAAGATGAGTCAAGCTATTGTTCCTACCACCTCACAAGGGTCTGGAAAGAAGAAGGAAGTCACACCAAAGAAATATACTGAAGAATTTATTGAATTGCTGCCTGGGATTCTGAATACCAACAGCGTAGATTGGGAAGAATGGAGTGACAAATGGTCTCAATGCATAAATTCGGTAACCCCAGACTACTCTGGTAGTACTCTATTTCATTATTTTTGGAACAATAGGGTTAAGCCAGTCTGAATTTGAAATCCATGGGATTTAAATATGGCAAAATTAATTGTGCCTGACATCTATGTTGACATTGGTCTCATTAAGGAGCTAGCAAAGAACTATTGCCCAGTGGCTAGGGTAATTAGGAAAAAGAACAAACAAACCCTAGTTTCCATAGATAGGAGATCAGTAGCTAAGGTATTTGGAATTACCGGTGCATTATGCACTGATATTGACTTGAATAAAATTAAATCCAATTATGTCAAAAGAGAACATTTGATTAAAAATTATGAGATGCCTAAGTTCATGCCCAGAGTAGATAGGCACCTGGTGAAAATTCTAGACAATTTCAAGCCATCTTTTGACCTGTCTCTATTTCATCATTATCTAAAGTGCACTGCTTATGGTGTAAGTAGGGTCCTAGGCTTTGATGGAGATTCTACAGTATCTAAGGAGATACTCGTGATAGTAATGAACATCCAGCACCCTGAAGTCAACACTGATTATGATTATGTTGGCTACATAGTTGAGGCCATCCATGCTGGATTGGTAGAAATACAATAAGATAACCCCAAGCCCACTTTCAAACATTACTCTCACCTGATGTACATGATTCTATACTACAATAGAGAATCAATGGATAAGGAGCTTTAGCTATTTGTATCAGAACATGGTGTGGAAGAACCAATCCAAAGATGGACCTCAGTGTGGGATAGTGGGTCTATCAATTCCTCATTTGTATGTTTTTGCAATTGGATTGTAGATCAAATTTTTGATTTGTTGGGAGCAGACAGGCACAGACTGCCATTTAAGGTTAGAAAATTTTTGAGACCATGGGAGTATGTCACTAATTGGCCCATATCCCACAAATGGGCTGATTTCTTCTTCTTTGATTACATAACTATTATCAGAGTATATGGCTGCACTCAGCCTCCTCACATTCTCCCTAAATTTGTTCCTCCCAGGATTGCTTTCTTAGAATTTGTCTGGCAGATTACTTGGTTAGATAAGGAGTTTCTGGAGGGGCATAAGAAGGGAACCTTCATCCCCAAATTATGGATGGGTTTTGATTTCACTATTGGGAAGAAAATGTTTGACACCATCAATGATTACTTAAAGCAATATAGAATTTCTACTGCAATCGCTAGATTCTGTGATCCTGAAAATTTTGTACAAACAACCCTAAAAAGGATGACTCCTTGGCACAAGATCAGAGATCATGAGCCATTGGATGATGAAGACATTGTGAGGAACAAATTGAATAGATTATAAGTCTAGGATAGGAGAAGAAAATGGAATGATCTCCTAAGAGAAGAATCAGAATGGAAAGAATCAGATAGTTCATTCTCTGGTTTCTTTCCTGATCACCCATATCTCCAGAGGATAGAGAAGATGATACAATCATATGACACTTTGATGTCACAAGTACCTCAATTCAGTGTTAAAGATGTACAATCCAAAGGGTCTCCTATCCAAATTGCTTTGCATGATAAGGAGCACCAAGAGGAACATCAAGAAGAAGAGGAACTGTTAGGGATTTTTCTTGTATGAATAATAGTGCTTGAAATAAATTATTTGAACACCATACCCTTTAATACTAATTCAGGGACAAGGAAAGCCTAATTGCTAAGGACTGGATAAGGTCCTTCTTTGTTTTTGAGCTCCACATATGCTCAGGTAGGTTTTACCTCTTAAGATGGCTATTAACACAGTATTTATTGACGTGGACACTGATTTGTCATGTATCTCTATTGAACCAGCTTATAAAACACCTTGTAAATGACCAAGCATAATCATATACAGGATTTGACCATACAAATCATAATCTTAAATATGACAGAAACCAATGATATAAGGATTCTAATCCTTCTTCCTTTTCTTTATAGGAGGGATAACCTAGTTGATTCACTCTCCAAGGAATCAATAATATGGATAGTGTCCTGTTGACAGAGGTCCTTTAACAAGTTCAGCTTATATGTTCTTAGTAACAGAGTTTTTAATTGATTTGGTTCTGATAACTTGGAATATCTTGGATACAGATAGATTATTAGACTATTTTTCAGACTAGTGCCTATCCATTGGGCTGCAGAGTCAATAATAAGCAAAGGTATCACAGAAACAACATACATTGAACTGCCTTACAGTTCAAACAATTAGGATAGGTTGCCTTACAAACTATCTTGTCACCTCCAGACTATTGTATCAAATCCTTAACAAAGTAGTATGCTCCTTGAAATCACTTACAATATTTAATTCTCTCCTTGAAAGAAACTTGTAAACAATTAGATGGTTACCTTATAACCAAAGTGTTACAGAATACCTGATAAACTTTAACACAGAAAAGCATACATACAAGGAAAAGAGACAACAGTAGAAAAGAGTAAAATTGCACCGTATATCATTTATGTAATCCAGCTTGTTGTACATGAAAAATTTACACAGCTTAGAAAGATAGATAGAAATCTAGAAGATCTGAATTCTTTGATATATTATCTCTTCTTCACAAAAATATTCCAAAAGATCAAAGACTCTTAACTAATACAAGTCTTATGATATATATAGATTCTAGACCATCTTGGAATCCCTAAGGATGCAACAAGCTTTGGGTGGTCTCAAAACCCTAACCCTAAAGATACAAGAGAGACAAAAGAGAGAGAGAGAAGAAGCGATGAAGTGACTGAGTCAAAAAGGTAAAATCAAATATCTCTTGTTCTTCTCCCGACCTTGCGACTGCAATCTGATTTGTAGATGGTAGTTGGTGTAGTTATGCGAAGTCCTGGTAGTTGTTCTCGCCTGCTCACCTATATCTCCTTTTGAAATAATTGTCCATCTTGTCTATGAACAGTGCAGCGCCAAGTGTTACCTCACTCATCGTCCAAAATTTCTTCCTCTACCACAGGTTTCTTTTTCTTTGGTGTTGTCATGACTTCCCATGCCTTTACTTCATCATCTGTCAGCCAATTGAAGTCTTGGGTACTCTGTACCTGCTCCTTTTGTCTATCCCATCTTACATTGGTGATGTTTTTGACATCAAGTAAGAACTTGTTGATATCTGTCTCAGCTTTGAATGCTTCATCTAATATTAAATTAAAACCATCAATATCAACTTCAGTTCCCAAAATAAAAGCCTCTTCACTAGGCATTTTGGTGTCAAACTCACCTCTCCAGGCATCTATAGTTTTTACCTGGTCATCTTCTCCTTTCAAGGTAGGAATAAACCTATTGAAGTCAGCTGAAAAGAGACTTAACTTAGCCTCTATTTGGTTCAATTTCCCTTTGAAGAATGAGAGAGCAATGTTTACCCTTTTGATCTCATCTTCTACCTCTGTTACAATTGGAGGAAATTCTACCCTTATGTTCTGCGGAGATGACAATTTCTCAAATAAACTTGCCCTGGCCGACCACTTTGTGAAGTAGGGGTTTAAAATTAGAAGGTACCTTAATACCTCAGCATGCAATATAGGAAATTTATTATAAGTATTAATTACAACATCAGCCTTTTCTTTGAGGATCTCAATCCTATGTTGTAATATACCTCTCAATGCTTTCAATGCTATAGCATTCCCCTTTTCTTCATCCACTTTCTGTTCGATAGCCTCTTTTGATTTAGGCTTATCTTCAATCTGCATAGGTGGCGGTTGGGCAGGCACTAACACTACCTCTGGTTTTGCCTCTAATTCATCAATTAATGCCTTTATCGTTTGATCTCTTTGGTATAGCTTTATATGGCACATATCTCTATCTTTAGAGAGTGTACTTGTTTCCTTTAACAGAACGGTATACCTTTCAGACAATTGCTTTGTCTTGTCCTCATTTAACTAAGCCCAGTGTGTCATTATTTGGGAAATCTCTAGGTCCCCTATGTTCTGTACTGACCACACCATCTGGTTCCCCACCATATTCTCTTGAATATTTACTAATTGGGGCTTTTGCTCTTTAAGGCTCCGATTCCACATGGAAAAGGCCTGAGACTTTGGGTCATACCCAAATCCTTTGATCATTTCTCCCACCTGGACTTCACTGACCATTTTAAGGTCAGGTTGCTTTCTGATCTGATCTATGACAAACGCAGATGCCAAATCCCAGCCTTCAACCAATAAAATACCACTTCCCAGTACCATTTTCCTGGCATCCTTAGGAGAGATGTCCTCAACCTCAGGATCATAATTTTGTAGGGACACAAGAGCTTCATTGGTAATTGTTTCTTTTCCATCCACAAGTAATTGGGACTTTAGCTGATCTGCTTTGTGCCACCTGAGGAAGTCTTTAAATTCCTCAGTCTTCACAAAATTGTCATCATCCAGGAACTTCTGATGGCTAAGCAATCTTTCATCCACACATGTCCTTAGTGGGATGTCAACTTTATCTTCTGGATCAAGCATTTGTTTCTTGCCTTGTCTAATTTCTTTCCTCAGGTTATGATCATATAACCTAGTGCCTGGTATCAAGGCCTTAACCTTGTCCTTTTTCTTGCTTTGCCCCTCTGCTGAAGGTTGGCCTAATTCCAATTTTTGCCTCTTTGCTGCAGGCTCTTCCACATCATCAGGCTGTGTTGCAATAGTTAATTCTATAATGTGTTGTTCTTCTGCTCCCTGCAACTGTGGGATCTCAGCCATTTCCTGCTCTTGGGCTCATTGTAGTGGAGGGGACAAGTAAGGACGTGCATAGTCACTATCATCTCCACTCTCATACTCTAATTCTGAATGCTCAGGAGATTGAGCACCTTTCTTAGCAAGAACTGTATCTAATTGATCTAAAAAAACATAGTATTTGTCAATCATAGCCTTGATCCTATCAAAATACATGAGGCCAGGGTAAAAACCCCCAAAGGATAAACCATTCCTCTTTATTTGAGTCTGCAACTTCAGCAGGTCCTGAATTCTCAATCTTTTCATGTGGATGTCATCTTCATCCAAGTTATTTCTTGTAGCATCCTCCTCTATACATTCACAATGCACATTGGTATTAGGGATAGTAGGAGTGTAGAGCTTCCTAACCCCTACCATGAAGCCTTCTGGGTCAATATATCTGTAAGGGGCTGCCCCCATTCTGAACTTTTCTAGCCATTGACTTACTTCATCCATGACATTCTTACCAATTGTAAAATTTGCAATCTTAAATTTCCTAGGGGTTATGGTTCCCTTCTTATGTGGCAAAAAATGTTCATTATCAGTTAACATCAGCTGCCAAATGAATTCCATGGCAGCAACTCTCATAGGCACATAATAAGGCAAAATATGGGGTGGGTGAATACACCCAAATACTCTGAATATGGTGAAATTCTCCTCCAAGTAGAAGTCACCCCAGTTGTGGTTTCCAGGCCAATTTTCTAAATATTCACAAGGCCTAAGTAGTTGTATGACCCTCAAAGGAATTCTGGTCCTGCTTATTCCCAGACTTTTTATAATTGGATATACAATCCAATTTTGGAAGGCACAGAAGTCACAATCCCTGGAAGTATAGTTCCAAACCCTAACCTAGAACTGGATAGGATTTGGTTGTGCCTGAAAGAATCTTTGAGGGGATAAGTTGTTGGGGTCCATGATTGCAAAGTTGTAATACAAGAGAAGGTGCATCA
>MU227418.1:226544-250284 GCA_018584345.1 Thuja plicata
GTTTCTGGAGGGGCATAAGAAGGGAACCTTCATCCCCAGATTATGGATGGGTTTTGATTTCACTATTGGGAAGAAAATGTTTGACACCATCAATGATTACTTAAAGCAATACAAAATGTCTACTGCAGTCGCTAGATTCTGTGATCCTAAAAATTTTGTACAAACAACCCTAAAAAGGATGATTCCTTGGCACAAGATTAGAGATCATGAGCCATTGGATGATGAAGACATTGTGAGGAACAAACTGAATAGATTAGAAGTCCAGGATAGGAGAAGAAAATGGAATGACCTCCTAAGAGCAGAATCAGAATGGAAAGAATCAGATAGTTCATTCTCTGGTTTCTTTCCTAATCTCCCATATCTCCAGAGGATAGAGAAGATGATACAATCATATGACACTTTGATGTCACAAGTACCTCAATTCAGTGCTGAAGATGCACAATCCAAAGGGTCTCCTATCCAAATTGCTTTGCATGATAAGGAGCACCAAGAGGAACATCAAGAAAAAGAGGAACAAAGAGAAGAACAACATGAAGAAGAAGAAGCAGGTAAAGAGGCTACTTCAGCTAGAGAGCCACCAAAGAAGAAACATAAAATAGAGCACAAGATGGTGCAGGACAGAAAAGGCATGGCTAAAGTTGTGATATCACAGCATGGAAAATATTTCAGGAAATTGAGAAGGCAATTGCAGAAGGAGCCAGAGGCTTAGGGCCAAGGGGATAATCAAATGGTTCTATTTGAAAAAGATGATGAAAGGGTCATGATGGAAAATGAATTCATGAAGGATGATGAATTCATAAAATATCAAGAGTTTTAAATATTTTTTGGTCAAATTGAAATAGAAAAGCTTGAGACAAGAAATAACAACAGAGGAGGAAAGTGTAGATGAGAATGATCAAATTGTACAGACACTCCAGGATTATGACCCTGAAACTAAAAAAATCACTGTGGAACAAGCCAGACTGCTGGTACAAAATAGTGGTGTGATGTTGATGCCTGGTTGGGACTTGCAGTCCACATTTGTTATTGATCAGATCAGGAGGCAGGAAGATCCATTGCTTAAGACAAAATTTGAAATGGATGATGTCTTAAAAGGATCAGGATTTGACCCAAAATCCAAAACCCTAGCAATATGGTCATTAGCTCTGACCACACAGAAACCCTTGGTCATGACCATCAAGGAAGAAAAAAGAGCTGACAGGATGGTATGGAACTTGCAAAATACTTTAGATACTGAGATAGCTCAGTTAATGACACAGGTTTCATTTATGAACCTGGCAAAAGTTGATGACCTGTCAAAGAGGTATGAGACAACTTTTAGCCGAATGATGGCATTGGCTAAGAAACATGAGGAAGTGGTGGTCAAAAACCACACACTTGAAGAAGAAGTTGCCAAATTGAAAGAAGAACTAGAAGAAAGAAAAAAGGAAAAGACTCCCATTGTTGAAGAGGCAGCCAATATTGTGGCAGATGTTGTCAAAGATGCCAAGGAGGACTCTGCTTTGGCAGAGACACAGTCAAAGGGTATATCACAGGAATAGGGCATGAATGTTGTGTCTGTCATGTTTCTCATATTGCAGTATAGGATTGAAGTTCTAAAGAATAATATTGGTGTAGTTCATAAATTGTATGTGTCCTTGTAAGAGGCCTCAAAGATAGCTGAAGAAGCTATGGTTTTCCTGGAGCCTGATTTCAAACTTTGGTCAGCAAAGGAAAGAGTTTTAGATAAACTCAAAACAGCTATGCTATACAGTGATGATTTCCCGAACAAAGTATCAGATACCATTGATATGGTAAATAAGTTGAATGATACTTTTGCCTTCTTTAATGGTAAATCTGATTTAATAAATAGTAAGTTGCAACTGTTTGGTGATCAATGTCCACCATTGATCCCAAAGATTTATGAGGAAATAGGGGAATTGATAGCACAATCGGATTCGGAATCTGGTTTTGATGCTATATTGGGAAATCAAGAGATAAAGCTACGTCTGGAAAAAGAAACAAACGTAGAATATTGCAACAAACTGATCGATGGCTTCTCCAAAGTTGAAAGAGACATGGCTAAATTTGTGTCTGAAGCTAGAACTGCCATGGATGCCAGGTGGGTGGACGCTGTTGCCAAGCTAGAAGAAGAGAAAACTTTTGATTGGCCCACCGTCAAAGAAGTGAACAGATGGGAGGAAAAGCTTAAAGGATGAATCAAATATGGTTAAGCCACAAAAGACAAAATTTGTTCAGGCTTTGTGAATAAGCTGCCACCCATGTTCGGTTGCAAAATTTTGTTTCTAAGTTTGTTACAAAGTTGTTGTAAGCAGTTTTGTAATCCTTCCCAATATATCAGTAGCTTGTTGCATCCTTATGTTATAAAAGGATTCCAAGACTACTGGGAAGAGGATGGTCATTTTTATGTCTGAAAATAATACTAAGTCAATTGTAAATTTTGGTTTTGAGAACCAATATATCTGGTCTTTTTGGAGAAATCTCTGTTGAGTGTAGCAATTAAATGATGACTCTTGAATAAAATCTAGTTCATAGTTTCTGAAGCATTTAATGGATTTTCTGCCTTCATTTTAGCATTCTGAATTTTGTCTAAATTGAATGTTCTAGGAATATCTTCAGTTTATATATCTGTCAGGCAGATTATTTAATACTTCTAGGGTTCTTTCAAGGAGAGAATATACCTTGGAGATATTTCAATAAAGTTCAGGGTAGCAAATGAATTTGATGGATTAATTTGGCTAAATGTATTGAGGTAGATATATAAGGTATATCTATGTTTGTGTCAGATCCTCTAATTGCCTTAAGTTTTGTTCTTAATCATGCTGGTTAACATTATTCATAGATGACTCCATGCCCTAAGATTGAGCATTGGTCTATTTTTGTTCAATTAAATGACTATCATTATTAAAATCAATCTTTACTTTTAGTTCGGTCTATTTTAGTGAAAGTTACAGTGATCAGTCCCTGTAATTCCATCAATAACAAACTAGAATAATTTAGTGATTTCATTATTCTAAGTTTTCAAGGGTAATCCCGCCCAAGTTTGTGGAGCTCAAAGTGTAGGAGGTCTCAAGACGTTATTTCTGTTATTCTACTCTATCCTTGGTCAGTGTCAGGGATAAATAGAGTGAACCATCTGTGGAATATTTTCATGTCAGCAAGAAAAGGGAAAAACACATTTCACAATAAAACCTTAAAAAAAACTAAAAATTTAACAGGAAAATAAAAAAAAAGAAACAAAATAAACATTAACAGTCCTGGAAAGATCTAAAATTCTATCAGTCATGTTATTCCTCTCATTCTATTGCATAGTTTGCATATTCAAAGTCATTTTTATTAGTTCCTAACCTCTAGCTAGATTTTATCTTGTCTTCTACAATTGTGACTTCAAAATGGTGAGCTCTTCATAGTGAGTCATTATTTTTATTCATAGTGTGTTGATGGCCTAATTTCTACTCTCGTGAGTCCTGATTTGTTGGTCTAGTCCTTTGATCAAGTCCATCTTCATCATAAGTTAAGTCTTATTTACCTATTTTCCTTATTATATGTTGTGAGTGGATTATTATCTAGGTTTGTTAACCTTGAATTGTATTTGATTTATTTTCATCTCCTCCTTAATTAGAAATTATCTTGTTGTCATCATCTATCTTGGACTTAATCAACACACTAGTTTTTTTTACTTCAGCGCCTGTCAGACAATCAATTGATTTGTGCCTATTCAAACTAGAAGCTCTCTCAAAAAATTTCAACAAGAAGAGAGATAACATCTTACACTTGAAGTGAACCCTCTTTTTGTAGAAAAAATAGAAACTTAAATCAACTCCTTGTCAAGACAAATCATCTGACTCAAAATTTTTTGGATAAAGACAAGAACAAGAAGATTCTAGATGTAGACATTGTAGTTTTAGTATTTTGGATACTGAGAGTGATCACTCCTCGAGTGACTCTGAGCCCGATGAGGAAAATATCAACATATGTAAAATGACAAATACTTTCTCAAAATAATGAGAACTAGCATGGTTCAAGAGAAATAATAATAATTCCTCAAACTAGTACAAGGAGTCCAACTTCCTCCTCAATACAAAGCTGAAGACATCATTGCTAAAGAGGAAGATTCTCCTTCAACACTAGTAAAAAAAAAAATAGAATCATTGCAAGATCATGGAGTTGAGATCCCAAAATTTGACAAGTATTTTGGTCAATCTGATGGACAAGATCACATCCAAGTGTTCTATTCTCTATGCATGGAATTTATACATGAAAACATACCTCATGTGTCTCTTTCAACAGAGTTTGGGTGGCTAGGCTATTGAGTGGTTTTCAAAGTTACCCACGGGGATCAAGACTTTCCATGAACTGGTCAAACTATTTTTACAATAGTACTCATATAGCATCCAACATCCTATGATAATAATTTATTTATGTAATACCAAGAAACAAATGGAAAAACATTTTCTAATGTTTCTTCATTGATGGAGGAAAGTATTTTCTTGATATCTGTGCCTCATACCTAAATCTGAGAAGTTGGATATAATTTCTAATACACTGACCCCCGAATTTAATTTCCCTATATAAATGCAAGGTCCAAATACCTTTGAAAAAATGGTGGAGAGTTCCCTAAAAATAGAGGATTTTCTTTTAAAAAAGGGTGAAATATCCCTATAGAAGGAAAAAATATAGTTCTAGTTCCAAGGATAAGAACAATTATCAAAACAAAAATAAAAATGTGGTAAATGACAGAGTAGTTGACCATGTTTCTCCTCAATCAAAACCAACAATCTCCAATATTAGAAGTGGCACAAAGGCCCTAAAAGACACTCAAACTACTAGTAAATATCCTTCAAAAGGGACAAGCAATCGCATGAAGGTGAAACCTTGGGTCAATGCAAGCATAAATTTTCTCCTCTAGGTTAATCAACCCTTAAAACTCTTCTGGAAAATAAAATGATCACATTGCTAGATAATTCCAGACCATATGAACCTAAGGTGAAACAAAAATGGTGGAATGATAATGACTACTATGAATTTCATAGGTATAAGGGACACAAGACTAAGAACTGTATGAGACTCAACTATGAGATCCAAGATCTTATTGACAATGAAACAAATGTGGTTGACAATCATGCCATGAGCGTTGATCATAAAGCATCTAAAAATCCCATGCTTCAATATGAGTAAGGGGAAATCTCCAAGTCCAAGGAAGGTTCTAGATTAAATTACACATATGGTGCCAATAATTATAATGTCATACATATGCTTGAGCTAGTCCCTTGTAAATACTGCAATATCAATATTTTCAAGAAAGATAAAAAATAATCTAGATCGGATACAATTGTGACCTACACACAAGAAAAGGTCACCCTAAGAGGATTTGGATCTTCCAACCCTTCTACATATGGTAATCAATCAATGTCATAAAAACCTTCCTCATCAACAAATAGATAACCAATTATAACAATATCTAAGACATAAAGTTCCAAACGGTTGGTTTTGTCTCATGTTGATGACTACACCATTATCAAGCTATTGTAAAGAATAAATACTTAAATCTAAATTTTTGAACTGCTCAAAGTCTCTCCAAATGATAGAGAGATTCTAGATAAAGCCTTGTCAACTGCCAATGTCCCTAAGGACTTTGACTTAGATTAGTTTTAATCGATAGTGGATCACTTCACCTCACCTCACTATCTATCATTTTCAAAAGAAGACAATAATTATTTAATTCACCCTTATAATATACCCCCGCACATTCAATTCATCATCCACAAGTGTCATGTCAAATGAGTCTTGATAGATGGAGGCGCGAGGTTGAACATTTGTACCTATAATTTGATACAACAATTGGGATTTTTAGAACATGTCATTGATCCCAAGAAGAAGATAACAATTAGGAATATGATGAATAGAAGAGATCTTCCAAAGGTATCATCATATACTTATCCAAGTGGGTCCTATGGAAAGAGAATGTGTATGTTATTTACCAGATGTTCCACTAGCATACAACATTTTTGGGAAGAGCATGGATCCATGCAATGGAAGTTTCCCCATCCACTTACCATAAATGCATCAAATTTCCTTTCAATGGTGTCAAAGTCACCATTCCTCCAAATCAAATTTATACTTGTAATACACTAAACTAGTCATTTGATACTCTTATCCCACACAACAAATAAGCCTCTACTTATTATTCATCTATAGATATAACAAAAGAATGGAAAAGAAGCTTAAAATCAAATAGATGGGGATGGGTGGATACACAATAGAACATGTTCTATCTCCAACACCTACTCCCAAATCACCCAAATCTTATGGGAGACCTTCAAAAGAAATGAAACCATCAACTAAACCAGCCAAAGTAATCTATGATAGTATCTTTATTCAAGAAACTATAATTCTTGAAGATGAAAATGAAGAGAAAGCTATCCTGGAATGGTTTTATAGTGAACCTAAAGGTAATATTGTTAAACATTGTGATATCTCTCCCAATAATTACGGCAAGAGATACAAGTTGGGTCAATGTTTGGTTTATTCAGGGAAAGGTCCTATATGGTCTAATCAAAATGGTCTCATAGAATACAAGTACATAATTTCTAAAGATACAACTGGCTTAGGCCCCTTATCAGCTAAGAAAATGTGAAATAGAGAGACAACCACTTGTAACAGGGATGAATCTAAAGATGAGGATGAATATCCTTATTCTCTTCCTTTGTTTGTTCTATTTATTCTTAATGGGGATGAAGTACAAAATCCCTAGATCAACACTACTGAACAATAGATTTAGGAAGAACAACAAATGATTCCTGATCAAACTAAGGCTTCAACCTCTCAACAAAGTTCTGATACAGAGGAACAAGACATGATCATAGAAGAATTTCTGGAAAAGACCCATCCTAATCGAGATCAAAGAGTATAATTTACTAATGTCTTAGACATGGTGGACCAAGATGAAAAAAACTCTCATGAATATGAATTTGAAATTTTATCTGAAGAAACTCCACATAAAGAGGTCGACACAATACAACAATATGCAACCAAATTTGAGGTAGGTGAAAGCTTAAGGATTAGTTCTGACAAGTTAGATCTTTAAATCTCTAATGTGGGCTTCGATGATGAATTTATAGCCCTCGACAATTTTAACACATATATACATGGTATATTTATTCAAGCAACTATACTACTTCAAGATGAAAATGAAGAGAAAGCTATCTTGGAATGGTTTTATAGGGAACCTCAAGGTAATATTGTTAAACATTGTGAGATATCTCCTGATAAATACAAAAAGAGATATGAGTTGGTTCAACATATGGGTTATCCACCTAAAGGATTTATATGGTGTTATCAAAATGGTCTCATATAACCCAAGTACATAACTTCTAAAGATACAACTAGATTAGGCCTCTTATCAACTAAGGAAATGTGAAATAGAGGCACACCCACCTGTAAGAGGGATGAATCTAAAGATGAGGGTGAGTATCCTTATCCTATCCCTTTGTGTCTTCTATCTCTTCTTAATGTGGATGAATTAAAAATCCCTTGATCAACATGATTCCTAGTCAAATTGAGGCTTCAACCTCTCAGCAAAGTCTTAATACAGAGGAAAAAGACATAACCATAGCATAATTTATGTGAAAGACCCATTTTAATTGTGATCAAATGGTAGACTTTAATAATGTCTTAGACATGATGGACCAAGATTAAACAAACTCTCATGAGTATGAATCTAAAATTTTATCTGAAGAAACTGTACATAAAGAGGTCGACACAATACAATAATACATAACCAAACTTGAGGTAGGTGAAATTTCAGGGATTAGTTCTAACAAGTTAGATCCTCAAATATTTGATGTGTGCTTTGATGATTTATTTAGGACCCCCACCAATTTGAACACATCTATACAGGATACTAATTTAAGACTCTACTTAATAGTCCAAGTCTATGATGAACATATCGTAAACACCCTGAAACTTATTTAATCCTTGCCACTCAAACATATTGAACTCATTAATTAGGATTTGCATGAACAACCCATGGCCACACCTATATTTCTCATTGAGTATTCACAAGCTTCCTATCTTAAAATTGTTGAAACACTCACCTCTTCCACCAGAAAACCAAGTGTGAACATGACTGAAGTTAATATCAAGTGCCTCAAACAAAAAATAAAAGTGAAAAGAAAAAAAATGTTCTAATAGTGAAAACAACATTGTGGTGGATTTATAACGGAAAATAGTAAGAATAAAAGATGCATCCAATAGTGAAAACCTCTCTGAGGAATTGAAAGAGGGGGTACTTGATACCTTACCGATTCACTTCTAGGAGTGATCATCAGTGTTGATAGAACCAACACAACCACTGAATATAAGAATTAAATAGTATCCACATATAATCCATCTGGAATAATCACTACCAATAGAGGATTTGAAAGATTTCACTTAATTCTTTGAAGAAAAAAATATCGCCTTCTCATGGACCTACTCAGATATGTCAGGAATCGATCGAGATCTTGTATTAAACCATCTCAAAATTACACCAGGAGTTAAGCCAGGTAAACAAAAACTCAAAAAGATGCACCCTCTTGTTTCTCTACTAATAAAAGTTGAGTTGGAAAAATTGCTCAAAGATGGATTCTTCAGAGAAATTTCCTATGCAAAATGGATCTCAAATATTGTTCGTGCATCAAAACCAAATAAGTCTATCTTAGTATGCACTGATTTCAGAGATCTTAACATGACATGATGTCCCAAATATGACTTCCCCTTTCCCAATATCGACATGATTTTTTATATGACATCTGGATATGAAATGTACTCATTAATGGATGGCTTCTCAAGATAAAACTAGATCAAAATTTATCCCAAAGATCAAGAGAAAACAACATTCACATGTGTCTAGGGTACCTTCTATTCGAACGTCATTCTATTCAGTTTGAAATACACGTGCACTACATACCAGATAGATGTAACAACCATCTTCCATGCCATGATACACAAGAACATTTAAGACTATGTGGATGATACAATAGTGAAAAAAATGAAAATATCCACACATTTGCAAGGTCTGGGAAAGATTCTAGATAGAATGGAACAGTTTAGACTAAGGTTGAACCCAAAGAAATGTGCATTTTGTGTGACATTTGGTAAACTCTTATGATACATTGTCTAATTAAAGTGGATTGAGGTGGATCTAACAACATTAAAAGTGATCATGGAGATGGGACTACCAAAGAAAATCAGCTAAATGAGAATGCTCCAAGGGAGGATTCCAAAAATCATAATATTTATCTCACAACTGGCCAAGAAGGCATAACAATTGACAAAGACCTTCTGTAAAGGAGTGACATATCAATAGGATGAAACATGTAACAATAAATTTAACCATATCAAATAATATTTAGAAAATCCACCATTCCTGATGTCTCCTATAGAGGGTAAGCACTTAATTCTATACATCTCAGCTACTACAATATCACTTGGGTACTCGTTGCACAATAGGATGAGAAGAAGAAGGAATGAGCTATTTACTACATCAATAGAACTTTGGTCTTGTATCAAATGAACTACTTACTAATTCAGAGGGATTTTATAGCAATTGTATTTATGTCACAAAAATTGAGGCATTATATGATGGAACACTAGTTAAAACTAGTTGAAAAGATTGATCCATTGAAATGCCTTCTGAGAAAAACTGCCTTGATTGACAGATTATCAAAATGGGTCATGATCCTTAGCGAGATGGACATTGAGTATGTCAAGTAAAAGGATATCAAAGGTCAAGCCATTGTACATGAATTTGTTAAATCCCCACTACAAGATGATGAACCTATCAATGTTAAGTTTCTAGATAGGTCCATTATGCACATCACTCATAGATCCTGGAATATGTTCTTTGATGAATCTTTCACTCAAAAAGGATCAGGTGTAGGTGTGTTATTTATCACTCCTCAGAGATACTCTATTCCTAAGGAGTAAAAGAGCACGTTTCCTTGTACATACAACATTGTTGAATATGAAGCCTTAGTTAATGGAATAAAATTGGCTATTGAATGGAACATTTCAGAGTTGCATATTCATGATGAATCTCAACTAGTGATCAACCAAATCAATTATGTCTATCAAATAAGGGATGATAAAATCATACCTTAAAAAAGAATGGTTGATGATATTAAAAAGTACTTCAATTTCATCACCTTCCAATATACTCTAAGGAACGAAAACATAGCTACCGATGCAATTGATACACTAGCTTCCTTACCACAACAAGGGTAAGACTTTCATTATGAGTTCCTAGTAGATGAGCTCCATTAACCAACATATAACTCCCCAGATTCTCAGATGATTTGTTCTATCATAGGAAAAGAATCATCCTAATACCAACATGTTTATGCTTACCTACACCATCACATCATCCTTGATGAGCTAACCCACAATTAAAAATGATAATTCATTTGCAATGCCTCACAGTATGTTCTCCTAGCAAAAAAACTGTATAGGCAAGGACTAGATGGTAATTTTATTAGGTGTCTAGAAAAGGAAGAGTCCAAATGTGCATTAGTTGAGGTCCATGAAGGTATTTGTGGTTCTCAATCTAATGGGCTGACTCTAGCTCAAATATTGATAAGAGTTGTCTACTATTGGCAAGACATGGAGAAAGAAGCAATAAGGTATTCCAAAGCTTGTAAGAAATTCCAACTGCATGGGAATCTTATACATGCTCCAGCCACAAATATTTTTCCTTTCATCACACAATGGCCATTTTAGCAATGGGCATTTGACCTCATCAAGTAGATACATCCATCCTCTTCAAATGAACATAAATTTGTAATAACAACCACAAAATACTTCACTATGTCAGTTGAAGTAGTCCCACTCCAAACATCAAGAGGAAAACAAGTGGCCCTATTCATTTTGAACTACATAATCTACCAATATGGTATCCCTTCATCCATTGTAACTGATATTGGAGGGCTATTTAAGAATAGTGATATAAATGAACTTTATGCTAAGTTAAAAACCAAGAAAAATTGTTCTTGTACCTATTATCCACAAGGAAATGGGTAGGCTAAGGCCTCAAATAAGAATCTATTAAAAATATTGCATCGCACTGTGAATAAGTCAAGAAATGACTGGCATCTGCAGCTCAATCCTACATTATGTTCCTACAGAACAAGCATTAGAACACCTACTAGAGAAATACCTTCCTCTCTACTATATGGACCAAAAGTGGTCTTGTCCATAGAAGTATAGATCCCATCTTTGAGGGTTTCTTTACATAGGCTATTAAAAGACAAAGAACACATAGTCTCAAGGTTGCAAGAGCTAGAATTAATGGATGAGCATCGACAAGTGGCATTCGATCATCTTAGATCATATCAGATGAGAATGTCAAGAGGATACAATAAAAAGTTCAAACCTAGAGAGCTTAGATTGGAGTCCTAGTATTGCAAGAAAATCCCCACAATCAATCACATCATGAATAAAAGGGGAAGTTTGAACCCAACTAGTTGGGTCCCTACATTATTACTATAGGACTTGGCTCTAGATCCTATCAGCTCTCTATACCAGAAGGATGAAAGCTTCAAGAACCCATCAACACTCTTCACCTAAATAAATTATACAACTGAGGATTATCGGTCTCCAGTAGCATGTACATACCTATATTATCCTTTAAAAAAATAAAAATATATGAAAAATGTCCTATAAATAAAGGTAAAAA
The DNA here is from genome assembly GCA_018584345.1 of Thuja plicata. Lineage (NCBI taxonomy): Eukaryota > Viridiplantae > Streptophyta > Pinopsida > Cupressales > Cupressaceae > Thuja > Thuja plicata. The sequence goes on from MU227418.1 coordinate 238,258, forward strand.
TTGGAAAAGTCCTGAAAAAATAATTATCTTGGTGAAAACCTAGAAATATGTGCCTTGATAATATCAAAAAAAAAAAATTTAAAAAAAAAGGAAAATACAAAAAAAAAAAAAGATAGAAAAAGTATCTCAGCGAAAACATGGTAAACAGGTGCCTAGGTAGAAAAAATAGAATCTCTGCTAAGTAGGTGAAAACTTGGTAAACATGCACCTCTTGTACTCAAGAACTCTATCTATCAACGCAATTCTTGACATTCTTCATGCTTTCCTCTCATTTTATTTAGTTTGTACATACCTTTTAGTCACTTTCGTGACACATTGGTTCTTCTAAAATCCCTAGTGTCTTAAAACCGATCAGATTCATAGCCTTGGGGCAATTGAATCATCTTTTTCCTAGCAGTCTAAGTCATGTCATCTCTAAGCCAGTCATCTATGGTCATCCAATCTCAGTTAGTTGTCTTTCTTCTAATTGTTCCAGGGTTCTTGCCACTGAAAAATCAATCTTAAACACAGAACACATACAATAAAAAACACTAAAACTATTTGAGCTATCCTAGAATTTTCTTTGTTTTTTTGTCTATTTATTTAGATTTCAATTTTTATCCCCCATCAAAAAATCAAGTATATCTATGTTGATATAGAGAAGAAAGGACTATGGGCATAAAGTTTTCTTAGGTTTCTGCCTGTAGGATTAGTTCCAATGATCTGTAACATCAAATAAAATGGGTCTCTTTGATAAGAGCCTTCACGTCAATGTGAAATCACCTCACATACCTCAAATCTATTTATTTGAATGCTACAAGGAGGAAAAAACTATTTCCTTGATTTTATTTAACCATGTCTTATGTCCATTTTTGACAACAATCCCAAAAATGTAATATTCATATCTTCTTGGTTGTTTCACCAGTGTAGGTTGTATCAACATTTCATATTCCAAAATGCTCAGTGATGAAAATAGGATACAAAAATCCAGTGACTAAGTCCTAGGTTGCATTTGTATTATCTCTTGCATTGTACTTCAATAGTATTTCAACATTCTCTTTCTCTAGTTACAGGTAGGAGCTGAATTCAAAATGATCATCATCTTCTCTATTTAACCGATAAACTATGTATCATCATCGAAGACATGATTGAGTACCTGTATATTGAAAACATAATTTCCTACAAGAGATGTTAAAATAATTGCATATAAAAACATCATGTAGCCTCATAAATCCTTTTCACATCATACAAAAATATTTCACATCCATTGTGTAATCATTTACATCCATATATATATGCATCAGAAAAGAAATCAAAAAAATCATAAATGAATTGCATCATCATAAGTAACATCATATCCATCTATTTGATAGTCAAATAAATATTGCATTTGCATATGCATCTACATAGTCATCCATAAGCATTTTCCATCACATAATATGTTTGCATAATAAATGAGAGCAATCATAATAAATCATAAGTATACATGATCATAAAAGGAAAGTGCATCAATATAGAGAATCATAGGGAATAAAAGCATCTCATAACATCAATAAACACAAGTACAATGAGATCAAATCCTATATATTTGTATATCATCAATGTTATGGGGTACATTAAAATCTCAAAATATACAACTATCATTAACACAAGTCATCATATACAATGTCAAAAATGGCTACAAAACTTGGAATCATGAGAAGCTAACTCTCAGAAACATCCTATACATCATCCAAAACATCTGGTAGTGGAGGTGGAGGTGGAACAATCTCATCAGCTTGTAGCATATGTACACCCTCTAATTGAGCCACATACTATGAATATAGCAAGACCTATCTATCCAAAGGCATAGAAGCACTGTATGCGGTGACATAATATGATGTCTTTTTGTTTTGATGAGTAGCCTCATCTTTAATTTGAGTGCAATCAACTATCAAGGATACTATCCTCTAATCATGCTTGACTATATGTTGATCCCACTCTTCTATCCTAGACTAGGCCATAGCTAGCTTTACCTAGACACCCTAAATCATGTGCCTCTGAGTGCTGATAGTGTTGAGGTGTCCCCTATCTTTGAGCCTCTCCCTCATCACCTTCCTATTGGTCATCACCACCACCTGAATTATCTCTTCACTGCCTAACCTATTAGATGGCATCATCAATCTTCTCTCACTATACCTGCATAGCCTTCTCTCCTATCTAAACTCCTATTTTGCCACTAGGACCAGGATCTAATGTACCAACTGAACCAAGAGTACCTACCTCTCCTCTCATGTAGTATCCTATAATAGGTGTTCCTCTGCTAGAATTTGCAATAAGATCTCAACCAGGTCACCTCTGTATTGTATATTTTCTATAATGTGTTCACGGAGGAGGTGAAGGAGCATCATCATTTTCCTCAATACTATGAATTGAAGAATATGAGATTGTAAAATTAGGGAATGGGTGTCGAGAAAAATAATCCCTATACTATGGAGTCATCCTATAATCATAAACGACATTAAGATAATCCCATCTAGCTCTCTTAATGGTGCTCAAATCCTACATTATTTTAGCAGGAACCAATCTAGGTCCACATCCCATGCGTACCTCATCCACATAGTAGGAATATGATGTAATGTCTTGACGTATTGCTGTGGTCACCCATACTATCAACGAACTCATGAAACAATAAAATAATCCACTATAGTGGAAGTGTGACAAATCAAAGGATTGGTAACAAACATATCCCTTTGTCGAGACCTCTAGTCTCCCCACTCCTTTTTCCTAGGTAATGCCTCTAGGTGACAACTATCATATCATCGATCGACCATCTCCAGTAGGCAGTCTTCCTCATGTGAGGATAGAAAACATGACCTATGTATCGATAAATTTATGGATTCCCAACTACACAAGCATCATTGACAATAGACTTGAACACAGTGACGTGCTCCAATGCCCAGATTTGGAGAACAAGAACTCATGCAGATAGACTCCTCATACTGCTATAAACAACCTCATGGGGCTCATGATACAAATGAGCTAGGAGAAATAATCCCCACCCTAACTTCATTGGTTGAGCCAACACACCCTCTAATACTATTCCCCATCCATACTAAAATCCTTGCTTCCCTATATCAGGAATGATAATGCACCCTATGAACCTATCCATCACATAGGCTATAGGAAACTACTTGAATTATCGGGTCATTATAGTATCCCATCCAACCCTTCTCTCTAAGATATCCTCATCCTACAATATCCCATGAATGACATGCATACCAAGACGTTGAGATGACTCATACTATACAAGTAGACCAGAGAAGGGGATACAGAGGATGCAGTATACATCCTCGAGGCTCATAGTCACCTCCTCATTTAGTAAGTGAAAAGTGTTGTGCTCACTATGAGATTTGTCCATGAGCCATCAAAATTCCATGATTAAACATGATATCATGAATATGGCATAACCAACCGAATCTACACTCTGTTATAACTATCAAGTCATCCTTAGAGATCTTGTACCAGTCTCATTGTCGATGATATGTGATCCAAAACTAAATATATGGTAGCCCCTCCTACAAGAAAATAAGAAGCCATCATCAATACGACGCCCAAACAACATAAAGAGAAGCTATAAAATATACTAAGGAACTCAAATCAACAATCATAGAAAGTGAAATTTTACATTTACTACTTCAAATATGCTTTTTTTTTTAGTATGAGGAAACACAGAAAACCTAATTTTCTTATGATAATTCCTCACATACAATAAGAGTAAAGTGTCTGATACGAGAAAAGGCAAGATGTTGTACAAGTAAAGGGGCAAAAAATAACATTTTATTATGACTAAAGGGGACTCACCATATGAAAAAACTAATAATTCCATATGAGTAAATAATTTTTTGGAGTTACTTGTATGATCTCTCATGAGAGCCCGTACGATAAACTAAGTATTATGACCTAAAAAATATTAAAAAATGCAAAAAATTAATCAAAAATAGGAAAATATTCAAGCGCTTACTACTAGTCCATAGTTTCACAACTATTTATTGATCCATAGCTTTTCAAATCAATGACTTTGGATAGGAATCACCATTTTCACTTAGAGAAGGTTTTTGAAATTTTGAACTCAAAGAATGAAAATGACCCTTTTGGCCCTTATATAGGTTTTTGACCTAATTTTCAACTTTGTTTGATTGACGTAAAAATTTCACCCATGACTAATTTGACCATCCTAATTCCATTTTTCAAGATCAAAATATAAATTTGAGATCATTTTATTTGTCAAAATTGAAATTTGTCTTTTTTTTCAAACACGGTTGACCTCTTGAGCAATAAATTTGTTAAAATTCAAAAAAAGGGAATTTCTCCTCAAAACAATCAATGTGCCAAAATTTTGGTCAAACTTGGTCAAATATTGCTATATTTTTTGTCAAACTTGATCAAAAGGACCTAAAACAAATCCATGATGCGTCCTAAATGCTTACAAGCTCACCAAAATTAGACCAGTCTCTTCCTACATAACTTTATCGATTGAATTACTTCCAGTCACTAGGGAACCTATCCATATTTTTATTTTTCTCCCAAGGGTGCATGATTATGACATCAACAATTCAGCGATCACATCATTAAACATCGAGAAATATGTGAATCTTCAATCAAGCAATCAAACCATAAAATAAAACAAAACCTCATCTCAAAGAGCATCTCAACTTCATCACACTACATCAAGTTGAGATTCATTTTCATGAAAAAATCTCTAGGGTCATATTAGTTTCATCACTTTACATAAAATTGATATTGTCCTTATCAAACAATTGGCTTCATCGTATCAGATCAATTCAATTTTTCTAAAAGACCTCTTAAAGGTAAACAATTTCATCGCATCGTATCAAACTGGCTATTCGTTCAAACCAATCCAACCGCTTAAGAGTCTTTCTGGCATTGACCAATTTCATTGTATCAAATCAAATTTTGTATTTTTCTTTATCAATCAAATATATGTTTAATTTCTTCACTCCACATCAAACTGACCATTTTGATCTATCTTCATCGGTTCTAGTCCAATCAAGTCCAGAATCGATATCTTGAAATCAATCAAATTAAGAGTAGTTTAATGAATTCACATAAAACTACTCTTGGTCTCAACACCAACTATTATTTGAATCAATTGGTTGATTTCACATCTATTCAAAGAGGAGAAAATGTAACCACCCAAAATTGGTCAACAAAACTCTAAGCCTCTAATCTTGACTATTCATTAAGAAAACCCTAATCGTGATTAAATCCCCTAAGTCCTAATCTAAAGAAATTTAATTTATCAATCTGATCTGACATAAAACATAGGTCCCATTCAATCATCGCACTTGATCCTACCTAATTAATTAATTTTTAAATCCTAATGTTGTTGACGATTAAATCAACCTTATACTATTTATTAATTAATGTATTAAGATGTTTGATTAAATAAATAAGAATTTCAATTAATCACAAAATTAGATTAAATTAATTATATCATCATAATTTTGAGGAAACTACATTAAACGATTTAAATAATCTAAAAAGATTGATCAAATCAGTTTAGTTCAGTCAAATAATTATCATTATGGAAACAAATCAAATCAATTAAGATAACTAAACATTATCTCCTCATCATTTTGCAAGTAAATCGCTTAACTATTCAATCAGCTCTATTAACTCATCATTCAATTTAACCACTTCTGAAATGGCTGATTAATCATTGGAGTTAACTGATTCTTCATCTTTGAGGCTCGACCAATCAAATCAGTTGCATATAGAATATGTTATTCTGGGATCAATCTCAATCGTCAATCTTTAATTGATATTGTTGGTCAATTTTTAAGAGGATTTATATATAAATAGGTCTCCTTTCTTCTGAAAAGAGAGATTTTGGAAATAGATTTTTTTGTCAAGTTAGTGATAAATCATTGTTAATTTCTTATCATATTCATAGTTGATTTATTTAATTGCATTTGCGTAATTGAATTATAGGAATCTTACTTTCATTTGTTCAATAATGGATTAATCCTGGCTTTATTTGGATGAACTTTCATTTTATTTAGGTTAGCTTTCAAAATCCTTCATTTCGATAGAGTCTATAGTTGATATATTTTGCGATGATCTGAGAGAAAAATTTATACTCCTATTTACTAAAAGGCAATGAGTCACTTTGATTTATTTGTTCTTCATTTTTTTATTTGATTTAATAAATCACACAATGATTGATTGAAGTGTTTGTGTTGTCTAGTTAATTTACATTTTTACACACACACACACACACACACACACACACACACACACACACACACACACACACACACATATTTATTTTTAGATTGGGTTTTAATCAATGATGTTTCTTGTACCTCTTCAAGTGTATGAGGCAAAATTCATGATCTTTGTGAGTCAAACTTCCCTGTCTCCATCAAAAGGTGTCAAGTTCTATTTTGTTCAATTAAATTTCTAATTATAGTTCTTAATTATACTAGAAATTGAATTGATGTCAATTATCTTTGAGTATTATAGTTTTTCATAGTTTATGCTTGTATGATGTACATCAAAGTCTATATGTGTGTAAATTTGTAAATTATTAAAATTTCTAAATATTAAAATTATAAATGGAGTGCATTGTTGGTTGTAACCGACACTCCTTGTAAAATGTTACATCATGGGGGGATATATTATTTCCTCATTATTGATTGAATGCGCCTCAAAATAAAATTTTGTAAGTAGAAAATTAATTAGAGGATGGAGGCATCAAAGGTTGGAGGACAATCAACATCCTCTCATCAGTCACCAATGGCGAGGCCACTTATCACCTTTGGTGGTATTTCATTTATCATTTTTCCAATTTGAATAAGTGTAAATTTCACATGGTACAGCGAATAATAGCCAATGTTTCATTCATATTTCATGCCAAAAAGACTAAAACCAAGATTGGTTTTTAGGTGGCAGTGACAATTGTTTCATATCATTTGTGATCAGAGTGGTAGTGATCTAAAATGGTGGTTGTATACACAACAATGAGGAATTGGTTCTAGCACATTTTATATTTTGGATGTATGTGTAAGTCCCAAATCACATTTCTTGATATTGAGTGATAGGATGTGTTTGTCCCCACTCACAAGATGATGTATGTGATTGGATGTGTATGTCCCCAAACAAATGTTTTGGTAATTTTGAGTGGATGTGTTAGTCCCCATTCACAAGAGTATGTATGTAATTTCAAGTTTTTGTCCCCAATAATATTTATTGGCTAATTTTAATTGGATGTTTTTTACCCAATCATAATAATTGTGAGAAGAATTGTTTGTCCCTATTCATAACCTTTTGTTTGGATATATGTGTTTTTCCTTATTGAAATTCCATGTTAAACCTTGGATGATTGTTGGAAGATACAACTGAAACAATTTTTATATTACTATTGATGTCAAACCTAAACTGGTAAGATACTTGCTATCTTGTAGAGTACCATATTAATTGATTGATGAAGAAGATTTGAAAAGAGGAGATTGTTGGAGCTCTAAATTTTTGGCAAAATTTAGAGTCTAATATAGTGATAAAACTCTAAAAATGGCATCCTAAACTCCATGCCCAATAAATGATGACATGATGGAGTACATGAAATGGGATACAAAAATATATTGCTTTTCAATTAAAAGTTGAGGGATTGAGGAAGGAAGCTCTGGGACATGAACAATCAAAATTCTGTAAGCAAGGGTTTCAGAGATGCTAGAATTTTGACCTACTAAAAAGATGATGTCAAAAGAGAATGAAAATGATCAACAATGGAAAATCTAAAACTAACCTAGTTTGGAAAATTAAAACTTTTATCTCTGGTAAAAATTTCATGTTTGTACAATCTGTTATGGATTTTTGGCCAAAGACAAATATGAAAAATAGGTAGTTATTAGTTAGTTCGTTTATTAGTTTTTCAAAAGAAGTTTTTAAATTTTAACATAGGGTGGTGTCTCTTCACCCTAATGGGGTGTGAAAACCATTTATCCATATATGTGTGTGTGTGTGTGTGTGTGTGTGGTGTAAAATGTAAACAAAAAAAAGGAGAAAAAATACATTGTATAATAGAATTTGATCACAATTGCAACATGAACTTTAATGTACTATTTTTTCAACATTAATAAAGAGACAAGTGCTTTTCCTTTCACTTATGGTAATAGTTTTTAATTATTCTCAATTAGTCTCTCACATAAATCTATTTTGATAGATTTTTTCATTGTGTTGAATTCTCATGTTATTTGTAAAGAGAAATATATATAGAGTTTGACCATTAGTTGAAAGGTGTGGTTGACAAACTTTCCTCTATTCTATTGGTTTCTCAAAGACAGAGTTACATTTAGTAGAACTAGCTGTATAATCTGGTTTCAATTATAATTCATGTAGAAGACCTTGAAATGATGGTCTTGTTATATACAAGTTATTAAAATGGTCTCTGAGGTGTACGTAGGTTTGATATAGAATTGACTCTATTTCCCAAGTAGGAGAAAGGCACCGATCTTATCAATAATTGGAATATAGTCATTCAGTTCATTGGTCAAAGTTTGTGATATTTTATTCCTTTGATCTATTTCATTTTATATACCTTTTGTCAAACATTTACTATTAATAAAAGCATTTCAATTTTTGTAGCATTCAATATACAATTGATTGAGATACTTACAATTAGATTACTCTCAAGTTTACTTGTCACCTTGAGAGAATCCACAAGTTTTATATTCAGTTATCTTCTATAAAGAGCCTTTGAATCAATAAATTTGGTTAAGGTACAAGCCTACCAGCCTTGTCTTTGCAGATCTAAAATTGCAGAAGTTCAAACCTCCATTTGGTTGAACTTGTTAGTTGGAAAAAATAATTGGGTTTCCTAGCATTGGATTGGCAAGTCCATAGGAAATCCAAACCATAATTTTTGGGCACCAATTAATTGGCGAATCTACTGGGGAGTTGTCTATGAAAGACAATGTCAAAGATTACCTAGAAGCTCTAGTGATATAATTAAGACTCAAATGGAGATAAGAACTCAGAAGACAGTAACTTTTTTCCTTCTGGAAAGAAGGTGGCGAATCTATTTAAAAACATTTCAGTAAGTGACTCTACTGAAGGAGAGTACCTAGAAGGAGATAAGTAAATTTTTCCTCTTTAAAGAGGTGGTGACCCTATTGACAAGAACCTAATGTATAAAGAAAGAAGTTACTACAAATTCAAATATTTAGTATGTAACAAAATACATATTCACATAAAGTATCAAACTTTTGTTACCCAAGACCAAAATCTATTATTGAAGTATATAGACCATTAAGTTTTGATAACATCCCTGGTGGTCAGAAAGATTTTCCTCTTAAACTAAAAAAAATATGTTCCAAAATTTTGTAGAGATGGATCAGAATCACCAATGGAGAATTTGCAGGTATTTTGTAAATTTATTGAAGAATGTCATATCTATGCAGATGATGTGATTATGAAACTATTTGTAAGATCACTGACAAATCATGCAGGTTTTCTTTTTAGTATGACACTTGAAAAAATTATCTCATCATGGAGAGAGTTTGAGCAATGGTTTCTTGATATGTTTCATTATGCAAGTGAAGATGACATGCTTTATGAACAGGATGAGATTCAAGATCACAATATGGAAGAGGACTCTTACATGTCTCTGTTGGATGCATTTTTTAGTTTGGAGAGATTTGAGGAGGAGTCTACAACATATTTGGTTATAAGGATGGTAAGAATTTTAAAAGAGATTCCAGCTAAGATCGTACCTTCAAAGCGAGGAATTAGTAAGAAAGTTTTTGGAAGAGTTAAGAATTTGACTATATGACCCTATTTTGAAGCCCCTTTATTAGATATTAGAAAAAGGATGATGAAGATAAAGAAGAGGAAGCTTATGATCAGACTGAGCAAGGCCTTATGCTTGATAATTATCTCAGTTGAAGAAAATTTGGATCAAGTTGAAGAAGATTTTGTACATGATGAGATGTCTATGCAAATAGGTATCAATGACAATGCTGATGAGGAAGAAAACTTTCTTAGTCCAAAATAAATTTCAGATTTTTTAGACATGGAATATCAAAAACATGTTGAGAAGAGTGGTCAATTTTTTTCATCATGATAAGAAAGTTAATGGATCGGTATGTATTCAGGAAGTACTAGATGAAGGAGATGATAACTTCCAAAAATAAAACAGAGGAGATAAAATAGAACAATATACAACATATGAACAACATGAAGTTTCAAAAAATAATGTTAATGAAGATATTAGTCTTATTGATGAAACATCCAATGATCCTGATGAAAACTCTCATGAAGGTGTGACTGAATTTTCTATGTTCCTAAATCCACTATTTTAAGAGGAAGTAGAGGAGGATAAATTTGTGTTCTCTATGTTCCAGAATCCATTATGTGAAGGATATTTTCTATACAATCAAATATATCAACATCATAATGAAGGTAGAAGGCCTAATGATGATTTTGAAGTTGATAACACTCAAAATATACATTCAAAAGGTAAGATATCATTATGTTCTGATGACATGTAACTGATTGAATGTTTGATAATGTTAAGTTGAAGATGATGCAAGACATTAAAATAGTTAATGGTTTGTATTGTCATTGATGTCAACTTGATATCATCTATATGGTCATGTACATAATATAAAAGACTTTAGAAAATCAATGGAATAGAGATTATGCTTTCAACAATGCATAAAAGTCAAGTATTCACTAAGTGACAAACAACACCGACGGAGTGCACACCATCGGTAAAGGAAAAGTAAAAGTCACAGTGATGCCTGGCAAGTAGAAGACAATGTTTCCCAATGAAGCAAAATCCTATGATTCCCGATGGATGGAGATCCCAAAGCTAACTGAAGTTACACCGACGAAACTGGCAGTTGTCACCGACGATGAACTACAGAGTTGACCGACAGAAAAGAGAGTTAAGAATGACAAAATATCTAGCTGGCAAATCTTAAGGATAGACTTAACTGGTTGTTTTATTTGTTTTATTCACCCAGAGTTAAGTAATTGATTTAAAGAAGATTTATACAGTTGGCAAGAAGATAACTATGAGATAAATTAGGAGTTAAAGTCGTAAATCAAATTGGCTGGATTATTTTTCACACAAAGAATCAAGAATCAAGAATCAAAAATTAAGGAACATCATGTCTATATAAGAGACAAGCATAATTCATTTCCGTAATCACTACACACAAAGAAATCAAATACATGAGGAGTGAATAGAAAGAGGATGCTGAAGAGAAATTGATGAAGGATAAATTCATACAGTCCTGATCAATCAAGTTGAAGGAGAGCTAAGGAATTCTGTGGACACCAATGAATAGTGAAGCACAGCATCACAGAGAAGAAAGTGTGGAGCACAAAAAATTGAATTGATACATTGATCAGAGAGGTATTGTACTTAAATAGATCTGAAAATCTACAAATTCAAGGTGCATTAGAAACAGGTCATAATGTTTCAGTTTAACCATAGAACCATCAAGTCTCTTAATAGAGAAAGACTTAACCGTCTTCTATAATTGAGGTATATCCTAACAGATTGCCAAAAAGCTTGATTCATAAAAGTAGGATTGAATTTGCATAAAGCCTATTGACAACCTAAGAAGAAGATTGATTCAAGGATGGTAGCAAGATTTTCCTAAAGCCTATTGACAGTCTAAGAAGGAAGCTCATTCAAGGATGGTAGAAAAATAGATGCCAGATACTAAGTGACAATCTATGTATAAAAATCTTCTAGCAAGGTCACACTTAACAGTGTGTTTATAAAATTTAACAGGGTTGGCTCCTAACAGGGCTCACTTCAGAAGAGTGAAAATTTGGGGTACTGTGTGCTATAATTGTGTCACACTTCTATGAATCCTTACATTCAAGAACACTCAAGAATGAGGTCTCAAAAATTGATCCATAGCTCCCTAGGCATGGAGTGCAAGGGTTTTTAGAATTCTCTCAGCTAGAGCTATTAAGCCTATAACCTTGCTAGTAAACCATGCAATGGGAGATTCAATGAAGACAAGG
>MU227418.1:261088-274076 GCA_018584345.1 Thuja plicata
CAGTTATTACTAACAATTGGTATCAGAGCTTGTGTGATTAGAAGGAAGGTTTCAAGACCTAAGTAAAGATCACAAGATGAATAGACGAGATGTGCCCAAGTTGAACAAAGACAACTTTGCTTCATGGCAAAGCAGGATAAGACTCAAATTATCAGGTATTGGAAATGATGTTGCTCAATACTTAGATATTGAATATGTGTTTCCTACAGGACCATTGGTAGTAGATCAATTGAGAGTGAAGCATGAGCATAAATACATGGTTATAGAGCTATCTTCCTCACTCTCTGATGCTGAATTTTAAGATGTCAAGGATTGCACAACTGTAAAGAAAATGTGGGACAAACTGAAGCTTGTACATGGAGGTGATACAAACATTCTGAGAGCCAAGGAAGAAAGCCTTAGAGGAAAATTTGATGATCTCAGAATGAAAGAAGGTGAAAATATCACACAGTATAACACAAGAATAAAAGTAGTCAATGCCATACAAGGTGTTGGAGGTACACTTAAAGAGGAGACAGTGGTAATTAAAATCTTAAGAATCTTATTTCTTGTATATGCTATTAGAGTTTCTACTATTCAAAAAATGAGAGCAATAGCAAACAATATAGTTACTCTGGATAGCTTAATTGGTAGACTGATTTCATTTGAAATGAATAAATTTGACAATAGTGTCTTACCAAGTTTAGAGTCTGCATTTAAGTCCTCTATGAAAATAAGGAAATCCAATCATAGATGCTCATCTAGAAGGGACAGTGAAAGTGAAAGTGAAGAAGAAGATCTAAATGAAATAAAAGTACTTATGGAAAGAAGAATATAGAGAGGCAAAGGTAAATACAAAGGCAAGTTACCACTTGTATGCTTTAATTGTAAAGAGATTGGACACTTTGCTACAAGATGTCCTAACAGAAGAAAAGATAACAGAAATGATGACAGATCTTTTGAGAAGAAATCTGATAGAGGTGATAACAAATATTATAGAGGTTACCGACAATCAAAAAGAAAGGATACCCAAGACTACAAGGATAAAGGCAAGAAGGCTAGCTACCTAGATGCATGAAAAGATGAAGATACTGAGAGAAAACTAGATGATGACATCAAGATAGTATTTGTAGCTTTGAAGGATGATTTAGATGAAGATGAAAGGTATAAAGAAATTGCACTCATATCTAAGGTTAGTAAGAATGATGTCTCGATTATAGATAGTGGCTGCACTCACCATATGACCGGTGACAAATAAAAATTTAATACTTTTGAGTATTATAATGGTGGTATAGTAAGAATGGGAAATGATACACCTTGTCTAGTTGAAGGTAAAGGAACAATAATGCTGAATAACCTGATTAAATATGAAAATGCTTATTGGGTAAATGGATTGAATTATAATCTATTGAGTGTTTCTCAACTGAATAATTCAGGTCACAGAGTATCATTTGAAAACAAGAAGGCAAATATTTTCAATGAATTAGGAAAACTGAATGGTACCAGTGAACAAACTAAAGGTAACTTATTCTATCTAAATGATACTAATCCCACTTGCTTAATGAATAGAAATGAAGACATATGGTTGTGGAAAAAAAGATTGTGTCATGTGAATTTTGACAACATGATGAAAATAAGCAGAAAAAGAAGTCTAAGAGGCTTACCGACGATGACAAAGCCAGACAACATCATGTGCAGAAATTATCAAAAAGGTAAAATGACAAAGTCTAGTTTCAAAAGCAAAGCCCATACATATGATGATATTCTAGAATTATTCCATATTGATTTATGTAGACCTATGAGGAAAAAGAGTTATTATGGAGATAGATATTTTATTCTCTTTTTTGATGATTACTCTAGAATGATGTTAGTCATGTTTCTAAAAGAAAAATCTAAAGCATTCAAGATGCTTAAATGGTATAAGTCTATGGTAGAAAAACAAAGTGGTAAGGATCTAAAATATTTAAGATCAGATAGAGGATAATTTATATGAGATGAATTCACTAATTTCTGTAATGAGCATGGTATAAAAAAATAGGTTTCTGCAAATAGGTTTCTGCACCAAGGACACCACAACAAAATGGGATTGCTGAGAGAAGAAAAAGATCAATAGTTGATTTTGCAAGAACATTGATGATAGAGAAGGACATCACCCAAATCTTCTAGAGGGACACTGTCAGCATTGATGTTTATACACTTAACAAAGTACAATTGAAGAAGGACACAAAGAAGACTCCTTATGAGCTATGGTATGGTAAAACACCCAATGTAAGTTACTTCCAAATATTTGGTAGTCAATGTTATGTCTTAAAAGATGATAGAAATGGAAAGCTTGATGCCAAAAGTGATGAAGATATTTTTCTAGGGTATTCTACCAAGAGCAAAGATTTTAAATATCTAATCAAGGCTTCTAACAAAATAGTTGAAAGTGCAAATGTGAAGATTGATGAATTTGCAAAAAAAAATGAGCTGGAAAGCATGAAAGAACTAGAAGAATACAAAAAGTTTGTATATTATGAGGAACCCATAACTCTACCCCAGCAACAGTGCTTAATTCTAGAACAACAGAATGTTGCAACTAATGGTCAGAATGTTGTTACCAATAGTCAGGATAATGATCAAAATGATGTGCAAGGTAATGAAGATCAAACTGATACACAAAGATTTGTACTTGTACTTGCAAGATATGTAAGAAGGAACCATCCAAAGGACCAAATCATAGGAGATAAGAAAGATGGTACAAGAACAAGAAGCAAGTATTTAAACTCAAATTGCTTAATTTGTGAGTTTGAGACAAAATCTATCAATGTTGCACTAGATAATGAAGAATGGATAAGTGCTATGAATGATGAGATTGAACAGATTGAGAAGAACATGACATGGTCACTTGTGCCAAGACCTGATGACAAAAATGTCATCGGTACTAAATGGATATTCAGGAATAAGCTGAACGAGAATGGAGAAGTCACAAGGAACAAAGCAAGACTAGTATGCAAGGGGTATGCACAAGAGGAAGGTATAGACTATGGAGAAACTTTTTCACCCATTGCTAGGCTAGAAGGAGTAAGAATACTACTTGCTTATGCTGCATATAAAGAATTCAAATTATATCAAATGGATGTCAAGTCAGCATTCCTAAATGGAATACTTGAAGAAGAGGTATACATTGAACAACCAGAAGGGTTTGTAGATCTAGATAAGAGGAACATCGTATGTAGACTTC
This sequence comes from Thuja plicata, assembly GCA_018584345.1. Taxonomy (NCBI): domain Eukaryota; kingdom Viridiplantae; phylum Streptophyta; class Pinopsida; order Cupressales; family Cupressaceae; genus Thuja; species Thuja plicata. The sequence goes on from MU227418.1 coordinate 264,291, forward strand.
ACAAAGCCTTGTATGGATTAAAAAAAGCTCCTAGAGCCTGGTATGAATGACTTCATTCCTATCTAATAAGTATTGGATTTATAAGGACTAGTGAAAACAATAATCTTCATTTGAAAGAAGATACTGATGCTAACACTTTGATTGCTAAAATATTTGTTGATGACATCATATTTGGAGGCAATGATATGCTATGCAAATTATTTGCAGATGAGATGAGAAAATATTTTTAGATATCTATGTTTGGAGAGATCAAGTTCTTTCTTGGTCTACAGATCATTCAACAAAGTGAATGTATTTTCATTACACAATCCAAATACATCAAAGAGGTCCTAAAAATATTCAAGATTGAAGATTCCAAACCTGTTGGAACACCGATGGCTACTGGATGCAAATTGATAAAGGAAGACAAGACAACAGAGGTAAATCAGACTTTGTATAGATCAATTATAGGAAAACTCATGTATATAGTACACACTAGACCAGATATTGCACAAATAGTAGGAATTGTTGCTAGATTTTTTGCTAACCCCAAGGAATCACATATGACTGCTATGAAAAGAATTCTAAGATATCTGAAGAATACTGAGGAATTTGGCTTATGGTATAGAAGAGAAGGCAAATTTGAACTAAAAGTGTTTACCGACACTGATTGGGCTAGAAATCTTGATGACTGGAAGAGCACAACTGGAGGAGAATTCTTCATGGGTGACATACTTGTCACATGGATTAGCAAGAAGTAAGGATGCATCTCTCAGTCTACTACAAAAGAAGGATATGTTGCTATTACTACAAAATACTCAAATATTGCATGGATCAAATAGGTGTTGGAAGGTATGCATATGAAGATATCAGAACCAGTGATTATCTATTGTGATAACACCAGTGCAATAAACATTTCCAAGAATCTAGTCATGCATGCAAGGACTAAACACATTCCAATCAAGTATCATTATTTAAGAGAACAAGTTCAAGAAAAAGAGGTGCAAAATATGTGCAATCAAAACAATAATTGGCCAATATCTTCACCAAGCCACTGCCCAAAGATACATTTGAGTACCTGAGAAAGAGACTAGGGGTCAAACCCATGTCTACTAGTTAGTAAAGGACTAAAGGCTGCATCAGCCATATATTATCAGAATATCATTCATGTTGATGCAAGAAAAAGATGAACCTCAAAGCTACATCTATATACAGAAAGGTATATATCAAAACCGAGCACCAGAACATATTGCTTTATTACTGATGGATAAGGGAAATTCAAGGAATATATTATGGAAAGAAGAAAATAGTTGTTTAACATAAATGTCAGATATTTGTAAAATATTTGTTTGGCATTGTTTTGAAAGGGAGAGAATGTATCCATATTATCATTAGAAACTATTCATTATCAGCTTACTCCAAACAGGAAGAGATCATATCCATAGGGAGAGAATTTGTATTAAGAAATCATATACAAAGGGAAAGTTGCTGACAAGAGACAGAGACATCAAAGAAAAAGAATAGTCAAAAAGAGAGAAATTGACACAAAAAGAGAACACAACACATTAGAAGAAGAAACACAGAAAGCTACAAGAATCAATCTAAGCTAACACAGAGCTTACCGACAGTCAGATATTTTTATTGGTTATCAAAACAAAGTGTTTGGTAATTTGATGAATCTCAACAATTGTATTTCATATTGTATTAGAAATAGCATAGTGTGATAATATAGTATGTTTCCATCAATGGCAAAGGGAGAGATTAATGACATGTAACTGATTGAATGTTTGATAATGTTAAGTTGAAGTTGATGCAAGACATTAAAATAGTTAATGGTTTGTATTTTTATTGATGTCAACTTTATATCATCTGTATGGTCATGTACATAATGCCAAAGACTTCACAGAATCAATGGAACAGAGATTATACTTTCAACAATGCATAAAATTCAAGTATTCTCTAAGTGACAGACAACACCAATGGAGTGCACACCATCGGTAAAGGCAAAGTAAAAGTCACAGTGATGCCCGACGAGCAGAAGATAGTGTTTCTCGATGAAGCAAAATCCTATGATTCCCAACGGATGGAGATCCTGAAGCTAAGTGAAGTTACACCGATGGAATTGGCAGTTGTCACTGACGACAAACTACAAAGTTGACTGACAGAACATAGAGTTAAGAAAATGACAAAATATCTAGCTGGCAGAGCTTAAGGATAGACTTAACTGGTTGTTTTGTTTTTTTTTATTTTCCCAGAGTTAAGTAATTGATTTAAAGAAGATTTATATAGTTGGAAAGAAGATAACTACGTGATAAATTAGGAGTAAAAGCCAGAAATCAAATTGGCTAGATTGTTTTTCACACCAAGAATCAAGAATCAAGAATTAAAAATTAAGGAAAATCATGTCTATATAAAAGACAAGCATAATTTTTTTTTGTAATCAGTACACATGAGGCAATCAGATACATAGGGAGTGAATAGAAAGAGGATGTTGAAGAGAAACTGATGAAGGATAACTTCATACAATCCTGATCAATCAAGCTGAAGGAGATCTAAGGAATTCTACAGACACCAACGAACAGTGAAGCATAGCATCACAGAGAAGAAAGTGTGGAGCACAAAGAATTGAATTGATACATTGATCAGAGAGGTATTGTACTTAAATAGATCTGAAAATTTGCAAGTTTAAGTTGCATTAGAAACAGGTCACAATGTTTCAGTTTAAGCATTGAAGCATCAAGTCTCTTAACAGAGCAGGACTTAACCATCTTCTATAATTGAGGTATATCCTAAAAGATTGCCAAAAAGGTTGATTCATGAAAGTAGCATTGAATTTGCATAAAGCCTATTGACAGCCTAAGAAGAAGGTTGATTCAAGGATGGTAGAAAGATTTGCCTAAATCCTTTTGACAGTCTAAGAAGGAGGGTCATTCAAGGATGGTAGAAAAATAGATGCTAGATACTAAGTGACAATCTATTTATAAAAATCCTCTAATAAGGTCACACTTAATAGTGTGTTTATAACCTTTAATAGGGTTGGCTCCTAACAAGGCTCACTTCAAAAGAGTGAAAATTTGGGGTACCGGTCCCAGTGGTTTTTCCCTTAACAGGGTTTCCACATTAAAATCCATGTGTTATGTGTGTATGGTTTATTAATTTATTGTTTTACATTTCACATATGCATTTCTGGATTGATTGGTATACTCTGCATATTTACTGAGTATTGATAAATAGTTTTACTGCTTATCGGTTATCAAGGAGAATAAAGACAGACAAGGTAAACCGACAGATAGTTTATTATTTCAAGTATTTCATGGCATGAAGCTTGTAGGGACTTAATTATCTAAGGTGTATTGATTGGTGGTAAAATATTAAAGGATAAATTCTTAAGGCCACTGATTCACCCCACCCCCCCTCTCAGTTATTACTAACAAGTTCATCCTATGAGCGAGATTTGTATCAGACTTCTAAAGATGAGACTATAATAAGAAAGCATAATGATGAGAATATGTTGAAGAAAAGTACTAAAAATTATCCAAGTATCCCACTTGATCATATTCTTGATATAAAAGAAGTAATAGCTCCTAAATATGAGTTAGCTTCTAAACCTTTATGTGAGGAGAAACAATATCTGGAGAATGTAAATGGGGTAGATTGTGTACAAGGAAACATCCAAGAAGAAGAACTTATCATCTGTATAGGGATCTTCCATCCAAAAAAGAACACAGTTCACCTGATGATTTCTCAAAGAAAAAAAACATAAATCAAAAGATAAAGACTGTATTGATGAGGTGGAACCAATAAGTATTCTCTATAAGGATGATATATCTAATACAACAAGGGATCAGAAGTTGGGGATAAATAATTTTGAGATTTTTTTGTTTTCAAATACTCATGTTAATAAAGGTAAGGAACAATATAATATCATATTCAAGAGATTCAAAGTGTTACATGAACATAATAAAATTTTTGACAAAGGGAAATAACAATGTTCACTTTTTAGGGGCCTGGGCCGACCCAATATTCAATTTACATCAACTAAAGAGTAGATACTTGGTCTTATTCTCTATAGATAACTAAGATCTCTCTATGCTCACATGGAGCATACATCCCCATAAAGAGTCTATTGGAGCTCTAAAATTTTGGCAAAATTTAGAGTCCTATATAGTTATAAAACTCTAAAAATGGTATCCTAAACTCCATTCCCAATAATTGATGACATGATGGAGTACATGAAATAGGATAAAAAAATATGTTGCTTTTTAATTAAAAGTTGAGGGATTGAGGAATTTTGACCTACTGAAAAAGATGATGTCAAAAGAGAATGAAAATGATAAAAAATGGAAATCTAAAATAGACCCAGTTTGGAAAATCAAATTTCCTATCTCCAGTAAACATATTATGTACATACTAACTTTTTTGGATTTTCGCCCAAATTCACATCCGAAAGATAGGTAGTTATTAGTTTGTTTGTTGATTAGTTTTTTCAAAAGAAGTTTTTAAATTTTAACATAGGGTGGTGTCTCTTCACCCTAAAGGGGTGTGAAAACCATTGATCCACATATATATGTGGTCTAAAATTTAAACAAAAAGGGAGAAAAAACACATTATATGATAGAATTTTATTACAATTGCAACATGAACTTTAATGTACTATTTTTCAAAATTAATAAAGAGATAAGTGCTTTTTCTTTCACTTATGGTAATAGTTTTTAATTCTTTTTAGTTAGTCTCTCAGACAAATCTATTTAGATAGATTGTTTCATTGTGTTGAACTCTCATGTTATTTGTAAATTTAAATATATATACAGTTTGATCATCAGTTGAAAGGTGTGGCTGACAAACTTTCCTCTATTCAATTGGTCTCTCAAAGAGAGAGTTAAATTCACTAGAACTAATTGTATAATCTGGTTGCAATTATATTTCATGTAGAAGCCCTTGAAATGATGTTCATGTTATATGTAAGTTATTAAAATTGTCTCTGAGGTGTACATATGATTGATATATAATTGACTCTATTGCCCAAGTAGGAGCAAGGAACTGATCTTATCAATAATTGGAATATAGACATTCAGTTCATTGTTCAAAGTTTTTGATATTTTATTCCTTTGATCTATTTCATTTTATATACCTTTTGTCAAAGATTTACTATTAGTCAAAGCATTTCAGTTCTTGCAACATTCAATATACAATTGATTGAGATACTTATAATTTGATTCCTCTCAAGTTTACTTGTCACCTTGAGAGAATCCACAAGTTTTATATTCAATTATCTACTATAAAAAGCCTTTGAATCAATATATTTGGTTAAGGTATAGGCATACCATCCTTGGCTTTGTAGAGCTAGAATTGAAGAAGTTCAAACCTCCATTTGGTTGAACTTGTTAGTTGAAAAAAAATTGGGTTTCCAAGCATTGGATTGGCAAGTCCATAGGAAATCAAAACCATCATTTTTGGGCACCATCAGAGATGAAAAAAGACCTGGTGAAATGGTTGAGTTATGTGAAGCTAAAATGCATACTTGATGAGATTAAATGTTGGTAGGGTAATATATTGTTTATCTTTAACACCAAGTGAAGTTTGGATGACTACAAGTCTAGTCTTGACTGAGTAACAGAGAAAAAGATAAAGGAACTTATGTATGTGTCGAGTTATGTGAGTGTTAACTAAGCTCTAGTACATGCTGAGAAAATGTAGTGTTGAACGAGCATCATTAAATTACCGAGTTTTCTAATGATGACCGAGTGGAAGATAAAAGTGATGACCAAGTGTCATTATTTTGATTGTTTGATTAAGATTTGAGATCCTAGCCGACATAGTTGATCCTAGCTGACATAGTTGATTTCTTGTATGTGAAGTATATTTAAGATAAGGATGATCATTGTAGAGAATTAAATGAGTATTTAATATATGTTTAACCATTTTTATGTATGGATTCAAGAAGGATTTTTAAGAAGTATTCTACCATCTAGATGGAAAATGAAATGTTGGAAGGATTCGTTAGATCTGACCAAACCCTAATATCTACAGTGATGATTAAGCGGAAAACATCTAGCTACCTAATTAGAGAGGCATATGATTAACTTATTTTGAGGTTGTGTGTGGTAGAGGTTATTTTAGTTGATTGGAAAATCTAAGCCAAAGGCAAAGAAAGCTAAGAAGAGTAGTAGAGGACTACATAGTGGTGATTGCTTGACTGATTTCCAGGAAAATCTAAGTGATAGAAATGACAATGGAGACCAGTCAATGAATTAGCATTTGAGATAAATTGGATCTATATTTGTAAAGTGAGTTGTATGTTTCAGATCAAATAAATATTACTTTCTAACCATTGTATCAGTGAAAAATCATTTTAAATAAGGTTGACCTAATAGTCATATTGTAAATCCTTTAATCAAGGTGACAATCTAATGGAATAGTTTAAGCCCTGTAAAAAGGCTCAATTTTAACAAGGTGATTAAATCTTTTAACAAGGTCACATTTAATAGTATGTATTATAACCTTTAATAGGGCTGGCTCCTCACAGATCTCACTTTAGAAGAGTGAAAAATTGGTAGCATATTACTGGTAGTTTTCCCCATATTGGGTTTCCATGTTAAATCTTGGTTTCATACTTGTACGAATGTCATTTGATGTGTTGTACTGTTGAGAATTTTATATTTTGCAATTTGATTACATTAGGACATTGAACTGCAACTTTATGTTACTGAATATATGCTATAGACTCTGAGTTGATTACTGAGTGGACCTTAGTTGGTTAAAGTGTTTTTAATCTCAATTGGTACATTTGGACCTAGGATAACCAATTCACCCCCCTCCCCCCCTCTTAGTTATCCTGAATCATTCTAACAATTGGTATTAGAGCATTGTGGTTCTTGTAAGGAAAAGTTTGAAGCTACTTGAAGCTAAAGATCGAGATGTATAAAAATGAGGTACTAAGGCTGAACAAGGATAACTCCCCTACATGGAAAAGTTTGATTAAGTTACATCTAGATGGAATTGGAGAAGCGTGAAAATACTATGTGGAAAATGATTACATAATAGTTCCTATAGTTATGACAACTCAGCAGATGAAAGAAATACAAGAACACAACTAAGAAATGTTGGAGATTGCATCAGCCCTAAGTTATCCTAAATTTTGTCATGCCCAAAAGTTGGGCAAAAACACACAAACAAAATTTTTTAAATAACGCAAGAAAAACGGGATACTAAAACAACACAAGGGTAACACATGCACAAAAAACGATGCAAAAGGATAAACGAAACCAGAAGAGGTCTCAAGGAGAGGAATAGCTTTCACAGCTATCCTAAAGGATGTTTAAGCTCCCAACTGGAACTTTGCGCAAACCGAAGAAGTTGACCAAAAGTCAACCAGAGTTGACCCAAAGTCAACTATACACTGAAAAGGTGAATGGAACAACTAGGGTTCGCTTAGACCCAAAAGAAGAGTCGTACACGCAAATCAAGATAGTTTGACTAAAAGTCAACTAGGGTTGACCAAAAGTCAACTATGTCTTGAAATACGTGAGGAAGGGTCTCAAGGGTCTACTAAGTGCTATGGAAGTCATAGATGCGCCAAACGAGGTAGTTGCCCAAAAAGTCAACCCATGTTGATCAAAAAGTCAACTATCTCCAAAAGGCTCGAAACTAAAACCCTAGGGTCCAGAGGCCGTAAGGAGTACTAGGTTCCAATACTGAGACCAACGGACAAAGTTTGACCATGGTTGACTGAAAGTCAACTATGCACGAAAATGGTCAAAGGTGACGAAGAAGGTTAAGAAAAAAAACTAACAAAGAAAGATTAGATTAAAAATTTAAACAATATAAGCTTAATACCTATACTTTTAAGCATTAAAACTTTAATATAAACGATTGAATTAAAAACCCCTAAAAGAACATTAATTTAACATTACGAAACTATACTAAAAACAACCTTAAATTATCATTTTATAAACTACCTCCCATATGAGAATTAATAAATTAAATCTAATCTATTTAACAATTAAGACAACATATAATTAAAATCTTATATAATAATCTAAAAATAAATCTAACTTCTAATTTAGTAAATCTAATATAAAAAAAAATCTAATCTAACATTTAAAATATCATTATATTAAAACAAATCTAATTTAAATCTTACATATATAAAAATAATAAGCATTTAATAAAATCCTAAACTAAAATAAATTAAAACCCTAACACTAAAATAGCTATGGGAAAAAAAATGGAGTCATGCAGTGGGCGGCGCGGCCATAATACCCAGCGACGACGGGGAGGAAAGTGGAGGGGAGCGGAAGAGGCGGAGAAATTAGAGGCCGGGCGGAGCAGTGGTGGCCGCAGGTGGCGGCACCACCGCCCGCCGTCGGCTTACAATGCACCAGGGAGGGCGAAGAGGGGCGGTCGTCGCCGGCCGGCGGAGCCTCCACTGTGGGTGGCCCGCGAGCCGCGCGGCCCCCATTCCTACGGCTGAGGTTTTGGGGAGGGGTTTCGACCCTCACCAAACTCAAAATCATACACAGCGAACCAAAAAGAATTCCGACGCCCGATAAAAAATACCATATCTTTGCAATAAGATTTGTGTAAAAAGTTTTAAAACATAAACAATATATAATATATATGTATAGTTATATATATATGCATTCCATATATATATAAATATATATATATATATATATATATATATATATAAAGGAGATATACAAAAAATATTTTACTGGTGAATTTGACTGTATCCCTCAAAACAGGGAACATTTAGAAATATTTTTTTTAAATAGTAAATACATGGTTAGATTCTATATTTTTTTTAAATACAATGGTAAAAGAAAATTTAAATTTTAGACATATTTTTTTAAAAAAAAATTTTCAAAATTTCACTAAAAAAAATAAAATGTCAATTTATTTCCCTCAAGAACACCAAGAACAAATAATCCAAAATGCTAACTCCAATAGCAATATTGTTGAGGATCTATTTTTTTAACAAACCGCTATGCTGCTAGATACCCCAAAGGGGATTTTAAATTTGATAGTAACAATTTATTGATCTTGTTTTAAAAAAAAAAATAGAAGTATATATATATTTGAATAATAAGATCCAAGAATGCAACTAACATTAAGGTTTAGTATACCACTATTATTTCCAAAGGTTAACATAAAGGATAGAATTGTAAGGATACAATAACATGAAATTTCCTCCAAGATTTTTCCCTTTTTCTTTTATACTTTAAAATGAAGTAAAATTACAAGTATAGGTTACAAGGAAAATAATAAAAGATTACAATACTTCTTAATGGCCGTAATACAACTTGCAACAATGAAAATTCATAAACATCAATGATACAAATGATCTTTTTACAGTAGTCCACATCTTTCTCAAAAGGGTGATTATCCTTCTTTGCTATCCCTTTGAGAACCTGAAAAACGTTGAGGTTGACCATGGAGGCTCACCTCCCAACCGAGGCCTTTACAAGGCCACCCCTGAGCTTGGGGATCCAATCTGGAATGGGTCACAAACATAAACATCTAACAAGTAGGAAAAGAAGAGAGACTCAAATACAAGAAAAACCTTCCCAACATTGGATTGAACAAGAGGGAGTATCTCCAAGAGACATTCCAGAAATAGGGGTAGTGATAGACCTCACTAAAGGAGAAAGCAAAGAAATACACATAGAATTTATAATCCTCACATGGACTTGATATGGACCATCTTTACAAGATGCTGTCCTGAATAACCTCCTTATACCTCCTAAAGCCCTCAGGCCCATCTTGGCTTCATGGGTATCATGTTACCCCAAGTTTATCCCTCCA
>MU227418.1:305038-337985 GCA_018584345.1 Thuja plicata
TAGCCATTGTTTGAATTTGATAATATTTGATTGGTTGAAATTGATTTGAATTGTATGGCTAAAGTAGTTAATATAAATTAGTGATAAAAATCACCTAGGACATTAAATTTGATTTAATAATAAATTATGCCAAAGTAACATTATCTTGACATAAAAGGGGGTATGATCACATCTAGGGCAAACAGGGTCTATGGTTGATATAGACCAAATCTAGGTGGTTACACATGCAAGATAATGATGAGTTTTTACAGCCCAAAGCACTAGAGAATTAAGAGAAATTTGAAGCAAAAACTAGGGAAAACTTATTTACTTCTATTGTGACATCATATGCACTTTTTGAACTTGAAGTATTTAAGTTTTATTATGAAAGCGAGTTTTCCAATAGTCATCCCATGTTGGAATATTTTTGTTTTAAACATGATCTTAATTATGCATTTTTGGAGAGAAAATTTCTAGTAATGCAAAATTCAGATTTCAATGAGAAGATTCTTGCAAGTGATATTTACAGCCTTGAGGAAGTGCAGCCAGAAGTATATGATGAGTTGTGGCTTTTTGGATCCAATATCTGGTTTAAAAAGTTGTTACAATGCATTTGTATTGGATCTTTCCTCACAATGGTTGTATGTCATTTGTTGGGAATGATTATGTTTACATATCAACCACTTTTATTCACAGGAAGCTACTTCTCTCAACCGATAAATAGCTTCACTTGAGAAACCACATGCATCTCTAAAGGTATGGGCTGCTTGCCCTACTTGTAAATAAGTTTTGGTGTGCTGTTAGTTTAAATTTTCTTTTTCAGTTTTGGCTTGGTATTTGTTTTGGCTTGTTGTTTTCCCATTTTATCCTCCACCCATCTACAAGCACCTCCCTGCACTATATTTTTCTTGACTCTGTTGCCCAATGGTGCTAGGCACTGTTCTTCATTACTACAAATTATGGTGTTCTCTACCTTTTGTCAAAAGCAGTCCCAATCAGAGTGGATGTTAGTTCAAGTCTTGTACTTGTCCTTTTTATGTGGTCGTTTAAGTCAGCTTTATGTTTCATGGTTATCTTAAGTTCTCTAAAATCTTTCAAGTCTAGTCAATCACTAAGGTGTCAGTCCCGTAGTCTAGCCATGTCTTGAAAGGTGAAAGTTTTTTCATGAACAAATTGTTTGAACAGGCTTTAACACCCTTGAACTTGGTTCAAAATGGTTCAAGGTAGTTTGAGGTAGTTCATAAATTATAAGAAATTTGGCAGGTATATAAAGATGGCGGTGATGATTTATGTATCGAGGAATCACAGGAAATGTTGAAGTATCAGTTACAGAATTATGACATGTCAGTGCAGGAGAATTATTAAAATGATGAGACCGTGGCATGCCTAATTTTTAGAAATGAAAAAATGAAGGGAAGCAACCTTATGTTAGTGTAAATTGATATAGAGGTTGCCACTATTGTTTGTAATATGCATGCCTCCATTCACTTTAGTGAATTCTTCAATGTTCAGATCAGAGAATTTAAAACAGGGATATGTGATGTCCCCCCGTACTGAGGCCTAATTTGACTGTCATAAATATTTTTTAAATCCGCCTAGCAGCAAGATTTTTGATTGATTACTAAAGTATTCATAGGCCACCTATCCAAGAGCCCATGCATGCAATTTTTTGATATGAAAGATGGCTCTTGGGTCAAATGATATGATAAATATAATAACTTCCAAGAATTAGTTATTAAAACTAAAAACAAACCGTCACCATGGGGAGAGTTAAATATGCAAAACAAAGATAAGCGAAAGGTTCTGCTTCTTTTTTTGCTGTAGTCTGTATGCTCCAGCAAGGAAGAAAGTTTATTATTATTGAAATTGGGGAAGAGGGATTGAAGGTAATGTTTTCAGCTATGTTTTATGCAGGAGTAAATAGATCTTTGAGTCTTTTACTATGTATGGAGGAGGAAGGAGGAATATGTATCAGATGTTTGAGTTTGAATATTTTTTTTTGATTGAGAGTGATCTGTTAGTCATTTCAGTCATCTTCTTATGATGTCCTATTTTTATTCATGAATTTTATTAAATCTATAAGTTTATTCATTCATGCATCTGAAAAAAATATTTAATCTTTCTCATGTTCTTACAGTGGGAAGAATAAGTGAATGGTCTTTGCGCCATGCATTTCCTTTTTCTTTTAAATTATTAAATCCACAATTCCATTAACACCATGTTGATGGGTTAATGTTAGTATGCCTTTGTGTCTTCTGGTTAAAGACATAACCTATATTTTAATTCATTGTAAATCTTTCTAAGAGGGAGTTGTACCTCTCAATTCAGAGGAAGGTTATCAATCTAATGATACCTTCTCCAACTGTTAGTAGTGTTTGTGCTTCTATTGGGGCATTGTGAGTCATTCTATGTTATTATTTTTGAAGTGAAAATCTATTTACCAATAGATTTTTGGCCACTCTTCTGGGGATTCAGAATCAAAGGTCAGTGCTTCTTTATTTGCTCATTTTTTTTGAAATATCTCTATGTGATATTGGCAACTCCGTATTTAATTCAGAAATCTTTTGGTGAAAGAATTCCAGTGTGTTATGGCTTTTATTGCAGCTCTGCCATGGGGGGCACAAATTGGCCCTTTTGCATTGCCCCAATATTCAGCCCTGCCTAAAAGATCAAGAGAATATCTTCCAAATTTTGCTAAAGATAAAACCAAAGACCCAGATGATCATATTAAATTAGTTATTTTTGCATGTGGGATTCTTGAAGTGAAAGAAGAGGACGTGTTTATCAGATTGTTTGTTGAAAGCCTTGTTGGAAATGTTCCTGAATGGTTTTAGAATTTGCAAGATGGATGCATTACCAACTGGGATGATTGAAAGGTAAAATTTGTTGGAAGATTTCAGCCTGTGGTCGATACTTATAAGTTGTTTTTGAATCTCTTTCAAATTCAAATGAAAAGGGATGAATCTATGAGAGATTTTATTGATAGATTTAATAGGTGTGTTGGTAAAATTCCTCAAGTCTGCCAGTCAAATGAAAGAAATCAGTTATTTGTTTTTATTGTTGCATTACAAACTGAAATTAAATTTCTTTTAAAAAGAAAGAAGAGTCAAAATTTGAGAGATGCACAAAAAGAGGCTATTGAGGTAGATGATCATATGCTTTTAAGTGGGATGAAATACATAGAAGAAAGTGTCATGAAGGTCCCAAAATCAGAAATTTGTTTTCATGATCATAATTTTAAACCAATAGAAAATTTTCAGCAAAGGAGACTCATATTGAAGGCAGCAAAACTAGCACCACCCATTTCTTCCCACCAAAATCTAACAGTCTTTAATGATGAAGATTTTCGTCCATGTCTTATGGCTGAGAATATTTCTCATAATGTTGCTAGAATCTATCATTTACATGTTGAAGATGATGATGATCATGGCTCAAAATCAGAAAATTTGATGCCATGTGTAGATGCATTTCCTATTGAGAAAAGATTGGACAGTGAAAGATCAAATGGTAGTTTGCCTAAAGAGTTTTCTTTTTTAGATTTTGAAACCTTCACATTTGATACTTCTAACATAGATTCAACAAGTGGTCTTGATCAAGAAAACATGGAGAAGTGAGATGAATTTGAAATGCATGTTTGTAAGAAAGTAGGTGGTATTCCTCATCTTGATGAGCAGGTACATTTTGAGTCTTTCCAATTTGATTGCATGCAAGATAATGATGAGTTTTTAGAGCCCAAAGCACTAGAGAGTTATGATAAATTTGAATCACAAACTAAGGAAAACATATTTACTTCTGTTGTGACATCATATGCACTTTCTGAACTGGAGGTATTTAAATTTTATTATGAAAGTGAGTAGCCCAATAGTCATCCCATGTTGGAATCTTTTTGTTTTAAACATGATCTTGCTTATGCATTTTTGGAGAGAAAATTTCTAGTAATGCAAAATTCAGATTTCAATGAGAAGATTCTTGCAAGTCATCTTTACAGCCTTGAGGAAGTGAAACCAGAAGTATATGATGAGGAGTGGCTTTTTGAGTCCAAAATCTGGTTTAGAAAGCTCTTAAAATTCATTTGTATTGGATCTTGCCTCACAATGGTTGTATGTCATTTGTTTGGAATGATTATGTTTACATATCAACCACTTTTCCATGCGGGCAGATATTTCTCTCAGCTGGTAAATGGTTTCACTTGAGAAACCACATGCATCTCAAAAGGTATGGTTTGCTTGCCCTACTTGTAAATGAGTTTTGGTGTGTTGTTAGTTTAAGTTGTCTTTTTCAGTTTGGGCTTGGTGTTGGTTTTGGCTTGTATTTTTTCTAGTTTCCCCTCCACCCATCTGCAAGCATGTACCTGCACTATGTTTTTCTTGACTTTGTTGCCCAATGGTGATAGGCGCTATTCTTCATTACTAGAGATTCTAGTATTCTCTACCTTTTGTCAAAAGAAGTCCCCAATCAGAGCCAATGTTAGTCCAATTCTTGTACTTGTCCTTTTTATGTGGTCCTTTGAGTCACCTTTAAGTTTCCTGATTATCTTATGTTCCCTAAAATATTTTGAGTCCATTCAATCACTAAGGTGTCAGTCCCGTAGTCCAGCCATGTTTTGAAAGGTGAAATTTTATTTATTAACAAATTGTTTCAACAGGCTTGAACAACCTTGAATAGTCTTGAATAGGTTTGAACTTGGTTCAAACTGGTTCAAGGTAGTTCGAGGTAGTTCATAAATTTTAAGAAATTTGGCAGGTACATAATGATGGCGGTGATGATTTATGTATCGAGGAATCACAGGAAATGTTGAAGTATCAGTTACAAAATTAAGGCATGTCAGTGCAGGAGAATTATTAAAATGATGAGCCCACGACATGCCTAATTTTTAGAAATGCAAAAATAAAGGGAAGAAACCTTATGTTAGTGTAAATTGATACAGAGGTTGCCACTATTGTTTGTAATATGCATGCCTCCATTCACTTTAGCAAAGTCTTCAATGTGTAGATCAAAGAAGTTAAAATGGGGATATGTGATGCGCATGGTAGAAAATTTACATCATATTCAGCTTGAGGGCAGCATGGGTATCAACACAGAGATCATAATTATCTTTTGGATCTCTATTTTAGTGACATCAAATTATATTGGTAGCCATTGTGATTGTGCAGAAGAAAATTTAATGAAACTTTTGCAACCACAAATTTTCTGAGAGCAGAAAAACTGCCTCTACTCAGAGATGAATAACTTTTGATTCAGACATAATTTGGAAAATTGCTTCTATGGAGTTGGGTGCAATTAGGATAGCTCAAACATATCTGAAACTGAAGGAAATTCAATACTGGAATAATTAATTATGCCCCACACATCGAGGCCTAATTTGACTATCATAAATATTTTTTAAATCCGCCCAGCACCAAGATTTTTGATTGATGACTAAAGTATTCATAGGCCACCTATCCAAGAGCCCATGCATGCATTTTTTTGATATGAAATATGAGTCTTGGGTCAAATGGTATGATAAATAAAATAACTTCCAAGAATCAATTATTAAAACTAAAAAGAAACCGTCAGCATGGAGAGAGTTAAATATGCAAAACAAAGATAAGGGAAAGGTTCCGCTTCTTTTTTGGCTATAGTTTATTTGCTCCAGCAAGGAAGAAAGTTTATTTTTATTGTAATCTGGGAAAGAGGGATTAAAGGTAATGTTTTCAATTATGGTTTATGCAAGAGTAAATAGATCTTTGAGAATTTTACTTTGTATGGAGGAGGAAGGATGAATATGTTTCAGATCTTTGAGTTTGAATATATTTTTCTGATTGAGAGTGATCTATGAGTAATTTCAGTCATCTTCTTATGATGTCATATTTGTATTCATGAATGTTATTAAATCTGTGAGTTTATTAATTTATGTATCTGAAAAAAAAATATTAAATCTTTCTCATGTTCTAACAGTGGGAAGAATAAGTGAACGGTCTTTGTGCCATGTATTTAGTTTTTCTTTTAAATTATTAAATCCACAATTGAATTAACACCATGTTGATGGGTTAATGTTAGTATGCCTTTGTGTCTTCTGGTTAAAGACATATCCTATATTTTAGTTCACTATAAATATTTCTAAGAGGGAGCTGTACCTCTCAATTCAGAGGAAGGTTATCAATCTAATGATAACTTCTCCAATTGTTAGTAGTGTTTGTGCTTCTATTGGGGCATTGTGAGTCATTCTGTGTTATTATTTTTGAAGTACAAATCTGTTTACCAACAAATTTTTGGTGACTCTACTGGGGATTCAGAATCAAAGATCAATGCTTCTTTATTTCCTCATTTTTTTTTTAAATATCTCTATGTGAGATTGGTGACTCTATATTTAATTCAGAAATATTTTGGTGAAACAATTCTAGTGTGTTATGGCTTTGATTGCAGCTCAGCCATGGGGGGCACAAATTGGCCCTTTTGCATTACCCCAATATTCAGCCCTGCCTAAAATATCAAGAGATTATCTTCCAAAGTTTGCTGGACATAAAACATAAGACCGAGATGATCTTATTAAATCAGTTATTGTTGCATGTGGGATTCTTGGAGTGAAAGAAGAGAACATGTTTGTCAGATTGTTTGTTGAAAGCATTGTGGGAAATGCTTCTGAATAGTTACAGAATTTGTAAGATGGATGTATTACCAACTGGGATGATTTAAAGGTAAAATTT
The DNA here is from genome assembly GCA_018584345.1 of Thuja plicata. Lineage (NCBI taxonomy): Eukaryota > Viridiplantae > Streptophyta > Pinopsida > Cupressales > Cupressaceae > Thuja > Thuja plicata. The sequence continues at coordinate 311,704 of MU227418.1, forward strand.
ATTGGAAGATTTCAGCGTGTGGTTGATACTTATAAGTTGTTGTTGAATCTCTTTCAAATTCAAATGAAAAGGGTTGAATCTATGAGAGATTTTGTTGATATATTTAATAGGTGTGTTGGTAAAATTCCTCAAGTCTACCAGCCAAATGAAAGAAATTAGTTATGTGTTTTTATTACTGCATTACAAACTTAAATTAAATTTATTTTAAAAAGAAAGAAGATTCAAAATTTGAGAGATGCACAAAAAGAGGCTATTGAGGTAGATGATCATATGCTTTTAAGTGGGATGAATCACATACAAGAAATTGTCATGAAGGTCCAAAAATCTGAAATTTGTTTTCATGATCAGAATTTTAAACCAATAGAAAAGTTTCAATGAAGGAGACTCATATTGAAGGTAGAAAAACCAACACCACCCATTTCTTCCCACCAAAATCTAATAGTCTTAAATAATGAAGAGTTTTGTCCATGTCTTATGGCTGAGAATATCTCTCATAATATTGCTGGAATCTATCATTTGCATGTTGAACATGATGATGCTCATGGCTAAAAATCAGAAATTTGATGGCATGTGTAGATGCATTTCCTATTGAGAAAAGATTGGACAGTGAAAGATCAAATGGTAGTTTTTCGGAAGAGTTTTCTTTTTCAGATTTTGAAACCTTCACATTTGATACTTCTGACGCAGTTTCAACAAGTGGTCTTGATCAAGAAAACATGGAGAAGCAAGATGAATTTGAAATGCATGTTGGTAAGAAAGTAGGCGGTATTCCTCATCTTGATGAGCAGGTACATTTGGAGTCTTTCAGATTTGATTTCATGCAAGATAATGATGAGTTTTTACAGCCCAAAGCACTAGAGAATTATGAGAAATTTGAAGCAAAAATTAAGGAAAACTTATTTACTTCTACTATGACATCATATGCACTTTCTGAACTAGAGGTATTTAAGTTTTATTATGAAAAAAAGTTGCCCAATAGTCATCCCATGTTGGAATCTTTTTTTTTTAAACATGATCTTGCTTATGCAATTTTGGAGAGAAATTTTCTAGTAATGAAAAATTCAGATTTCAATGAGAAGATTCTTGCAAGTCATCTTTACAGCCTTGAGGAAGTGCGGCCAGAAGTATATGATGAGGAGTGGCTTTTTGAATCCAATATATGGTTTAGAAAGCTCTTACATTGCATTTCTATTGGATCTTGCCTCACAATGGTTGTATGTCATTTTTTGGGAATGATTATGTTTACATATCAACCACTTTTCCGCATGGGTGGCTACTTCTATCGACTGGTAAATGGTTTCACTTGAGAAACCACATGCATGTCTAAAGGTATGGGTTGCTTTCCCTACTTGTAATTAAGTTTTGGTGTGCTGTTAGTTTAAGTTGTCTTTTTCAATTTTGGCTTGGTGTTGGTTTTCGCTTGTTGTTTTCCCAGTTTCCCCTCCACCCATCTGCAAGCACCTCCCTGCACTATGTTTTTCTTGACTCTGTTTCCCAATGGTGCTAGGCACTATTCTCCATTACTAGAGATTCTGGTGTTCTCTACCTTTTGTCAAAAATAGTCCCCAATCAGAGCCAATGTTAGTCCAAGTCTTGTACTTGTCCTTTTTATGTGGTTCTTTGAGTCACCTTTATGTTTCCTAATTATCTTAAGTTCCCTAAAGTATTTCTAGTCCAGTCAATCACAAAGGTGTCGGTCCCGTAGTCCAGCCATGTTTTGAAAGGTGAAATTTTATTTATTAACAAATTGTTTGAATAGGCTTCAACACCCTTGAATAGCCTTGAACAGGTTTGAACTTGGTTGAAACTGGTTCAAGGTAGTTCAAGGTAGTTCATAAATTCTAATGAATTTGGCAGGTACATAAAGATGGCGGTGATGATTTATGTATCCAAGAATCATAGGAAATGTTGAAGAATTAGTTACAAAATTAAGGCATGTCAGTGCAGGAGAATTATTAAAATGATGAGCCCATGGCATGCTTAATTTTTAGAAATTCAAAAATGAAGGGAAGAAACCTTATGTTAGTTTAAATTGATACATAAGTTCCCACTATTGTTTTTAATATGCATTCCTCCATTCACTTTAGTGAAGTCTTCAATGTGCAGATCAGAGAAGTTAAAACAGGGATATGTGATGTGCAAGGTGGAAAATTTACATCATCTTGAGCTTAAGGGTAGCATGGGTATCAACACAGAGATCATAATTAGCTTTTGGATCTCTATTTTAGTGACATCAAATTATATTGTCAGCCATTGTAACTGTGCAGGAGAAAATTTAATGAAACTTTTGCAACCACGAATGTTCTGAGAGCAGAAAACCTGCCTCTACGCAGAGCTGCGTAACTTTTGACTCAGACATAATTTGGAAAATTTCTTTGGTGGAGTTGGGTACAATTAGGGTAGCTCCAAAATATCAAAAAATGAAGGAAATCCAATATTGTAATAATTAATTATGCCCCCTGTACCGAGGCCTAATTTGACAGTCATAAATATTTTATAAATCCACTGAGCAACAAGATTTGTAATTGATGACTAAAGTATTCATAGGCCACCTGTCTAAGAGCCCATGCATGCATTTTTTTGATATGAAATATGATTCTTGGGTCAAATGATATGATAAATAAAATAACTTCCAAGAATCAGTTATTAAAACTAAAAAGAAACCGTCAGCATGGGGAGAGTTAAATATGCAAAACAAAGATAAGGGAAAGGTTCCGCTTCTTTTTTGGCTGCAGTCTGTTTGCTCCAACAAGGAAGAAAGTTTATTTTTATTGTAATTGTGGAAAGAGGGATTGAAGGTAATTTTTTTCAGTTATGGTTTATGCAGGAGTAAATAGATCTTTAAGTCTTTTACTATGTATGGAGGAGGAAGGATGAATATGTATTAGATCTTTGAGTTTGAATATATTTTTCTGATTGAGAGTGGTCTGTGAGTCATTTCAGTCATCTTCTTATGATGTCCTATTTGTATTCATGAAGTTTATTAAATCTATGAGTTTATTCATTCATGTATCAGAAAAAAAATATTAAATCTTTCTCATTTTCTTACAATTGGAAGAATAAGTGAATAGTTTTTGTGTCATGCATTTAGTGTTTCTTTTAAATTATTAAATTCACAATTGCATTAACACCATGTTGATGGGTTAATGTTAGTATGCCTTTGTGCCTTCTGGTTAAAGACATAACCTATATTTTAATTCATTTTTAATCTTTCTAAGAGGGAGCTATACCTCTCAATTCAGAGGAAAGTTATCAATCTAATGATAACTTCTCCAATTGTTAGTAGCATTTGTGCTTCTATTGGGGCATTGTGAGTCATTTTATGTTATTATTTTTGAAGTGCAAATCTGTTTACCAAAAATTAATCAATCTAAATATATCAAGGAAATACTGAAAACCTTTGGCGTGGAGGACTCAAGACCTGTAAGTATACCTATGGCCACTAGATAGAAACTATCAAAGACTGGTGAGACAGCTAAAGTAAATCAAACTCTATATAGATCAATGATTGGGAAGCTATAATATGTTGTCCATAGTAGACTAGATATTGCATTAAAAGTTGGGATTTTTGCAATATTTTCTACAAATCATAAAGATAATCGCATGATGGTAGTGAAAAGGATTATGATATATTTGAAGGGAATAGAGGACTATGGATTATATTATAATAAGAATGAGAAGTTTGAATTGGAAGTTTATACAGATGTCGATTGGGAAGGTAATGTTGATGACATAAAGCATACCAGTGGTGGTGCATTCTTTCTAGGAAAAATATCAGTCTCTTGGACAAGCAAGAAACAAAATTGCATTTCTCAATCAACAATAGAAGTTGAATATGTTGCAAAAACAGTGAATTGTTTAAATATAGTGTGGATCAATAAATTGTTGAAAGGAATAAAGGAAGAGATCACTGAACTAATTTTTATTTTCTATGATAACACTAGTGCTATTAATATTTCAAAGAACCATGTGATACATACAAATACAAAGCATATTGCTATCAAGTATCATTACTTGAGAGAGCTGGTACAAGACAAAGAAGTAAGACTTGAATATGTAATACAAAAGAATAGTTGACAAATATATTTACTAAGGCATTACCTAAGGATACCCATGAGTATCTAAGAGGTAAATTAAGGGTGATTCCACTATCTAAGGCTAACTAGGATCATATGGAGTGATTGCATCAAATGTATTACACAAAATATCTAACAAATTAATGCAAAGGTGCTCACACTTTAGGAGTTTCCTAAATATTTGAAGAGTAATAGATAGGATGTTGATTAGTCATAAACAAGATGACAGAGATAGCATAGAACTCATATAGTTGACACAGTGATATCTACATGATGAAGATGTATGTCTTTCACATTTTTGTCAAAGAGGGAGAATAAGACATGAAAACATTGATTGAGATATACTATGAGAGTGATATACAAATGGAGAAGTACATGGAAAACTATACTGTGAGGGGGATATTCAGATAATTACATAGAGAGAGATAAGCTACATAGAGAAATCTATCCAAGAGGGAGCTAATATTTGTATTGGAGAGAATCAAAATGAAGCTAAGGACATTAATGAAAATTTCTTTAAAGAACATATTTTTTGGATTATTTGGTAACCTTGCATGTGTTTTCCATGAATGCCAAAGAGGGAGATTGTTGGAAGCTACAATTAAAACAATTGTTATACTACCATTGATGTCAAACCTTAACTCATAAGACAATTTCTATCTTGTAAAGTGCCATATCAATTGTGTTGGGTATATTTCTAGTTTTTTTGAGTCTTGCTAAACGTTTTTGGTTCTCAGTGCCAATTAGGCCTAAAATTTTAAGGTATGTTTGAATGTACCATTAAATTTGCTTGCTAATTTCTGATTTCCAAGAAATGAAGTGAAAAAAAGGTTGAAAACCCTAAGCCCTAGGTCATTTGTATTGTTTCTATGCAAAAACCCTTGATATTCATAACATGGTTCTAATTTGAAGTTACTTTTTGACGAGTAACTTAAGTCTTATAAGACATGTTCATTTTATCATTTTCCTTTATCTCCTGATCTCACAATGAGATGCTCTAAGTCATTCAAAGATTAAGCACAGATGGTTGATCTTGATCTGATCATGTGGTTGGCACATGATCACTAGATAAATATGAAGTTGGCTCAAGGATTCAGAAACTCAACAAAAATCATGGATGCAATTTTGATTATGTGGCTAGTACTAGATCTCGTGACTTAGCTCAAGTTATTTTAAATCTTCAGTGATCCAATGATTGCTCAGTTGCATAATCTTGTAATATAACTTGAGGTCTAGACAGAGTTCATTTTTTCCTTGTCACGTAATCTCAAGAAGAAATAGGAGTTAGGTAAAAGATTCAGTGAGGATCATTGATCTTTTCCAAGATGAGCAGCTGGCGCGAGAGCTCCAAACAAATTCCAAGGCCATGGTTTTCTTTAGTGATTGAGTGATAGCCCTAGATCTTGTTATATCTTTGACTTGATCATGTGGCCTACGCCTAATCTCCCAATTAACTCATAAGTTAATGAATCTTTTAGAGACTTGGAGATGAAGATTGTAGTTTAATCTCTAGATAAACCTTTTGTTGAGGCTAAGTATGGTAAATTTTATTATGAGATTCAAAGATAGCTTAGTCGCGTGATCTTAGAATGAAAGTCTGGTTAAGAATATAGTCTTGAGATTGAGCACAGGCCATTGGATTAAAGTAGAATCAAGGGTTGCCATGTAATCCTGGGAAGAATTGATAAAGTAAATAAAGATTGTGAGACTTATCATTGATCATTGATCAAGAAAAGATCTGAGGGATAGCATGTGATCTCCAAACAAAACCTAAGCTAGAAGAATTTTTTAGTGACATAGAGATTCATTCAGTCATTGAATCTTCAAATGAATCATGGTTAGTTGTGGTTAGGTCCGAGCCAAGTCAATTTTTTCTTGGGTAAATCTGGACCATTGATGAAGACAAAGATGTGTATCTTGTGATGAATCACTAGAAGAAGTCAATAAGTCAAGAATTATTCAGCAATCAAGAGGTAATGGTGAAGATGTAGACACATGTTTAAGTGGCTAAAAGATCTTTGGTATATGTGAAGTCTATGAATAAACCCAGGGTTGAGAAAATATTTCAATGATTCAACAATAGCCTTTATCTCTGAATCTCTAGATTTAACTAGAGTTATTCCAAGCATTGTGAGATTGTGAGATAGCCTTTAGTCGCATGATCTCATAATAAATTGGAGTTAAGGCCAAATATTGTGACATTCACCATAGGTCATGGATTATAAGGAAGATCAAGGGTAGTTGCGTAATCTCCAAACATAATGAGTAAGTAAAAAATAATTAAGAGACTCAGCGCAAGGCATAGATGAAGATCAAATGTAGGGGTGTGCATGTGATCTTTGAATAAACTTAGGGTAAAGTAAAACATTCAGTGACTTAGAGTTTTCTCATTCACATGATCTCAGCATGACTTAAGGTTAAGTTAAGGATAAAAGATGAGTTGACAAGAAAGATCTGAACCATTGACATGAATCAAATCTAGTAGTGTGTACGTAATCTGTAAATAGATCCATGGTTAGTTGAAATAGATCTTAGTGATTCAGAGACTTAGTTAGTCATTGAATCTCCAGATAGACTCAGAGTTAAAACAGGGTTATTCTTTTACCTTAGTCACATAATCTCATAATAGAATCAAAGTTAAGAAAACCATCTAGCGACTTAGCAATAAATGTTGATGGATAATATGATCGTGTGGCTGGTGCTAGATCTCATGATGTAACCCGAGTCAAAGAAAACTCTTAGCGACTTGGAGAAAAAGAAATCATGTGATCGCTAGATAACCTATGGTCTAAGTATGGTAAAATCTTAAGGATTTTCTCTCACACCATGTCAAGGAAATGTTATGAAAACCAAGGGCCTATTAAAAACAAAAGATTTTGACATGGTAAAAGTAATCCGCTGAGCTATGAAAAGCAAGAAAAAATGGCCAATCAAATAGCATGTCGAGTGTTTTTGCATATAATAAGGATTTAAAACTGAAAAAACACTTATGACTCTTAGAACTAGGCTTTTCAAATTTGATTTCCTGTCAACTTCAAGCGCCATGGCTAGGAAAGAATTGATGTTGAGACATGCAGAGTTATTGCAGTAGTGATTGAGCAATGGTTTCAAAATTCTTGACTAGACTGGTGCATTCAATTTTAAATGAAAAATAGACACAGTCTTTGTACATTGTGATTAACAAAATTTTTAGAGTACAGAGCAAAGAAATTGCATAAGTTTCTGAGTTTTCATAGCAAAGAATTGCTTGATTTTTAGAGAAAATTGTAAGGAGAAGCCTGTGTCTGAGTGAATAATTATTCAGTAAAGATCATTGAAGATTAGTCAAGCTGGACCAAGCAGGGTCTCAACCAGTGGAAGAAGTAAAAATGTAGAGGATGAGTAGAAAGGGAAGAGGAACTTCTCATATGATTTCATTACTCTGTTACTAGGAATGAACCAAAATAAAAAGGTAGATGATGAATCCTTCTTTGATACTATTTGTGATTGTAGGTATCCCATCACTCCCAGGTTCTCTAGTTTTCATTTATTCAATTAATTTTATAGAAATATGGATAGACAAATTCCTGTCTCAAACCCTTCGATATTATGTCTTTCCAAGTTAATTGTCCCTAATGTATTTGTAGACGTTGACCTATTGATAACCCTAACTACAAGATATGAATCTACTTCAAAAAAAATTAGAATAGGTGATGAAACAGCCTTAGTGACCTTAGATAGGTTAGCATTCATGAATTCCTTTGACATTTATCATGCTCCTACAATAGAGTTAGACTTGAAGAAATTGCAGAACAAATATACCAGGCAGGTCACCATAGTCAATAAATTGGTGCAAACCCTTGTGCCTAGGTCAAATAGGAACTATGCGGCCCCATTGCCTATTTCAAAGGGTGTACCCTATGAGTTCAAAGACCTTTATTTCTACATGAAGTATATAGCCTAAGGGTTGTGGAGGGTTTCAGGAATAGATAGACATATTGAGAGGTTTCCTATAGACCTACTCGTGATTATTTTGGATATTCAGAATTCTCATGCCAACACAGATTATGATTACATCTAGTATGTCATAGACATAATGCATGAGGGCCTGATCAATATTCAAAAGAAGGTTAACCCTAAGTTTACACATTATTCTCTTCTAATGTATTTGATATTATATTTCAATGGTGATAGAATGAACACAGAGTTGTTAAGACCAAGAACTCAATTTCAAGGCCAACCGAACTCCATACAGTTATGGATTAGGGTTTCAAATTATACTTCTAAAGAGAATGAGTTCTATGGCTTTGCGAATTAGATAGTATATCCACTTCTACAATTATTGGGCCTAAATGTAACTAGGATACCAGTTAGAGCACTTCAACTTCTGAGGCCTTTCCAATATGTAGACAAATGGAAAGGAGATAACAATTGGCGTGACTTCTACTGTGTGAATACTTTTACTATAATCAGGGTTTATGGATGCTGGCAACCCCCACACATACTTCCTAACTATGTACCTCCAAGAGTGGCATTGATAAAATTCATCTAGAAATTGATGTGGATAGATAAGGAGCACCTGGCTCTTCATAGAAAAGGCACATTCACTCCCAGACAATTCAAAGTGGCTAACTTCACAATTGGGAAAAGACTCGTGGATGCGGTGAATAAATGGTTGGGGAAATATAGGATGAGCATGACCTTCTATAGGTGTGTAGATCAAGAAGGTTTCACCAAAGGTACAAATAATTTGCTAACCCCAAGCATAACTACTATCAAAGAGCATGAAGAATGTGTCAAGGAAGATTTGATCAGGAATGTCTTGGAGGATGAAGAAGCAGCAAGAAGAGTTGAATAATATCAAGATTTAATAGTCTTGGTGCAACAAATAAAGAAGGTAGGGATTCCATTCAGATTTTTCCTCACACGAGTGCCTTACCTATAGAGAATCACAAAGATGATTGAGTCTTATCACTCTTTTTACAATCAACTTGAGGGATTGATTGAGGATAAGCAAAGAGGTACTGAGAAGCACTCATCCTTGGAGTATGAAGAGGATAGTGAAGGAAGATACCCAATACATATCCCTCCTCCCATGGATAAGCCACCTACAACATAGAAAAGTATGTAAGTGGACCTTACAGAGGTTCCTGACACTGAGGTGACTAATGATCCCCCAAGGAAATAGAAGAGAGTAGAACAAGGGGATCCATCTCATGTAGAAACTTAAGGAAAGAAAAGGGACAAAGTAAGTTCCCTAATCACTGGTGACACACAGTATCACCATCATCTTAGAAAAAAGATTAGGGAAGAGAATAAATTGGAAAAGGGTATACCAGAAGAAGTGGAATTACCCCTTTAGCTATGTCAAGATGAGAGAGAGCTTCATCAAGAAGAATTCTTAAGTGATGATGCTTTCATCAAGACTGAGGAGTTCAAAAATTTCTTGATTTGGAGGAAGAAGCAAGAAGTAGGAGCACAACTACAATTGATAAGGGGTGATACAGTTCAAAGTGACACCCTATAAGCCTTGACAACTTATGACACTAAGAATGAAACAATAACCCTTGAGGAAGAAAGACAACTAGTCAAATCCAGTGGGATGCTGTTTGTGTCTAGGTGAGATTTGGCCTCTACTTTAATCATTGATCAAATCATAAAGAAGCCAAATGTCAACTTGTCTTCCAAGACCCAAATTGGAGAAATGATTAGGTAATGTGGGTATGATCCAAGATCCTATACATTATCCATGTTGTTTATCACACTAAGGACATAGAATCTTTCCTTGGTCAATGTAGAGGAGAAAATGGATGGGTATAAGATCATCTGGACAATGCAGAATACTACATATTTAGAGATATCCTAGGTTGTCACCCACTTCACCCATTTGAATCAAGAAAAAATAGAACAACTCTCTACCAGATATGTACAACTATTTGATGAGTTTGTTGGTGTGATAAAAGATAGGGAAAGATGCTTGATTCAAATCAATTCATTACATGGGCAAGAGGAGGTGTTAAAAAAGAAGATAGAAGAGGCTCCCAAAGCTCTCCCCACTCCACCCAAAGAAGTTATGGATTCTCAAGCATAGACTACAGAGGACTTCCCTCAAGAAATAGGGCAGTTAGGCCAAGATTAAAATGAAGTGGCATTAAATGCCTTATTGAACATCTTGAAACACATGATAGATATCCTTAAGGGAAAAGTAGACCTAGTACACAAAGCTTATAGCAAGCTATCTAGCCTAGAGACAAAGGTCAAAAGCCACATTTTAACCTTGGATCCATACTTTGGCCCTTTATCAAGAAGGGGATCACTGTTTTAGAGATTAGAATCCCTACAACCACATAGGAAAGATCTCCTATATATAGTTTGTCAAGTGGGAAAGATGATTGAACAAATTGGAACAACATTGTCTTTCTTCAAAGGCAAAGCTAATCAAATATAGGCAAGGGTTAGTATGTTTGGTCTAGACTTCAACATATTTATTCCTCTAGTAAAGGGAGATGATGATAAGAAAAAATTAGTAGAATAATGGAGCAATGAGTTTGATACTATACTTCCTAATAAAGAGGCATTCTTAACAAAAGATAGTGTCTTGGACATGGACAGATTCAAAAAAGCCTTGGATGAAGTATTCAAAGAAGAAGCATACTTTATGAAGTTTATTACAGATATAAAGGTCATAACTGATGCCATATGGGATAGGTAAAAGGTACAACTAAATACCATACAAATTTTTAATTGGCCTTCAGAGGCAAATGTTACACAGTGGCACAACATCACCAAGCCCAAAAAGAAAAAGCCAATAACTATTAACTTGGATGTGATGGATGAAGAGTAAAGTGGAACCTGGAACTTGATCAATGAGAACAAGGAGGGTAATCATTAGAAATACTAGTGTAAGTTATCCTATATTGGTGGTCACTAGGTCCCAAAACAACCTCAAGAGGTTACCCAGAATATCTGCAGACAAAGGTGCCAACTGCCAAAGATTTGGAATCATTTTAAATCAGCTACTCAAGTGTTTTTCTCCACTGACTGAATATGTAACTGTAATTTTGTCTTCTAGTAACTTTTAGGTTTATCCTAGAAATCCAAAGGTTGTTTAATGCTTTCTCTCTAAGGATTACAAGATGTATAATTCTCTCTATATATAGAAAGTTGTAAGATATTGTAAAGGATGATGAATTAAGAACTGCAAGGCAGAGTTCTAAATTTTGTGTATTTTCTAGATTTTGTCTCTCTGAATGTATTGAAGATGTACATTAATAAAATACAAGGGAGTTTCATGTTTCACATCTATGATGTATTCTTCTGTTTATGTTTATGCTATCATATGTTTGATCTGTAGGACATTTTGAATGTACTGGTTATAAGGTAACTCTGTGACTATTTGTGAGTTTCTTTCAAGGAATGTGTAAACCTTATGAGTAGTTCCAGAGGGCTAGATATTAGTGTAAGAATTTGATACATGGGTGTGCGAATGAGAAGGTTGTTTGTAAGGCACTCCATCTAGGTTTCATATGTATTTCAATTAATTAATTGTTGTGAATGTATATCTCAATTGACTCTTTACCCTGGATTAGGCACTGGTCTAGGTTTTCATAAGTAGTTATCATCATCAATCTTAAATCTAAATAATCCTTTAATTTATTATTATTAAGAATATTCATGTTTACGAATTGTATTGAAGAATAGTTCATTTTATTGATTCCTTGGAGAGATAATCATCGGGTTAGCCTTCCTAAGTCTAGAACTCTAAAAAGAAGAAGGATGAGAATCCTTGTTACACTGTTATTTTCCCTTGCCAAGTTCATGGTCTGGCTTATTAAGCTATGCATTAAATTGGTAATATTCATTTGCAATATGTGTTATTAGTGTAACCCTTGATCCACTATTAAGTATTATAGAGAAGTATTAAACTATGAAAGGTACACACGCCTGAGTCTTTGGAGCTCAAAGGAGGATTAATCCTCATTAATTAAACTTTTACTTATATGAATCAAGAATTGGGAATCTAAGAGTCAAGAATAATTTCTATATTGAGATTCTACAAGAAAAAGTACTCACAAAATGGCGACTCTACTAGGGAGGGTTGAAGTAAACCATGTTTAGTCTGTCCTAGATTTTTGGGTGCAACATCTTTTTAAGTACTTCTAATGTAGTTCCAAATTGATTAAAAAAATTAAAGAGAAATGGGTTTTAGCAATTAGGTTACAAGTTCATAAGGACTAATTATTTTATTTTTCCATTTCTTGTGAAAATTCTTGAAATTATCCCATACTAGTTGTGGGTGGTGACTCTATACTCTGTGCATTCCAGTGTGACTTCCATATTTAAATATTGAAAATACTTGTCTGATTTGAAAATGAGTCAGCAAAGAAACACCAGGTCTTACTATAGAGCTAATCCTAAGAAAGATATAGGAGAGGAGCTCCATACACTTGGAAGGAGAAAGTGGTCCAAGAGAGGTGGATCAAATCATAATTCCCCCAATACTTCAAAGAGGAGAATGGAGACCCATGTCCCTAAAAGAAGGTCATCCTCGTCTGAGAGTGCAAAACAATAAAGGCCAATAAACCCTTATAGGGATGATATATCTTTTGATCCTTTTAGATATGAAGAGATGAAAAATGTAGGCTTCTTCCCTACACAAGAAACTCTAAAACAACCAGGAGAGACATCTGCTACTGAAACAACATCTTATCGTTCTAATAAGTTGAAAGAGGAGGTTCTATCCTTAATAAGAAAGAAACATGAACAAGAATTAGAGATAACATATGCAAGGAAAAATCGTGAGAAATAATTGTATGAATTTTTAACTAAGAGGGAATAAGTCTTGGCAAAGACAAGGAGAAATCAACCTAAGGCCAAAATCCTAAATGAAGAGGTTAAGTGTCCAAACATGGATTTTTTTGGTGATCTCGTAGATCTAAGGCAACAAGTAGAAAATAATATATCAAGCTATAAAAAATGAGTTTGAAGGAGAAGGATCTATCATAACACAATTGCACCCTCATGAGATTGAGAAAAATGCAAACGTCAAGAAAAGTGATTAAAATGTCTCTAATAAAGGTAAGAAAAAGGCAATTAGCATGACTATCAATGAGCCTACGAAAAACAAAACTATCCCTGTAGGAATGTCTCAAGTTGACATAGAGCTTAAGAAAGCCACAAAAGCTAAAGAATATCTAGCCAAGAAGCTATAAAAAATAGACTTAGAGGATAATGCAGCTGATATGAAGATGAGAATAGCATTCTTGCATGCTACCATTAATACTACTCCAAGTAGCTCTATGTCTGTCAATACTAGGAAACAACAAAAAATTCCACTAGTTGGTCTTGGCCCAAGTGCTCAACAGTTTGGTCTTGGTCCTAGTGCTCAAATATCTGGTCTAAATCAAGGAGGCCCTGTTGATGAGACTTTGGTGATGGGGTCCGCCAACAGTCATAAGTTGTAACCGGGTACTGGAGTACCAACCAACTTTTCCTACAAAGGTTATCCGGGGAAGTGAGATTCCCTAGACCTCCAAGCACTTGGGTGTTGGGTCACGATGATGCGGGGCTCAGTTGGGGGATGTGACTATTTTTGAGGGGGATAGCTGGTTTCTTCAACTCGTTCTCTCTAGAGATTCAGGAAGGTGGGGTTTCTCCAAACATTCTACACTTAGCAAATAAATCAAAAAAGATCCCGTAGGGTTAAGAGTATTTCATCTACTTATATTTATGTTTAAACATTCAAAACATCAATAATGCTCTAATATACTATGATAAATACCAAAGAAATGAGCAACCATCAGTTCATATTTCATCAGTAGCAAGGGAAAAGAGGTCGTTAAGCTACTTAAAATATCAGAGCAGAAGACATGAAGAACATAAACATAAAATACCATTAACTCAGAAGATTGAATGCTAACAACATCATTGCAATAACTCTCCCTTCTTCATTAAGATTTCTTCCAGCAAGAACTAGTACATGGTACAATGGTGGCTCCAAGGGAACATCTAACTACTGAACATTTAAATACTAAGGAGCATTAAGCTCTGCAACCTGAAATCAAAATACTCTTCTATTGCTGTGGACTGCAAAATCATCAATTTTTTTGACCCTTGAAAAAGGGTCGAACTTACTATTTATACACATTTTCATCTAACCCTAACCCTAACCCTATTTTACTTTACATTGTACAATAGAATATATTATCAGGGGGCTGGTACTACTTGCGGCACCCTACAAAAGACCTTGAGACAGAATAGGCCTGACATGTCAGAAGAATGAGAAAAGAAGGTGGAATGGAAGAATTTGCCTCGAGAAGAGAGCCAGGAAAAGAAAAGGAATAAATATGATCCCCGGGGATTAAGGCCACATGCCTCATAAATGGGAAATGCGGCACCCTTTATCCAATGTGCCAGGTGTGTACCCAAAGTGGGGCCTCGAGAAGACCATCTGTCAGAACCAACTATCGATCCAACATTCCTCGATGTAGCCAACTACCCTCTAACACTCTTCAACAACCTTTAATAACTACTTGAAAATGACCAGTCGGCCTCAGGGACCGAGACACGGATCACTTGAAAGAATACAAAATTTTAGGATTTAGGACTCCTGAATCTAGGAACTTATCTTTTGAAAGAATAAAGAATACAAGATGTTTGGGCTTCCTCCGGCCTGTGGAGAAACTTTATTATTTCTTGTTTTCATTGAAGGTTTGGAGGAGGTGGGAGATTCCATCCTGATCAATCTCTCTAAGGCTGGACCACTGGTACTTAGCTGCCTCAATTTGTTCTCCTAGCTCTGGAACATTACTCTTGGACTCATCGGCCATTTTTGCTGCATCATGGCCACTAAGGATCATGCGAGTTAATATTGTCATTTGAGTCTCATCCAGTCCCTCCAGGGATTGATACCTGGACTCCACTAATTCATCAAACTTATCCAAAACGTACTCCTCCAGAGTGCATGTGTGTCAGTGCTGAATGGGTCAGCTCTGGAGCTTTGTGAAAAATACCTTGTACATATTTGAAGAATACTGAACCACATTGATCTTGTCATGTAGAACCCATACCAGTTGCTTGAGTACCTCCAATGTGAGGTAAGGTCTGGAGTACTGGGTCCTCACAAAATTGAATGATTCTTCTCCCAGAATCCCAGACTCAGAGACCATCTCTTCCCCAAGGCTAAGGAGCTCTTCTAGTTCTACCTTCCATGCCTCATATTTTTCCAGATCACCCTCCCATATGTTAAGGATAGCTTCCACCTGATGTAGAATGTGTCGAGCCACATATAAATTTGGGAGGGTGGATACTAGGAAATGTTGGGTGTTTCCTACTTGCATAGCGACCCACTCATCGACCGCTTGGGCCTTCTTCTTCATTGCTCGCAGGGAGTCAATGTTGCTCTATGGTAATGGTGCATCAGATGTGGAAGCCTCCAGAGGAATGGCACTAATAGGCCTGGCCAGCTCAGTAAGCAATCCCATAAGGTTTGCTATCTATTCTTTCTCTGCTTTGAGCCTTTGGGCCTCCTTTTCATATCGGGCCTCCACATCTATGGTTGCCTCCTTTAACAGGTTCACTTCACCCTATTTCCCTCTTTTTCCTATTGATATATCTATGATATCATAATCTTTGGCCTTATCAGTTGCCTCATCAGCGTCTGGGGGAGGTGTTGCAACAACGGAAACTGTTTCTCCTCCTGGCCCAGTTCGAAGAGTATGAACCGTCCAGGCTTTCTTGGCCTTTGGTGGGCCCTGGACCTGAGCCATCATTTTTGCTAACAAGAGGTGAGCTCTGGGGGTGGATGGAGCCTTTCTTTTCTTACTTTCAACCAACCACTAAGGTTGTAGGGGTGGCTTATTTGCCAAATTATATTCTTTTAGTTCTTCCCTAGTGTCTTGTTGATGTTCCCCCTCAATGGTGTGAGTCTCACCCGTCCCTTTCCCTTTATCTTGGGCTTCATCAGGAACATTTCCCTCGATGATGATTATTTCCTCTACCTTTTCCTCTGTATCTTTAGCTTCATCAGGACCTTCATTGGCTGTCCCGGGGGTTTCCTCCTCTTGTTTTTCTTCTTGTTCCTCGACCTCTATCACCGGGATTTCTTCTTTTGTTGGTATATCCTTTGGTACTGGGGGAGGTACCAGGCCAAGATTGAGTGTTTGGGCCATAGTCATTACCTGCCCAAAGGTAGCTTTGGGGAATGGCACTTGGAATGTGGTAGTTGAGGTTACGGTTGCTCCCGTAGGTCCGGTTCCCTCAGTGGATGTCATTTGTTAACTCTTCTTTTGCCGATCCACCCCTGTGTCTTGTATCTCTGGGACTTTGGAGGTGACCTCCTGCTCTATTTCCTTCTCTTCTTCCATTTTCTCTTCCTACCCCTATGAAGATTTTTGTTCCTCAACTTCCTCTGGTGCCAGGATTTCAGCTTCTATTTTCTCAATGTCCCCCTATAAGTTACTGAACTCATCGGTTGCAAAAACATCGTTGAACTCATCTTGTGGAGGAGGGTTGTCTGGGACATTGGTAGGTTCTGGTTCCTTTTCTGGCTCTAGGGAATTGGAGGATAGGATCTCAACTTGTGGAGCCTGGGGTATCCCCAACTTCGGCTCCTTCTTGGGATTTGAGTCAAGCCTCCTCCTTCTCTTGGTAATCAAGGGCGGCCCTACATCCCTTATTGTTGCTTGCTCCCCTGGATCCACCCCTGTTTCCTTAACCATCAAGGCTGCTAGTGAAGGAGAGGATGGAGGGTGAATTGGCCCAGCCATAAGCACCAGAATAGCCAGCCGTGTGATTATCTTCTCCTTCATTTTCTAGGAGGCTGCTACCAATTACCTTATTTTTTCTTTAATGGTGATTTCTTGCATAGTGGGAGTTGTGTCTATCCCTTTTCCTTTATCTACTACTTGTGAGGAAGTCCCGGCCCCCAGAGTCAACTTTGGTATCGGCTGAGCCACTCGGCGGATGCTCCTAGGGAACACCTTTTTAAAATAGAGTTGGCTATGTTCAACTATGTTGTGAGTGAACTCCTCAATTATGGGCCCTTCTTGGGCATCCCAGTTCACCGATGGAAGGGCCAATTTATTGATCCCCTTTGCCTTATACTAGGGATCGATCGTGGAGCCGGTATCTGAGAAGTCCTCTAAGAACCTCTAGAGCTTCAATCTCTCCATCATCCCTATGATCATCCTAACATAATGCCGCCCCTAGACCTCTACGTCATCCTAGAAATCTTCCCAGAAGTCTTCTATATGATATTGGTGGGGCTCTGATGCCCGGAGAAGTGCTGCTGCGATCTTTCCATGCGGATCAAAGTGTTTCCATGCTAAGTAAAATTGTGCTAGGCTATGGCTCTTAAGCTCATTATCCACCTCTTTTGCAGTGGCCAAATTGCATGAATAATTCCCACAAGTGATTGGAAATGGAATATTTTTTACCTTCTTCAAGGCGAAGAAGGCGTGCAGCTCTATCATTTTCCTACAATATTCTAGGAGGATTATCTTGTGCCCGCAATGTTTGGGAAACAAGTAGGGCTTCTCAGAGAAGCTGGTCACCCTTATATAAGTATGTTGTTGAAATTGTATATAATAATATTTGTAACTCCAGACCAAATTCATCACCTCTGTGGACAGGCGGTATCCTACATCCTGGGTGGGTGTGATCGGGTGGTAGTAAATGAAGACATCGTTTACCCGAAAAAAATTGGGGAATCTGGCCTCCCATTGTATTTGTGGGAAGTGGTCCCAAGGGGCCCTCTATCTCAGGCTGATCCCAAGCATGCCCTCTATAAGTAACCCATTGGTATGGGGCCATTGTTGTGCTAGGGCCTAGAGGACATAAGAAGTCATATAAAACTTCTTGTTCTTGGCTAGTTGGAGGAACTGGTAGTCCACGTGGTTGGAGATTATGGTAGCCTAGTCAAAATACTCCTCACCCATGCTGATACCTAGCAAAAAGTAGTACATCCACCCAGAAAACTCCTGGGCATGTTGTTGTCCAAAGACTCAGCATAAGGCTATCATCCCCATTTGGATGCTTTCTTTAAATTTGGCCCTGGGGATTTCTAGCTTCATCCTCTTGGGATCTCTCTTTGGGGTCTTTAGCTAATGATTGTTCATGTATATATGGGCCACTTACTCCAATTGAGTGAATTGGTCCAAGGCATCTGACCGGGTGACCATGGCTGGTTTATCAAATTGGGGGATCCCCAAGCCCCTCTGGAAGGTATCAAGATCGAGGGACACCATGGGAGTGGGGTACCCTATTGGCTTTGGGGCTACCAACATAACAACCTATATAGATGTGTTGTAGTGTGCTGAAAGTTTGAGGATAAGCTCTGGTGACTGCACAAAGTATGGGAAACAAGCCTCCTTAAGAATCCCAGAATTTCCAATTTGAATGGCCAAAGGATCTGCGGCCTGTTGTTGAATGTACATAACTTTTACCAAGGCCTGCATTTATGGCCATGTTCCAACGTTGGTGTCGGTGATGAACTAGAATTTCGACTCAATCTTTGAGCCTATGATGACTCTGTCCTTTACATACTTTAGGCTCATAGGCAATTTCTCCAGGGCCTTTTCCAACTTAGATCTAACTGCTACCCTAGTACTTGCCATGGAGGGTAGTTCCAGACTTTTGAGTGGTGAGGATGCGGAAGCTTCAGACATATTTGCAAATTTTTCTAGTTTGGAAACCTGCAAGGCAAGGTGACCATCAGAACCCATGAATAGATAAATACTTTGGGGTCCGGAGATCTTACCATCATGGCGTTTTCTTCCCCTAAAAAAGTTAGCTTTGTTCAAAAACTCTGGAGAGCATACATATATATATCAAACTTGGAAATTTAACTAATCATCTAGGTCTGGGGGTGGCTTCATACTTAGCAAAAAGAGGACACAGGATGAGTGATGGAAAGAGACTCGGATCCTAGGGAAGTAACCGTTGGTAGAGGTGTACAAAAAGTGAGCTGTCAGACCCACATGGGTGCCACATGGGTGAGTAATAAATGGGAGTTATGGTGATGATGGCAGAGCCAACTGTCTGAGTGTGTAAAAAGTGAAGGCCACTTGGACAGATTTAAATGCACACATGGATCATAAATGAAGGTCAGGTTGGTTTATGGAGGAGAGAGAAAACCACCTATTTGAAACTGGCTGAGAGCCAAGTTTCAAACAGGTGGTATTCTACATAGAGCAAGCTCGTAGAATAAAAACTAGCGATAGATGCAGCATGGAAAGCTTGCTAGGCTACCTGACAGGATACACATAGAATATGCATCAAAGCTAAAGGGTATATACACATAAACTAAAAGGATATACAACAAATATACACCAAATTTACATATATACATAGCGCAAAGCAAATATTTACAAGAAACCAGACAATGTACAAAATATTTATAACTTTCTACATCATCTACAGACTAGATTACATCTGCAGAGAGGGTGGACAACCCTCTAGCAGAGCTAACCCACCAACGGGTGGCAAACCAGAAAGAAACGCAAGACAAACAAACAAAAGCAAGGCAACCCAAGACCCATAAAACTAGAAAGAAAGAAAGCCGAAGGGAGAGGAGGCACCAACCTAAAAATGCACAAAGGAGAGGAAAGGAAGCCTCTGTGAAAGCTCTACAATAGCTTCAATTTCCAAACAATCACAACTCACCACCAGAAACCACTCACAATCGCTCAGAAATACTTGAAATGATTAGCACTGGATTATCGCTAAATTGCTACAAATCGCTCTGAAATTACTTTGATTGCTTAAGTGTTTAATCACAGTAAATGTGAAAATGATAGGTAACTTCCATTTATACCCATGGTAAAAAGCAAGTCACCTTTCCTTTTGCAAACTCCAGACAGACAGACCTCCAGACTTTGGGCCCGGGGATTCCATGCAATAATACCACCTTAAGGAAAGAAGACATCATGGTGAAGAATCCTGGAGTCTGGAATCTGGCTATTGACAAAGGATGACCAACTCCATGACCGGGGTCCCAAAGGCACGAGAGACCAACAAAACAAAATGACACCACAAGGAAGAAAACCTCAGAGAAGGAAAACAAAGAAAACAAAGGAAAAGACAAGGCAAGATCCAAAAGCAGAAAGCAAAAAGGGGGACCCAACATTTTACACACAAAATGTAGGGATGGGGATGCAGGGCATAACAAATGGTGACTATTTGGGACAAATGCCTTAGCATATTTGAGAACTACATAATCTCTGGTTAGTAAAAACTGCAATAAGTCATTGCTCAAAGTATCTTACAGGCAAAGAATAACATGTCTGAGAAAATCCAACCAGACGAGATCCAGTCCATGATCTTTTCATCAGTGGTGGAGTGTGTTCTTTGGAAGAAAACCAAGCCGATGACCTCTGGGAGGAGTAGACAGGAGGCACTAATTACATCAAACCACAAAGTCATCAGATTTTCTCATTTCTCCTAGAGACCAGAGTTTTGTCCCGCTTCCCTTTTCCTGTTATTTTGCATGTTTCTAGGTGGGAGGGTGGTACTTCTTTCACCATCAAGCTTAAACTTAGCTAATTTTAATGTTGGTACTTCTTTAACCCTTCTACCTATTTTATATGTTGAATGGGGGATAAAACTCCAGATCCAGAAAGAATATGTTTAAAGGTTCAGACTTGGGTCAACCAACTAGTACACCCGATCTACCCTCAGTGTGTCTGATTACTTGTTCCTTATTTTTATTTCACTGATTGCTAGACTTCTGGAAATAAACCCGATGAAGATTACTCAAAATGTACCACCAAGCCTGTAAAAAAAAGGCTCCAGAGACCGAACCAATTCCATCATGCTAAAGATAGATTCTCAAGTTCACTAGGCTACAGACATCATCCTGGAGACCAGAGTTTATGTGAAGCATTCCAATCCTCACAAGAGAGAACAAAACACCAGGACCCAAAGAGAAAATAAGAAACAAAAATGAAAACCACCAAGAAAAGGATTTCCCCAGAGGGCAGCCAGCAAGGCTATTTACAATGCACAGTACCTCCCAACAAGGCACCGCAAAAGAAATATTTACAAGAAAAGGGCTTTACATAAAAAATACAACTTTAGACAAACTTACCTTACTTTGAAATAATGTTTGAGAAACTGTCCATTGACAAGAAATGGGACAGGTTCTCCAATCATGGTGTTAAGGCAGTAAGTGTTTTCTCCATAGATTTTTGAGATTAAATATGGCTCGAGTCAGAGCCATTGGAACTTGGTGGGCTTACCTTTCTTTTCTTGAACCTTGTCCCACAACAAGACCAAGTCTGAAATCTGAAAAGCCTTGTATTGGGCTCTACGATCAAACCATCATTTTACCACTGCTTGATGACACGTGAAATGTTCAAGGGTTGTATCTTGTTGTTCTTCCATCCATACCAGATTTAGGAACTGAGCCTCCACGATGTTATCCCAGTCGCTAAATTTTGGCATAAACTACAAAATTGGGATCTGTAAGTTGATTGGGAACACAGGGTTCTGGCCATAAAATAGATGGAATGGGGACATTCCTAGGCCCGCCTTGATTTGAATGTGATCTACCTAGAGGGAAAATTTCAACTTTTGGTGCCAATCCCGAGGATTCTATTCTAGCAGGTGTTTGATCACTTCAATTAGATTTTTATTCATAGATTCGGCAACACCATTCCCTTGGGGGTAATAGTTGCTCAAAAACTTTAGAGTGATCTTTTGATTGTAGGTCCCCTCGAGTAATTGTACAAAAGAAAATACTGGACCATTGTCACATACTAAGGTGAAGGGCATTCCAAATCTCATGACAATATTTTCTTCTAGGAATTTGATAACCACATCTACTATGTTATTCTTACAAGGTATAGCTTCGAACCACCAGGTGCAGTAATTAGTAGCAGTAAGAATGTATCGGTGGTTGGCAGATGAGTTGGGGTTGATTTCCCTGATGAAGTCAAATGCCCATTGGGCGAAGGGCCTAGCCTCAAAGACTGGTTGCAAAGGCATAGCTGGGTTACGCTCATGATGCGGCACTATTTGGCAAGTGTGGCACCTCTGAATGTGAGTGTAAACATCTTTAAATATATAGGGCCAATAGTATCTACCCTGAAGGATCTGATGGGCGGTGGTGTCAGCTGAGCCATGCCCGGTTCCAAACTACCCATGAAGTTCATCAATCATCTTCGTAGCTTGGTCTCTGTTGATGCACTAGAGGTACACTCCCTCATAGTTCCTATGGTAACCCCTCCAGACATTTTTTGTTCAATATAAAATATACCAAATCGGTATACCACAGGTCTCAAGTGATGGACTCCACCGTGTAAGTTTAGCATTCTATGCGGGGAGTCTCTTCTACCATCGCTCAACTCAGTCCCTAGCCTCAGACTATCTTCATGGGCTGCATTTCTATATCATATTCTTGGAGGATGGCCATCCATTTCCCCTATCTTTGCCCAACTTTCTCTGCATCAGCAGAGACTTCACGACTTGGTCTAGGATGATAGCATGCACCTTGCTCTAGAGAATGTAATGCTGAAATTTCTTCACGACGTGAACAAGAGCAAAGGCCTACTTTTCTAGTCATGAATATCAAACTTCAACATTCTTGAAGGGGGAGCTCATGAAAGCTATTAGTCATTCTTCCCCTTCAACCTTTTTATTCAACACCACCACGGCAGAATGTGGCAAAGCAAAGGAGTAAATATAAAATGGAAGGGAGTAGTCCGGACTAGCCAAGACATGTACTTTTGTTATTGTCTGTTTGATCTGGGTGAACGCCCACTTTGCTTCAGGACTCCACTCAATCTTAGTATCCTTTTTCATCATTTCATTGAGTGGTTTGACTATCTCGATGAATCCAATGATGAACTGCCAGACGAAGTTAATCTTTCTGAAGAAAGACCGCATCTCTTTCTTGCTGTTGCGCATCTATAAATTTACCAACACTTCAACTCTCTTAGGGTCAATGGATATGCCATTTTCAGAGACAATGTGCCTGAGCAACTTCCCTTCAATGACCCTATATATGCACTTCTTGGGGTTGAGGTATATTCTATACTGGCAACATCTCTCACAAATCTAAGCGAGACAGGCAGAAAGGTTGTGCCTATCCTGAGAAAAGATGGTCAAATCATCCATGTAGATGATTATGCACCGATTCAAAAGGCCCTCAAACGCAATGTCAATGGCCTTTTGAAATGTGACCCCTATGTTAATTAAACCAAAGGGCATCCTTCTGTATGCAAACATTCCCCACTTGGTGGTAAACAGTGTTTTCTCTCTATCTTCATACTTAACCATGACCTGGTTATACCCAGAGTACCCATCCAAGAATGACATCATTTGGAATCCATTCACTATCTGCAACACCTCATCCAATGAAGGGAGAGGGTAATTATCTTTCTTGGAGGCCTTATTCAAGTTTCATAAATCCACGCAAAGGAGAATTTCATTGCTCTTCTTTCTCATAGGGACCAGATTGGTGACCCATGTAGTATGCCAGATTGGAAAGATTATCTAAGCTAACAGTAATTTCTCCACCTCCTGATGAATTAGAGGCTCAATTAGTGGGTTTACTGGTCATTGTTTTTGCCAAAAAGGCTTAGCATCAGGTTTCAAGGAGATGGTATGAGTCATAATGGATGTGTCATATGTTTTCAAATCCTCATATCCCCATGAAATTATGTCTATGCATTCTCAGAGAACTACGAGAATCTTCTCCTTCTCCTCAAGGGAGTAGGAGGTGCCAATGTGTATCACCTTTTCTTCATCAAGCTGGTTGAAGTTTATTTTTTCAAACTTTCCTCCTTCAGAGGAAGATGACATCTTTTTCTGGGCCCGAGGGTCTGAGTCAAAGATTCATTCATGTGTGACCATCCCCTTTGAGATGGTGTTAGTAGGTAGATCCATGATCCCATCATCTTTGTCACCCTGTCCAGTATCATCATGGTCTCACTCTTCCACTATCTAATTCGCAAAGACTCCAATGTTGGCCATGAACGCTAGGATATGCTGGTCATCCTCAAAAACCTAAAAGTGGGTGACATTGTGTGGAATGGACAGGGTGGGGACCATCTCAACTAAAAATCTCTAGAGTCGTGAGCCGACCATAGGCTCAAGAGTGCTAGCAGAAATATCAAGGGCATCTAGCACATAATTCTGTCACCGGGGAATGAGATCAATGCCAAAGGCATCAAAATATTCAATAAGGTTCCATGCTCAGTTGCAGTATGTAGCCTGCCTTTTGTCATGACATGTATATTGACTCCGGACCTGTTTGACAACCAACTCTGAATCACCCAGTGCCCGGAGGTGGGTGATCCCTTTCCTTAACACAAATAAGAGTCCAATGACCAGAGCCTTGTACTCCATAATGTTATTGGTGTTGTTGAACTGCAGTCTGTAGGATGCAAGGAAGGATTTCCCTCATGGGTTGATTAATTCTACCCTGGCCCCGCAGCCTTGTTTGGATCGGGACCCATCAAACTTAAGGGTCCACAAATCATTACTTGTGTTCTAGAGCTAGGGAGAGGGGGTAGCCTTTGGATTATTCTTGGGAGACTTGGGAGGGGCTTCCTCCTGAATTGTTGGCATGTGGGTGGGGATTACCTTTGGAGGGGTTTGAATCTGAGGTTCCTCGGGAAATGGCATTGAAGAGGTGTTTCCAGTCAGAATACTAGACTCCTGGTGATCAACCGCATGTTCTTTTCTCTTGAAGGCATCGATGTGCTGGGTAGTGACAGAAAGGAAAGGTTCACACTCTAGCTCTGAATGTTTTTGATAGTGCATTTGGCACCAAGTGTTAGACAAGAGTGTAGTGGGGATCGTTGTGGCACCCTGAGAGTCAACATCAACTCTCAACTTTTCTTCTAGGTCCTGGGTTCTTTGTAGAACTATGGGATCCTCCTCGAGGGTGAAATCGAATGTCAAGATTTCAAAGGGTCGATACACCCTAGGAGAAGTCTCAGAGAAGAAGACCTCACTAACCCTCCTGACCTCTGTAAGGGCCTGCTTCATCCGGGGTTCACTTTCAACCCGGATCTTGTTTGATTCTCCTTCCCAGGAGAGCCACAAGTGGGAGAAGTCAATCGAGAAATATCTGTTCAAGGACTTAGACCAATTTTGAATTAATAACATCCCATAGGTCTCTAGGATGTCCACCACTTGGACATCAATTATGCTAGCTATCCTGGGGTCCTGGATAAGTTGTATCTGAATATTCTTTAATTCCCCCACCATTTTCACAGCAGTCTTATCCAGCTGGATCACTGCGCCATTAGATGGGGTGAGATGGAATCTAAGCTTCTGGCATATGGATAAGGGCATGATGTTTCCCAAAGCTCTGGAGTATACTAAACAATTGTGTATGTTTTTACCTTAGATATTCATGCCTAGTAGAAAGGGAGGATCCTCATTGTTTCTCCAAAAGACAGCCGTGTTGGCATCCTCAAAAGAGATAGTCTTGGGTGAGTGAATAACAAGTTCCAGGTTTCCCAAGAGTTTTAGAAGAGACTTCTTCTGCTCGGGACAATTTAGAAAAACCTCCATCAAGGTCATGGAGGTGGTGGTTTGTTCTAACACCTTTGTAATGTCGAATCTTCCTCCTGGAAATTGATAACTTCTCTTGGCTAGGTCTTTCACTTGGTTAGAGATAGAACCTTTTAGAGGGGCGGGCCTATCAGTCACGTTATCCTAGGGAGGAGTGTCCTTGGTAGGGGGTGTAGGCATGTAAGCTAGTCCTTTACTAGCATGACTCTCAGTGTTATATGGAGTTCGCAGGTTGGTGAAGGCATTGGCCTCAAAGGGCGGGATAGATTCATCAAAGAATCTATGTAATTTAGACTCTTCTTCATCTTCCCCAAAAGTTCTGAAGAAGATGGTCTCACAGGTGAAGGCACTGTGGGTTGACTCTTTCACAGGAGGCTCTGGGGGAGTAGTATCATACGATTTTTGTTTGTCTAGCTGGGAGATCATGATGACCTTTTCCAGCATGGCACAATTCACCTCATTGTGTGAGCTCGTGTCATGCAATCTACACCAATTAGTCATGGGCTGGAAGTCTATGACTGGTGTAAAATGTGATGGTCCAGCACCACTTTGGTTGGTATTTTGGTTCAGAGGTGTGTAACCACCTAATTTCGGTCTGTCGTAACTGTAGACCCTATTTGCCCTAAGTGTGATCATACCCTCGAGTTATGTCCAAATGACCCTGTTACTGTTTGGCATAATTCTTTAAATCAATTTAATGTC
>MU227418.1:341594-372060 GCA_018584345.1 Thuja plicata
AGCCTTCCTCTTAGATCATTTTTGCATTGTTATGCTGCTATTTTTATGCTAGATCATAAGCTATTTCATTTAAAATACAAATTGTTAGTTTCATTTTACCTTTCATAGCTTAGAAGCATGCTTGTTTTACCATTCTAGTCCATTTTAACTCAAATCCTTCGTATTTAGGTTGTATTGGTCACTGTTTCATCAATATATTCTGAGGGCTGATATATTGATGTTCATACTCTTCCTAGATTAGAAGGCAATAGGTCGCCTTTAGAGGGTTTATGTGTTTTTCATACTTTTACTAACCCTATATTGCTAAAACAATGATCTATTGAAGTGTTTGTGTCCATCTAACAGGTACCCATTATCACACGCACAAGGTGGACCTCCAGTGTTCACGTTATTGTTCCATTGCTGTTGATTGGGCCGAGGCCCATTGTTGAAGTTTCTTAACCCGACATTGTTGTTTTGTTGGCCGGAGAAGATATTCCCTCTCTAGGAATTAGAATTCTGGGGTGCATAAGACCCCACCTTTAGCTAACCCATGTCCATAGTTAGGGTAGACAATATTCACCAGAGGCTCTCAACCTCAATGGTAAACAGAGTGTTTGCATCACAGTGTGATGGTTATTGTTGTTGGTTTCCTGGGAAGGCAACAATATTCGCCAGAGTCAAGGGCAGCAATCCTCCAACTGCGGATGACTAAAAGAAGGGCACTCTGGGAAGTTGTGTCTGGGGTTATTGTGCCTGCTATGGCTGATTCCAAAGGAAGGCTTCTAGACCTAGTATTTCCTAAGTCTGTGAGGGATAAACATACCAGGCCTTCTGGTCTATTGGCGGTGGTGGAGGATTCATTACCATTGTGGGGGCACCCATTGCCAAAGTGGGGTTATACCCCCCTGCATACATTGTTCCACTGGGGATCATGTTAAAGGGTGTGCTCTGCCTAATCCCTCCTATGGATTTGTTGAGACCATGAGATAATTCTAAGGCTAGATTGTAAACCTTCGCCAAAGTATCCCGATCGCCCACGGTGGTTGTTCTCCAAAGGAGAGTGGCAATGAAGGGGTCCATCACGTTAAGATAAGTCTGTATGGTTATTTCTGGGGATGGAATAAAATAGCCCATGCATCACTTCAAGGCATGCTGGAACCGATGGTTGAATACTATAAGAGGTTCATTGGGTTCTTTCCTAATAAAGATGAACTGGCTATGGGACCAGGCTTAGTCCACATGTACGCGAAAGGCAGCCAAGAAGGCATCCTCCATGTCCTACCAACTGTTAATGGAGTTGGTAGGAAGGTTAAGGTACCAGTTTAACTCACCCTGCCCTAAGGATAGGGGAAACATATGGATAACAAAATCTTCATGTTGGATTCAGTGTCAGTTCATGGCATCCTTGTATGCCTATAAGTTCTCTTCTACGGTTCGTGAGCCTTAGTGCTCATATCATGGGCAAATCTTCTCTGGGTGCGAAGGTAAGTCATTGATTGCACCTGAAAAAGTTCCCATTGGGGACCCAATGTTACCAAAATATGCAGCCATTGGGGGAACTAGATTTTGAGTAGTTTGAGCATTGGTCCCCAGAATTTTTTGAGAAATCTAGGTATTCTGAGGTATACTAGATCCCCAGACAATAGTGGTTGGTCTAGTTTTTGGTGTCTGCTTCTTTCCAGCAAGAGGCTCAAGTTCAACAAACCTTTCGGGGTTTGGGGCTAACCTAAATATTCTCTCAAATTTCATTAGGGAGAAAGACCCAATCCTACTAAAGGCTTGACTCCTAAAACTATAGCTTGGAAAACCCTTGGAAGGTGTAAAATTGGAATCTCGAGAGGGGGATGAGTTCATGCCCTCCTTCTAGTGCCAGTTTTTATTGACAAGACTTTGGTGACCGGGTCCACCAACAGTCATAAGTTTTCACTGGGTACCAGAGTACCAACCAAATTCACCTGCAAAGGTTATCCGGGGAAATGAGATTCCCTAGACCTCCAAGCACCTGCGTGTCAGGTCACGATGGTGTAGGGCTCGGTTGGGGATGTGACTATTTTTGATGGGGATATTTGGTTTCTTCAACTCGTTCTCTCTGGAGATTTAGGAAGGTGGGGTTTCTCCAAATATTCTACACTTAGCAAATAAATTGAAAAAGATCCCATAGGGTTAAGAGTATTTCATTTACTTATATTTATGTTTAAACATTCAAAACATCAATAATGCTCTGATATACTACGCTAAATACCAAAGAAATACACAACCATCAGTTCATATTTCATCAGTAACAAGGGAAAGAAGGTCGTTAAGCTACTTAAAATATCAGAGTAGAAGACATGAAGAACATAAACATAAAATACCATTAACTCAGAAGATTGAATGCTAACAACATCATTGCAAGAACTCTCCCTTCTTCATTAAGATTTCTTCCAGTAAGCATTGGTATGTGATACAATGGTGGCTCCAAGGGAGCATCTAACTACTGAACATTTAAAGACTAAGGAGCATTGAGCTCTGCAACTTGAAATCAAAATACTCTTCTATTGTTGTGGACTTCAAAATCATCAATTTCACCGACCCTTGAAAAAGGGATGGACTTACTATTTATACACATTTTCATCTAACCCTAACCCTAACCCTATTTTACTTTACATTGTACAATAGAATATATTATCTGCGGGCTAGTACTACCTGCACCACACTACAAAAGACCTTGAGATGTAATAGGCTTGACATGTCAGAAGAATGAGACAAGAAGGTGGAATGGAAGAATCGGCCTCGAGAAGAGAGCTGGGGAAAGAAAAGGAAGAAATTCGATCCCTAGGGATTGAGGCTACATGCCTCATAAATGGAAAATGTGGTGCCATGTCTCCAATGTGCCAGGTGTGTACCCAGAGCGGGGCCTCGAGAAGACCATCTGTGAGAACCAACTGTTGATCCAACGTTCCTCAATGTAGCCAACTACCCTCTGATAGTCTTCAACAACCTTTAATAACTACTTGAAAATGACCGGTCGGCCTCGGGGACCGAGACATGGATCACTTGAAAGAATACAAAATTTTAGGATCCAGAACTCCGGGATCTGGGAACTTGTGTTCCAAAAGAATAAAGAATACAAGATGTTTGGGTTTCCTCCGGCCTCCAAAGAAACTTTATTGTTTCTTTTTGTCATTGAAGGTTTGGAGGAGGCGGGAGATTCCATCCTCATCAATCTCTCTAAGGCCATACTGCCAGTACTTAGCTACCTCAATCTGTTCTCCCAGCTCTGGAACATTACTTTTGAACTCATCAGCCATTTTTTCCACATCATGGTGACTAAGGATCATGTGAGTTAATCTCGCCATTTGAGTCCCATCTAGTCCCTCTGAGGATTGATACCTGGACTCAACTAATTCATTGAACTTACCCAAAATGTACTCCTCTAGAGTGCATGTGTCAGTGCTGAATGGATTAGCTTCAGAGACCTTTGTGACAAATGCCTTGTACATATTTAAAGAATACTGAACTGTGTTGATCTTGTCATGCAAAAACCCTACCAGTTGCTTTAGTACCTCCAATGTGAGGTCAAGTCTAGAGTGCTAGGTCCTCACAAAATTAAATGATTCTTCTCTCAGAATCCTAGACTTAGAGACCATCTCTTCCCCAAGGCTGAGGAGCTCTTCTAGTTCTATCTTCCATGCCTCATAGTTTTCCATATCACCCTCCCATATGTTAAGGATAGTTTTTTCCTGATGCCGAATGTGTTGAGCTGCATATACATCTGGGAGGGTGGATACTAGGAAACACTAGGTGTTTCCTACTTGCATAGTGACCCACTCATCGACCGCTTGGGCCTTCTTCTTCATTGCTTGCAAGGAGTCAATGTCGCTCTATGGTAATGGCACATCAGATGTGGAGGCCTCTAGAAGAATGACACTAATAGGCCTGGCCAGCTCAGTAAGCAATCCCATAAGGTTCACTGTCTTTTCTTTTTTTTCTTTGAGCCTTTGGGCCTCCTTTTTGTATCGGGCCTCCACGACTATGGTTGCCTCCTTTAACAGGTTCACTTCACCCAATTTTCCCCTTTTTCCCAGTGATATCTCTATGATATCGTAATCTTTGACCTCGACAGTTGCCTCATTAGCATCTGGGGGAGGTGTTGTAACAACAAAAACTATTTCTCCTCTCGGACCGGTTCGAAGAGTATGAACCGTCTGGGATTTCTTAGCCTTTGGTGGGCCCTAGACCTGAGCCATCATTTCAGCTAAGGAGAGGTGAGCTCTGGGGGTGGACAGAGCCTTTCTTTTCTTACTTTCAACCAACCACTGAGGTGGTAGGGGTGGCTTATTTGCCAAAGTTTGTTCTTTCAATTCTTCCCTGGTGTCCTGTTGCTATTCCCCGTCAGTGGTGTGAGTCTCACCCACCCCTTTCTCTTTATCTTGGGCTTCGTCAGGAATATTTCCCCCGATGATGTTTATTTCCTCTGCCTTGTCCTTTGTATCTTCAGCTTCATCAGGACCTTCATTGGCTGTACCGGGGGTTTCCTCCTCTTGTTGTTCTTCTTGTTCCTTAGCATTTGTCACTGGGATTTCTTCTTCTGTTGGTATATCCTTTGGTAATGGGGGAGGTACTGGGCCAAGATTTAGCATTTGGGCCGCGGTTATTACCTATCCAAAGGTAGCTCTGGGGAGTGGCACGTGGAACATCAAAGCTGAGGTTACGATTGCTCCCGTAGGTCTGGTTCCCTCATTGGATGCCATTTGTTCACTCTACTTTTGCTGATCTGCCCCCGTGTCTTGTATCTCTAGGACTTTGGAGGTGACCTCCTACTCTATTTCTTTCTCTTCTTCCATTTTCTCTTCTTTCCCCTGTGCAGGTTTTTTTTCCTCAGCTTCCTCTTGTCTTGAGACTTCAGGTTCCATCTGCTCGATGTCCCCCTATAAGTTACCAAACTCGTCAGTTGCAAAAATATCGTCAAACTCATCTTGCAGAGGAGGGTTGTCTGGGACATCGGCAGGTTCTGGTTCCTTTTTTGGCTCTGGGAAATTAGAGGATAGGATCTCAACTTGTGGATCCTAGGGCATCCCCAACTCTGGCTCCTTCTTGGGCTTCAGGTTAAGCCTCCTCCTTCTCTTGGTAATCAAGGGTGGCCCCGCATCCCTTATTGGTGCTTGCTCTGTCAGATCCACCCCTGTTGCCTTAACCATCAAGGCTACTAGTGAAGGAGAGGATGGAGGGTGAATTGGCCCAGCCATAAGCACTGGGGTAGCCAGCCTTGTGATTAGCTTCTCCTTCATTTGCAAGGAGGCTGCTACTGATTGCCTTATTTTTTCTTTAATGGGGATTTCTTGTAGAGTGGGAGTTGTGTCTATTCCTTTTCCTTTATCTACTCCTTGTGAGGTAGTCTTGACCCCCGGAGTCAACTTTGCTATTGGCTGGGCCACTCGGCGAATGCTCCTAGGGAACACATTTTTAAAATAGAGGTGGCTATGTACAACTATGTTGTGAGTGAACTCCTCAATTATGGGCCCTTCCTGGGCATCCTAGTTCACCGGTGGAAGGGCCAATTTATCGATCCCCTTTGCCTTGTACTGGGGATCGAGTGTGGAGCCAGTATCTGAGAAGTCCTCTGAGAACCTCTGGAACTTCAATATTTCCATCATCCCTGTGGTCATCCTGACATAATGCCACCCCTAGACCTCCACGTCATCCTGGAAATCTTCCCAGAAGTCTTCTATATGATATTGGTGGGGCTCTGATGCCCGGGGAAGCACTGCTGCGATCTTGCCATGCGAATCAAAGTGTTTCTGCACTAAGTAAAATTCCACCAAGCTATGGCCCTTAAGCTCATTATCCACCTCTTTTGCGGTGGCCAAACTGCATGAATAATTCCCACAAGTGATTGGGAATGGAATATTTGTTACCTTCTTCAAGGCGAAGAAGGCGTGTAGCTCCATCATTTGCCTACAATATTCTAGGAGGATTACCTTTTTCTCGCAATGTTATGGAAACAAGTAAGGCTTCCCGAAGAATTCGGTCACCCTTATATAAGTATGCTGCTAAAATTATATATAATAATACCTGTAACTCTAGACCAAATAAATTAGCTCTATGGATAGGTGGTATTCTGCATCCTGGGTGGGTGTAAGAAGGTGGTAGTAAATGAAGACATCATTTACCCGGAAAAAATTGGGGAAGCTAGCCTCCCATTGTATTTGTGGGAAGTGGTGCCAAGGGGCCCTTTGTCCCAGGCTGATCCCGAGCATGCCCTCTATAAGTAACCTATTGGTATGGGGCCGTTATTGTGCCAAGGCCCAGAGGACATAAGAAGTCATATAAAACTTCTTCTTCTTGGCTAGTTGGAGGAACTAGGAGTCCACATGGTTGGAGATTATGGCGGCCTAGTCAAAATAATCCTCACCCGTGTTGATACCTAGCAAAAAGTAGTACATCCACCCAGAAAAATCCAAGGTATGTTGTTGTCTGAAGACCCGGCATAAGGCTATCATCCCCATTTGGATGCTTTCTTTAAATTTGGCCCTCAAGATTTCTAGCTTCATCCTCTTGGGATCCCTCTTTGGGGTCTTTAGCTAATGATTGTTCATGTATATATGAGCTGCTTCCTCCAATCGAGTGAATTGGGCCAAGGCATCTGACTGGGTGACCACGACTGGTTTACCAAATTGGGGGATCCCCAAGCCCCTCTAGAAGGTATCAGGATCGAGGGACACCATGGGAGTAGGGTACCCTGTTGGCTCTGGGGCTGCGAGCATAACAGCCCAGATAAATGTGTTGTAGTGTGCTGAAAGTGTGAGGATAAGCTCTGGTGACTGCACAAAGCACGGGAAACAAGACACCTTAAGAATCCTAGAGTTTCCAATTTGAATGGCCAAAGGATCTCTAGCCTGTCGCTGAATGTACATAACTTTTACCAAGGCCTGCAATTCTAGCCATGTTTTGACGCTGGTGTTAGTGATGAACTGGAATTTTGGCTCAATCTTTGAGCCCACGATGACTCTGTCCTTTACATACTTTAGGCTCATAGGCAATTTCTCCATGGCCTTTTCAAACTTAGATCTAACTGTCACCCTGGTACTTGCCGTGGAGGGTAGTTCCAGACTTCCAGATGGTGAGGATCTAGAAGCTTCAGACATATTTGCAAATTTTGCTACTTTAGAAAACTGCAAGGCAAGGTGACCGTCAGAACCCATTAACAGATAAATACTTCAGGGTCCAGAGATCTTGCCATCATGGCGTTGGCTTCCCCTGGAAAAGTTAGCTTTGTTCAAAAACTCTGGAGAGCATACATATATATTCAACTTGGAAATTTAACTAATCATCTGGGTTTGGGGGTGGCTTCATACTTAGCAAAAACAGGACATGGGATGAGTGATGGCAAGAGACCCAGAGCCTGGGGAAGTAACTGTTGGTAGAGGTGTACAAAAAATGAGCTGACAAACCCACATGGGTACCACATGGGTGAGTAATAAATGGGAGTTATGGTGATGACGGCGGAGCCAACTGTCCAAATGCATGAAAAGTGAAGGCCACTAGGATAGATTTAAATGTGTGCATGGGTCATCAATGAAGGTCAGGCTGGTTTACGGAGGAGAGAGAAAATTGCCTATTTGAAACTGACCGAGAGCTGAGTTTCAAACGGGTGGTATTCTGCACAGAGTGAACTCGTAGACTAAAAACCAGTGATAGATGTAGCACGATGAGCTTGCTAGGATACCTAGCAGGATACACATGGAATATGCATCGAAGCCAAAGGGTATATACATGAAAACTAGAAGGATATACAACAAATATAAACCAAATTTACATATATACACAGTGCAGAGAAAATATTTACAAGACACCAGACAATGTATAGAATATTTACAACTTTCTACACCATCTACAGACTAGATTACATCTGCATAGAGGGCAGACAACCCTCTAGCATAGTCGACCCACCAATGGGTGGCAAACCAAAAATAAATGCAAGACAAACAAACAAAAGCAAGGCAACCCAAGACCCACAAAACCAGAAAGAAAGAAAGCTGAAGGGAGAGGAGGCACCAACCTGAAAATGCAAAAAGGAGAGGAAAGGAAGCCTCTGCAAAAGCTCTGCAATAACTTCAACTGCCAAACGATCACAACTCACCACCACAAACCACTCACAATCACTCAGAAATGATCAAAATGATTAGCACTAGATTATCAATAAATTGTTGCAAATCACTCTAAAATCACTCTGATTGCTTAAGTGTTTAATTGCAATAAATGTGAAAATGACAGGTAACTTCTATTTATACCCACAGTAAAAATCAAGTCACCTTTCCTTCCGCAAACTCTGGACAGACAGACCTCTAGACTTTGGGCCTGGGAATTCCATGCGGTAATACCATCTTAAGGAAAGAAGACATCACAACAAAGAATCCCAGAGTCCGGAATCTAGCTCCTGACAAAGGATGACCAACTCTGGGACTGGGGTCCCAAAGGCACAAGAGACCAACAAAACAAAATGACACTGCAGGGAAGAAAACCCCGGAGAAGCAAAACAAAGAAAACAAAGGAAAAGACAAGGCAAGAGCTAAAAGAAAAAAGAAAAAAGGGGACCCAACATTTTGCACACAAAATGTAGGGATGGGGATGCAGGGCATAACAGGCCCTCAACATACTTAAAATTAAGGAGGTGCAGCAGGACCAAGTGGAAACAATACTTTGGGAAGTTTGCAAAGAAGACTTGTCCATTTGGACAGATACAAACCTATTTTGTTTGACGGTATTCTTGATCATCCTAACATGATCCCCAATGAGGTAAGAGATCAAATCCCTAGGTTCATAGGAAATAATGTCATAACTTGTGAAGAACACTTAAAAGCTTTTACAAATAAGATTATTGATTTTGAAATAGAACATGAAAATGTTATTATGAATCTTTTTGTTCAATCCTTGATAGAAGATGTTGGGGATTGGTTTAGAAACTTGCCTAATGATAGCATAGCATCTTGGGGGAATTTGTTAAGTATTTTAGGAAACAATATAGAGAAAATGTTAACTTTGGTTACATCTTGAATGAATTTAACAACATTAATAAATTCCCTAATGAGAGCATGTCAGATTTTAACAATAGGTTCCAAAAGGCTATGAACAAGCTATTCCAAGTGCTATGTTTAGATGACAAAGTAAGTCTAACCACCTATTTCAATGCTACTGATGGGAATATTTCCTATCTTCTCAAAGACAAAACCCTTGTACCTTGAGAGAGGATTAAAAAACAGCAATAGATATTGAGATTAATAGGCAAGCCTCAAGGAAGATGGGTAAGAGAGAGGATGGAAAACTTTGGAATGAGAAAGGACAAGAAAGAAAACCTATTAAGGAGGATGATAGGGTTGATAAATTAGTAAATCCAGTGAAGGATCTTATTGCTAAGATGGATAAGAATGAAAAACATTTTCATGACAATAAGTATCAGTATCAAAGGTATGATAAACAACCTAATCTGAGGGACATGACATACACAACCAATTGGAAAGATGACAAGCCAGTCCCTGAGAATAAAGAAAACCAAAAGACAAAAGAAACCCTTGATCCTCTGAAAAGAAATAACACAAATTATGTAGAGAATACTCCTTGGTGTGCAACTTGCAACATGCCTCACTCTTCCTACTAATGTGTGGTAGCCCAAGGCCTAGCTCATCAAATGGGGGAGGGAAGTGATCAAGTAGGTCATGAATTAGAAAGTCCTTCTGTGAATATGTTCACTATGAGGAAGCCTTATCCATGGTCTCCTGATAAAATTGAATCTATTGAAGAAGTGAGCAACAAAAGAAGTAAATACTTATAATACCAGCCCCAAGTGACCTCTGATTCAAATGATAAGACTGGTATTGTATCACAAAGAACAATTAATGTAGTGGGTGATAAAAAGAGGATCCCCATTTCATATTACCAAATGATAAATAAAAAATATCCCTGGCCATAACAATAATAAACTAGGGTAGTGGTGCATCCAATTTGAAGAATAGGATAGTTGAGCTTGGTCAAGGTAAACTTGCCTTTGTTTTCATTAAAGAGGATGCCCCACCAAATGCTGTAGAATCTCATGGCAAGGGTAGTAAAGAAAATAAAACTACAAAGCAAGCTGAATCTTCTTCTGCTCAAAAGGACAAAGAGGAAGAAAAATAGAAGAACAAGTGGCTACTAATAAAGGCAAAAATGATAGAAATATAGGTGATGCATCTTATGAATTACCTATGTTGGACATGAGACATGCTCTTACTCAAATGAAAGTTTCAGTCCAACTAATGGAGATGTTGAAGATAAAAGAGCATAAAGAAGTTGCACTAACACTTTGAAAGGAATTGAAGATTTCTCCGTGTCAAAGTAGGAAGAAGTGTAAGAGAGGACTTCCATCTGTCATTGAAAGGGATAACCAAGTAAAAGGTTTAGAGAAAAGCAAGGAATTCTCTAATATTTGCATAGGAAATATGATCACTCCAGAATGACTATCAGTTGATCCTTTCTCTATTACTTTGATGATAAATCATTTGCTAGTAAAAAACTACATGATAGACTCTGGTGTCGCAGCTACTGTGATTCCATATCATGTCATGAGCGAATTAGGCCTTCAAGTCAGTACTCCTTTTGGAATTTGTTATGCAATGGATAAAAGAGAGTTTCCTAT
The DNA here is from genome assembly GCA_018584345.1 of Thuja plicata. Taxonomy (NCBI): domain Eukaryota; kingdom Viridiplantae; phylum Streptophyta; class Pinopsida; order Cupressales; family Cupressaceae; genus Thuja; species Thuja plicata. Next base: position 352,228 of record MU227418.1, read on the forward strand.
GATAGGATTAGTCAAAGATATTGAGGTCAAGATTTTTGCATTCCCTGAAGCTACCTATAGAATGGACATAGTTGTTGTTGACAAAAAACCCCATTATGGTATGCTTTTGTCTAGACAATTGGCATCAATAGTGGGTGGAAGATTGCAACTAGATATGTCATATGCGAAAATTCCTATGAGTGGCATTGAGGTAATGTTGTACAAAGAGCCTCATTTTGTTCTCATGGTTGAAATGGTCATGCCTGATCAACTAAATTTTTGTGTAGATATTGACATGGAAAATTTTACTGTTGAGGAGATCAAGCCACAATTAAGAAATATTAACCCAATAGTGGATGAGCTATTTTTGCAACAAGATGGGTTGTGGAAAATGTACTTTGATGGAGGATGCTCTAAACAAGGATTAGGAACAAGTCTTTTGCTAATCTCCCCATCAGGTATTACTTTTAAATACTCTTTTGTGTTAGCCTTTCATTGTACCAATAATACAGTTGAGTATGAAGCACTAATATTGGGAATAGACATTACCATCAAGCATGGTATTAAGTGCTTACAAGTTGATGGGGATTCCCAATTAATCATAGCTCATATTGGATCCAAATATGTTGCAAAGGATAACAGACTTAAATAATATAAATATGTTGTCTGGGATAGATTGGAATCCTTTGATGCCTTTAACATTCTTTGCATAGAAAGATCAAATAATATAAAGGTAGATTTTCTTGCAAATGTTGCTCTAAAGAATGATGACATTACCCTTGTTGGCCTATCTATGGAAGAAGTGAAGAATACCCTAGCAGTGTCACAATATCCATAATTGGAAATTTTTTGAGGATGATGATGATATCCTCAGATTTATCCAATGTGTAGATCAATATGTTGGCCAAAAAATTGATTGTGACTCCTTGATAGGAATTTTAGATGGAAACAAGTACATTTTTTATCAAGAAATTGTGCAAGTAGCCTCAAATCATATTCCTAAGGGATTAGTTGAGTTAGATGCCATGTTTAGTATAAATGATAACTACATGTCACATAAATCCAATGCTAAGATGGGAGATTTAAAGGAAATAAATATGGGATGAGAGACATCCCCTTAACTGATCTACATTGGAAAAAAGCTAGATAGGAATGTGAGATTGAATTTGGTAAAGCTACTAAAAAAGAACAAACATGTATTTTCCTGGTCCTAGGATGATCTTAAATCCTATAGAGAAGACTTGTTTCAACATGACATCCCACTCAAAGAGGATGTGAAACCATTTAGGAAAAAACAAAGGCCTATAAACTGGCCATTTTTGGCTTCTAAGATGCATATGGAGTTGATGAAAATGAGGGATGCAGGCATAATATAGCCTATAAGAAATTCATCATGGGTTTAAAATTTAGTCCCTATAAGAAAGAAGAATGGGGACATAAGGTTATGTGTTGACTTTCAAAACCTGAATGTAGCCCTACTGAAATAAAATTATGGATTACCTAATATGGAGGTTAGGTTGCATAAGGTCACTGGATGTGATCTATTGTCTATAATGGATGGGTTCTCTGGGTATAATCAGGTGAGTTTGAACAATTCAAGATAGCATTGACTACTCCATGGGGAACTTATGTGTATACCTGTATGCCATTTGGTCTAAAAAATGCTAGTGCAACTTTTCAGGGAGAAATGGATGTGGCCTTTAAGGATCTTATAGATGTCCTCATGGGAATTTACCAAGATGATCTGACAACCTTTTCAAAAATAGAAGAAGACCACTATAGCCATTTGGATAAGGTCTTGATCAAAGCACTAGAATATGGGATATCACTGAACCCAAAAAAGTATAAATTTTCAATTAGTGAGGGAAAAATCTTAGGCCATATAGTTTCAAAGCAAGGAGTAAGAATAGATCTAGAGAGAGTTGAAACTATTCAGAAAGTACTTTCTCCTAAAAACCTAAAAGGTGTACAATCATTCTTGGGAAAAATCAAAATTTTAAGGATATTTATTGCAAACTTTGTTGAGCTAGTAAAACCCATAGTTAAACTATTGAAAAAGGATGTGAAGTTTTAATGGAACCAGGAGGCACAAGAAGATTTGGAAAAATTAAACAGGTAATCCAAGAAGCCCCTGTTTTAATTTCTCCTAATTATACTAAGCCTTTTTCTCTATTTACATTTGCATCATTTCATACTATTGTAGAAAGATGGGGAGGGTTTTGAACATCCTATAGCATTATTTAGAAAATCACTACAAGCAGATGAATTGAATTATCAATTGATGGAGAAACAATCCTATGATTTAGTGAAAGCAATTAAAGCATTTAGACCCTACCTAGTATGTGCTAAAGTAAATACATATGTTCCCCATGCTGTTGTAAAGGAAATTTTGGTCCAGAGTGAAGTAATAGGGAAAAGATGTAAGTGGATTAACAAAATTTAGGAATTTGATTTAGAAATCCACATTACTAAGGTAGTAAGAGGATTGAGACTAGAAAGATTGATGATAGAAGAAAATTTGGATCTAGTGCAAGTAAATAATGCCAACACTTGTGGAGAATTAATTACAAGTATTGAGATGCAACCCAGGTATACTAACATCGTATATTTCTAATGAATGCTATTTTCCTAGAAGACTTGAATGAAAACCAAAGAATAAGTCTGAGATTGCAAGCTCACAAATATGTACTGTTACATGGTGACCTGTATTGGAAAAAAGTGGATGGAATACTATTGTTATGCCTTGAAAAAGGACAATCTAAAAAATATCTTGAAAGAAATGCATTTTAAGATATGTGGAGGACACTACTCAACCAGAGAAACAAATCATAAAATCTTAAGGGTTGGGTACTATTGGCTTTACTTGTTTAAAGATGCCCATTCTTTGATGCAAGTGCTAGGGTATTACAAGGAAGGTGGACACCTTGTCCCTCAAAACCTTCTCAAAGGGGTTCTACACACACTAACCCACCAAGCCTAGACTTTCACCTTTACAAAGGGGTCACAAAACTTTCACCAATATCCTAACAACATCTTGACATGAATACAAGACTTATTTCAAGATGTGTGATGCTTCACAACAATACTACTCCTTATGCAACCAATATCTGATTGATTCATAAGGAAAAGATGACAATCTTGAGTTGCAGGGGTTGAGCCAAGTTTTCTAAGGTCTTTTTAGGTCCAATAGGACATATTCCAACCATTAAGAAAGTTCAAGGTATCCTTAATATGATTGTTCCATAAACAAGCCTTAAATTCCTAGTAGCCCTAATCACAGGGTGAAAGGGGCATAAATCCAAAACTTTATTCTAGACCCAAGTAACTAAGCATAGTTTTGAGTACCCTTTATGGAGAACTACCAATCCCCAAATCCAAGGGTTTTGAAGTTTAAAGGAACATACTCAACCACAAAAAAGTCAGACAGGCTTAATTGGCAATTAGGTCACCTTTAATGAAGGAAGTACCCCAAATAATAATGGAAGGATAAAAAAAAAGGTTATAATTCACTTGGCATGATCCAAAACCACTCCAAGTGCATTTTCATAGTTTTTTTCAACACCAAAAGCATGACTGTCATTGTTTCACCATTCTTGTCTATGGTCGCCACATAGAGATGTCAACCTTACTTCATCTGAAACATGAACCAACACTTGATTCCATGGAAGAAAATTCCCAAATCATCAAGGAAACATACAAACCTCTCATTCTACCAAGGATTATAATTTTCCAAGGGTGGACATGAGAGGAAAACAAAAATTATAGAGGAAACCCTAGTTCAGGAGGGTTTCAAACGAGTGCACAAAGATAATTCACTAACTTTTGATCAAAGGCACTCCAAGAATTCAAACCAAAGGAAAAATGAAAGTGAGACAATACTTCTTAATTTCCAATTTAATTAATCCCTTAAATTGACCATACAGATCCGTACATGGAGTTGCAAATCCACTGTTGTAGGAAAATAAGTTATTTTTATTGATTCAAAAAACAAAGTTACATCATTGTGCTTTCCAACCTCCTGAAAGGGCTTATGGAAGCTTCCCCTAATGGTTAAAAATTCATTTCAAACCATATTCCCATTTGGGAAGTCATTAAGACTTTACAAGTACAAAGTTGCAATGTTGTCAAGAAGTTGCTTGACAACTTTTGACAACATTTACAAAATTGCACTAAAGGTGAAAAATTATTGTATAAAGTGAACCTAAGGATCCTAATTGACTTAAAACAACCTAAAAACATTAAATAAATAAACATCCTATACTTGAGGGACCCTTTGACCAATGGTTGACCAAGTGGCTTATGACTGCCAAATCTTTGAACCAGGCCTTACAATTGGGTTAATGGACTAGAATGAAACCCCTAGGACTTAGGAATCCTCAAGACGCCCTAGGAGTCACAAGGAGATGAGGTATTCATGTTGTTGCAGTGGGTGTTCCTACACCATTCATTTTTTAGGAAATGTGAACAATGTCAGAGATTCTCCAATAAGATGAAGATTTCAGGTGCCCTATTGCTTAATCCTGTAATTGCTGAAGCACCTTTTGTTGTGTGGGAATAGAATTCATTGGACAATTTGTAGAAAAATCAAGTGGGGGGAATAGTTGGATTTTATTTTCTATTGATTACTTTACCAAGTGGGTTGAGGCAATTCAAACTTAAAAGGCTACAAGCGCAATAGTAATTGACTTTCTGATGGATAATGCAATTACTAGGTTTGGTTTCCCTGTTAAACTAGTAATGGACAATGCAATGTTCTTTAAGTCAAAAGAGTTTATTGATTTTTGTTTTGAAATGGGAATTGTAATATCATATTCATCCCATATCATCCACATGCCATTGGGGAGGTAGAATCCAACAATATGAGTATTCTGCAAATATTGAAGAAGACCCTAGAAAGAAACAAAACAACATGGAATGAAAATTTGATGCTTTCCTTGTGGGAAGACAGGATCACCATGAAAAGAGAAACATGAAAGTATCTTTTTGAATTAGTGTATGGTGTTCAATCCAAAATGCCAATCAATAATTTTCTTCTAGTCTACAAGTTCATCCAAGATGAGGGGTTAGAAATATATGAGCCAATGCAAGGAAAAATTATTCAATATGTATAATTGGATGAGATGAGAATAGATAGCCAAAAGGAAAATATAAAATTACAGAAAAAAATGAAATATCTTTTTGATAAAAGGGCAATTGAGAGAAAATTCCAGCCTTGTGACTTAATTCTTTAATGGAATTCCATGGCTGAGGATAAGGGGAAGCATAAGAAATTTGAATCCTTGTGGTTAGGTCCTTTTGTTATCTATCAAAATTTTGGAAAGGATTCATATCTTCTCAAGAATATGAATGATGAAGAACATGAATTTCTAGTGCATGGACAATTTCTGAAAAAATTCTTCAATTGAATCAAGTTTTTCCATGCAAAGTAGTTTTCTAATTATGTATAGATGTGTTTTCTTTCTATTGTGTGTTTCTTTCCAAGTTATGTGTTTGAATTTACAGTAGGTAAGAGCAGTTGTGGTCTGCCTCCTAGAGATTTGTAATTCTTTCTATGAGCTTCCATTCAAGCATCCCCAGATAGAGCCACTGTTGGGTATATTTCTTATTTTTCTGAGTCTTCCTAAAAATTTTTGGTTCCCAGTGCTAGTTAGGCCTAAAATGTTAAGGTCTGTTTGAATGTACCATTAAGTTTTCCTGCTAATGTCTAATTTCCAAGCAATGAAGTGAAAATATGGTTGAAAAACCTAAGCCCTAGGTCATTTGTGTTGCTTCCATGCAAAAACCCTAGATATTCATAACATGTTTCTAATTTGAAGTTACTTTTTGACGAGTAACTTAAGTCTTATAAGCCATGTGCTTTTTAGCCTTTGCCTTTATCTCTTGATCTTGCAATCAGAATTGAATATTCTATTTGATCTAGAAATTTGGTGCAAGATTGTATCTCTTAATCTCAAGATAAATAGAATATGCTCTAAGTCATTCATAGATTAAGCACAGACGGTTGATCTTGATCTGATCGTGCTGTTAGCATGTGATCGCTAGATAAATATGAAGTTGGATCAAGGATTTAGAGACTCAATGACGACCGTGAATAAATTTTGATCATGTGGCTAGCACTAGATATCATGACTTAACTCAAGTTATTTGAAATATTCAGCGATCCAGAGATTGCTTAGTCACATAATCTCATAAAATAACCTGAGGTCTAGACAGAGTTCATTTTTGCCTTATCGTGTGATCTCAAGAAGAAATCAGAGTTAAGTGAAAGATTCAGAGATTCAACAAGGATCGTTGATCTTTTCAAAGATGAGAAGGTGGTGCATGATCTCCAAACAAATTCCAAGGTCAAGGTTTTCTTTAGAAATTGAGTGATATCCAAAGATCTTGTTATATCTTTGACTTGATCGTGTGGCCTGCATGTGTTCTCCCAATTAACTCATGAGTTAGTGAATCATCTAGAGACTTGGATATGAATTTTCTCGCATAATCTCTAGATAAAAATATGGTTGAGGCTAAGTCAAGTAGATTTTATTCTGAGATTTAAATATATCTTAGTTGTGGGATCTCTGAATGAAAGTGCGGTTAAGCAGATAGTTTCAAGATTCAGCGTAGGCCATTGGATTAAAGTAGAATCAAGGGTTGTCGTGTAATCTTGGGAAGAATTGATAAAGTATGGTATTAATTTCTTGCAAGTTCATGGGGATTCCCAATTAATCATATCTCAGATTAGATCCAAATATGTTGTAAAGGATGACAAACTGAAATAATATAAATATGTTGTTTGGGATATATTGGAATCCTTTGATGCCTTTAACATTCTTTGCATAGAAAGATCAAATAATATAATGGTAGATTAAATAAATAATCTCAGGAAGAATTGATCAAGCATGGTATTAAGTGCTTACAAGTTCATGGGGATTCCCAATTAATCATGGCTCAGATTATATCCAAATATGTTGCAAAGGATGATAGACTGAAATAATATAAATATGTTGTTTGGGATAGATTGGAATCCTTTGATGCATTTAACATTCTTTGCATAGACAGATCAAATAATATAATGGCAAATTTTCTTGCAAATGTTTCTCTAAAGAACGATGACATTACCCTTGCTGGCATATCTATGGTAGAAGTCAAGAATAGGCCAGTAATGCCTCACAATATTCATAGAGTTAAGTGAAAGATTCATAGATTCAGCGAGGATTGTTGATCTTTTCAAAGATGAGCAGATGGCGCATGATCTCCAAACAAATGCCAAGGTCAAGGTTTTCTTTAGAAATTGAGTGATAGCCATAGATCTTTTTATATCTTTGACTTGATCGTGTGGCCTGCATGTGTTCTCCCAATTAACTCATGAGTTAGTGAATCATCTAGAGACTTGGAGATGAATCTTCTCACGTAATCTCGAGATAAAAATGTGGTTGAGGCTAAGTCCAATAGATTTTATTCTGAGATTCAGAGATAGCTTAGTCATGGGATCTCTTAATGAAAGTGTGGTTAAGAAGATAGTTTCAAGATTCAGCACAAGTCGTTGGATTAAAGTAGAATCAAGGGTTTTCATGTAATCTAAGGAAGAATTGATAAAGTGCAAAAATATTTTGAGACTTAGCATTGATCGTTGATAAGGAAAAGATCTGAGGGCTAGTGCATGATCTCCAAAAATAACGTGAGTTAGAAGAATTCTTCAGCGACTTAGAGATTCATTCAGTCATTGAATCTCTGAATGTACCATGGTTAGTTGTGGTTAAGTCAGAGCCAATTCAAGTTTTCCATGGGTGAATCTGGACTACTAATGAAGATAGAGATGTGTGTCTAGTGCTAAATCGCTAGAAGGAGTCAAAAAGTCAAGAATTATTCAGAAATCAAGAGGTAATGGCTAAGATATAGAAACATGTTTAAGTGGCTAAAAGATCTGTGGTATCTGTGAAGTATCTTAATAAACCCAGCATTGAGAAAATATTTCAGCAATTCATAGATATCCTTTATCTCTGAATCTCTAGATTATACTAGAGTTAGTCCAAGAATTGTGAGATTGTGAGATAGCCTTTAGTCACGTGATCTCAGAAAAAAATAGAGTTAAGGCCAAAGATTGTGACATTTAATACAGGCTGTAGATTAAAAGGAAGATCAAGGGTAGTCGCATAATCTCCAGATAGAATGAGAAAGTAAAAAATGATTCAAAGACTCAGCGCAAGGCATAGATCAAGATCAAATCTAGTTGTCTGTGCATGATCTATGAATAAACTCAGGGTAAAGTAAAACATTTAGTGACTTAGAGTTTGGTCAGTCGTTTGATCTCTAAATGACTTAAGGTTAAGTTAAGGATAAATTACTAGTTGAAAAGAGAGATCTGAACCATTGACATTACTCAAATCTAGTGGTGTGTGTGTAATCTCTGAATAGATCCATTGTTAGTTGAAATGCTCAATAATTCAGAGACTTAGTTAGTCGTTGAATCTCCAGATAGACTCAAAATAAAATTTAACAAAACCATCTAGAAAATTAGCGATGACCATTGATGGAGAAGATGATCATGTGTCTAGTGCTAGATCTCATGATGTAACCTGAGTCAAAGAAAAATCTTAGTGACTTGGAGATAAAGTAGTTGCGTGATCGCTAGATAAATTGCGGTCTAAGTATGGTAAAATCTTAAGGATTTGCTCTCGTGCCATGACAAGGAAATGTTATCAAAAGCCAGGGCCTATTAAAGAAAAAATATTTTTACATGGTACAAGTAATCTACTGAGCTATGAAAAGAAAGAAAAATTATCCAATCAGATAACATGTTGAGCCTTTTTGCATATAATTAGGATTTAAAATTGAAAAAGCACCCATGACTCTTCCAACTAGGCTTTTCAAATTTGATTTCCTTTCAACTTGAAGCACCACAGCTAGGAAAGAATTAATGTTGAGACATGCAGAGTTATTAAAGAAGTGATTGAACAACAGTTTAAAAATTGTTGACTAGGCTAGTGCATTCATTTTTCAATGATAAATAGCGGCAACCTTTGTACATTGTGATTACCAAAGTTTTCAGAGTACAAAGAAGAGAAATTGCATAACTTTCACTATTTTTAGAGAGAATAATTTCTTGAGTTTCAGAGTGAATTGTAAGGATAAGACTATGTCTAATTGAAGAATTGTTCAGTAAAGATCAGTGAAGATGAGTCAAGCTCGACCAAGCGGGGTCTCAACCAGTGGAGGAAGTAAAGATGCAGAGGATGAGAAAAAAGAAAAGAGAAAATTCTCAGATGAGTTCGTTACTCTATTAAAAGGAATGAACTAAAATAAAAAGGTAGACGATGAATATTTCTCTGATTATATGCTTGATTGTAGGGATCTCATCACTCCCTGGTGCTCTGGTTTTCATTTACTCAATTATTTTTATAGAAATATAGATAGAAAAATTCCTATCTCAAACCCTTGGACATTAGGTCTTGCCAAGATAATTTTCCCTAATGTCTTTGGAGATGTTGACCTAGATTGATAACCCTAGATGCAAGATATGACTCTACTACCAAAACAATTAGAAAAGGTGATGAAACAACCTTAGTGACCTTAGATAGGTTATCATTCATGAAATCCTTTGGCATTTATCATGCCTCTGCCACAGAGATAGACTTGAATAAATTGTAGAAAAAATATGCCAGGGAGGCCACCATAGTTAGTAAATTTGTCCAAGCCCATGTGTCTAGGTCAAACAGGAACTATGTGGCCCCATTGCCTATTTAAAAGGGTGCGCCCTATGAGTTCAAATACCTCTATTTCTACATGAAGTATATAGCCAATGGGTTGCCCTGGGTTTTAGGCATAGATGGACATAGTGAGAGGCTTCCTGCAAACCTACTCATGATTATTTTGGATATTAAGAATTCCCATGCCAACACAAATTTTGACTACATCTAGTATGTTATAGACAAAAATGCATGAGGGCCTGATCAACATTCAAAAGAAGTTAAGCCCTAATTTCATGCATTATTCTCTTCTGATGCATTTGATATTATGTTTCAATGTTGATAGCATGAATGCAGAGTTGCTAAGACCAAGAAATCAATTCCAAGGCTAATCGAGCCTCATACAATAATGGATTAGGGTTTGGGATTATAATTCTAATGAGAATGAGTTATGTGGCTTTGAGAATTAGATAGAAAATCCACTCCTACAATTATTGGCCCAAATGTAACTAGGCTAGACTAGTTAGAGCACTTCAACTTCTAAGGCCTTGCCAATATGTAGACAAATGGATATGAGATCACAATTGGCGTGACTTCTACTATGAGGAAAATTTCACTATAATCAGGGTTTATGGATGCTCCCAACCCCCACACATACTTCCTAATTATGTACCTCCAAGATTTTCCTTGATAGAAATCATTTGGAAATTAATGTGGATAGATAAGGAGCACCTGTCTCCTCATAGAAAAGGCACATTCACTCCTTGAGAATTCAAAGTGGCTAACTTCACAATTGGGAAAAGAGCCATGGATGTAGTGAGTAAATGGTTTGGCCAGTATAGGATGAGCATGGCCTTGAAAAGGTATGTAGATCCAAAAGGTTTCATCAAAGGTGCAAATAAGTTGCTAACCCCAACCATAAATGCTATCAAAGAGCATGAAGAATGTGTCAAGGAAGATTTGATCAGGAATCTCTTGGAGGGTGAAGAAGGAGCAAGAAGAGCTGAACAATATCAAGATTTAATAGGATTGGAGATACAAATGAAGAAGAAAGGGATTCTATTTGGAGGTTTCTTCCCAGGAGTGCCTTATCTACAGAGACTCACTAAGATGATTGAGTCTTATCACACTTTGTACAATAAACTTGAGGGATTGATTAGGGATAAGCAAAGAGGTCCTTAGAAGAACTCATTGTTAGAGTATGAAGAGGATAGTTAAAGAGGATACCCAATAGATAGCCCTCCTCACATGGATAGGCCACCTACAACAGAACACGGCATGGAAGTGGACATTACTGAGATTCTTGACACTGAGGTGACTAATGAGCCCCCAAGGAAAAAGTAGAGAGTAGAACAAGGGGAGCCATCTTAAGCAGTAACTGAGGGAAAGAAAAGGGACAATGTAAGTCCCTTGATCACTGGTGACAGACAATATCACCATCACCTTAGAAGAAAGATAAGGGAAGGGAAGAAATCAGAAAATGTTATACATGAAGAAGTGGAATTACCCCTTTAGCTATGTCTAGATGAGAGAGAGCTTCATAAAGAAGAATTATTAAGTGATGATGCTTTCATCAAGACTGAGGAGTTCAATAATTTCTTGATTTGGAGGAATCAGCAAGATGTAGGAGCACAACTACAATTGACAGGGGGTGATATAGTTCAAAGTGAGGCCCTACAAGCTTGACATCTTATGAACTTGAGAATGAAACAATAACCCCTGAGGAAGTATGACAACTAGCCAAATCTGGTGGGATGTTGCTTGTGCCTAGGTGGGATTTGGACTCTTCTTTCATCATTCATCAAATCAAAAAGAAACCAAATGACAAATTGTCTTCCAAGACACAAATTGGGGGAATGATTAGGGTATGTGGGTATGATCAAAGATCTCAAACATTAGCCATGTGGTCTCTAGCACCAAGGACACAAAAGCCTTCCTTGGTCATTGTAGAGGAGAAAATGTATATGGATAAGATTATCTGGACAGTGTAGAATACTGCAGATTTTGATATATCCCAGGTTGTCACCCACTTTGACCATTTGAATCAAGATAAAATAGAAAAAATCTCTACAAGACATGAAAAACTATCTGATGAGTCTTTTTCTATGATCAAGGACAAGGAAAGATGCTTGATTTAGATCAAGTCATTATAGCGGCAAGTGGAGGTGTTCACTAAGGATATAGAAGAGGCTCCCAAAGCTCTCCCTACTCCATCCAAATAAGTTGTCGATGCTCAAATAGAGACTATAGTGTAATTCCCTCAAGAAATAGGATAGCCAGAACAAGATCAAAATGAAGTGGCATTAAATCCCTTATTTTAACATATTGTAGCACAAGATAGGTATACTGAAGGGAAAAGTGTACCTGGTACACAAAGCTTGTAGAAAGTTACCTAGCCTAGAGAAAGAGTTCAAAAGCCATATTGCAACCTTGGATCCATAATTTGGCACTTGGTCAAGTAGGAGATCATTGTTTGAGAGATTACAAGCCCTGAAACCACATAGGACAGATATCCCAGAGATGGTTTGTCAAGTGGGAGAGATGATTGAAAAAATTGGAACACTATTCTCTTCAAAGGAAAAGCTAATCAAATACAAGAAAGGGTCAGTATAATTTGTCCAAACTTCAATATAATTATTCCTCTAGACATCTAAGAAGATGATAAGATAAATTTAGTGGAAGAATGGAGAAATGAGTTTGATATTCTACGGCCTAATAAAGAGGCATTCTTAATAGAAGATAGTGTCCTAGACATGGACAAAATCAACAAAGCCTTGGATGAAGTATTCAAAGAAGAAGTAGACTTTATGAATTTTGTTATAGATGTCAAGGTCATAATTGATTCCATATGAGAGAGGCAAAAGTTATAGTTATAGAGAATACAAAGTTTTAATTGGCCTTCAAAGGCGGAAGTTACACAGTGGGACAACATCACCAAGCCCAAAAATAAAAATCCAGCAACTATTGACCTAGATGTGATGGATGAGAAGTAAAGTGGCACCTGACAGTTGATAAATAAACACAAGGAGGGTAATCATCAGCAAGACTAGTGTAGGTTATCCTTTATTGGCAATCACTAGGTCTCACAAAAACCTTAAGAGGTTACCCTGAATATCTCCAGACAATGGTACCAACTGCCAAAGATTTGTAATCATTTCAAATCATATACTCAAGTGTTTTTCTCCACTGACTGAATATGTAACTGTAATTTTGTCTTCTAGTAACTTTTAGGTTTAGCCTAGCCATCTGAATATTGTTTCAGTCTTTCTCTCTAAGGATTCCAAGATGGCTAGTACTCTCTATGTATAAAAATTTGTAAGATATTGTAAAGGATGATGAATTAAGAACTGTGAGGTGGACTTCTAAATTTTGTCTATTTTCAAGCTTTTGTCTCTCTGAATGTATTGAAGCAGAAGTACAATAATAAAATACAATGGAGTTTCATGTTTCACATCTATGATGTCTTCTTGCGTTTATTTTAATACTCTTGTATGTTTAATTTGTAAGGAATTTTGAATTTACTAGTTATAAGGTAACTGTGTGACTATTTGTGAGTTTCTTTCAAGGGGGAGTAAACCTTATGAGTAGTTCCAGAGGGCTAGAAATTAGTGTAAGAATTTGATACATGGGTGTGGGAATGAGAAGGTGTTTTTTAAGGTGCTCCATGGGAGTTTTATATGTAGTTCAATTAATTAATTTCTGTGAATGTATATCTCAATTAAATCTTTTCCCTGGATTAGCCAATGGTCTAGGTTTTAATAAGTGGTTATCATCATCAATATTAAATATAAATAATCCTTTACTTTTTTGTTATTAGGAAAATGAATGTTTACCAATTGTATTGAAGGATACAGTTCATTGTATTGATTCCTTGGAGAGAATCATTAGGTTATCCCTCCTGAGTCTAGAACTCTAAGAAGAAGAAGGATGAGAATCTTTGTTTCACTATTATTTTCCCTTGCAAAGTTCATGGTCTAGCTTGTTAAGCTCTGCATTAAGTTGGTAATATTAATTTTCAAGATGTGTTATCAGTTGTTGTAGTAAAAGGAAAAAGACAAATCAATGTAACCCTTGATCCACTGTTAAAAATTACTGAGAAGCAGTAAACTATGAAAGGTACACCTGCCTGAGTCTATGGAGCTCAAACAAGGAGGATCAATCCTCATCAATTAGACTTTTACTTGTATGAATCAAGAATTTGGAATCTAAGAGTCCAACATAACTAATATATTGAGATTCTACAAGAAAATTTACTAACAAATTGATTGATGAAGAAGATTTGAAAATAGGAGATAACAAGAAGACTTGGTGAATTCGTTGAGTTATGTGAAGATACAATGGGTACTTGATGAGATTGCATCTTGGTAACATAATATGTTGTTTATCTTTAACATCAAGTGAAGTTTTGATGGCTACAAGTTTAATCTTGACCAAGTAACAAAGGAGAAGATTAAGGAACTTATGTATGTGTTGAGTGATGCTAGTGTTGACTAAGCACTAGTACATGCTGAGAAAATTTTGTGTTGATCAAGCATCAGTATATACCGAGCGTTAGTAAATTACAAAGTCATCTAATGATGACCGAGTGGAAGAACATAATGATGACTGAGTGTCATTATTTTGATAGTTTGATTAAGATTTGAGATCCCAGCCAACATAGTTAATTTCTTGGGATATGTGAAGTACATTTAAGATAAGGATGATCATTGTGGTGAATTAAATGAGCATTTAATATATGTTTAACCATTTTTATGTATGGATTCAATAAGGAGTTTTAGGATGTATTCTACCTTGTCGATGGAAAAAAAAAATTTAAAGGATTCAATGGATCTGACAAAACCCTAAGATCTATGGTGATGATTAAGTGGAAAAAGATCTAGCTACCTAATCAGAGAGGTATAAGATTAACCTATTTTGAGGTTATGTGTGGTAGATGTAAATTCTTGGTTGATTGATAAATCTAAGCAGAAGGCAAAGAAGGCTGAGAAGAGAACTACAGGACTGCACAGTGGTGATTTCTTGATGGATTTCCATGCAGATCAGAGTGATAGAAATGACAATGGAGGCCAGTTAGTGATTAGCATTTGAGAGAAAGTGGATCTGTATTTGCAAAGTGAGTTATATGTTTCACTTCACATTACTGATACTTTATAACCATTGTATCAGTGCAAAATCCTTTTAAAAAAGGTTTACCTCATAGTCATATTGTAAGTCCTTTAATCAAGGTGATACTCTAATGGAATGGTCTAATCCCTCTAACAAGGATTACTTTTAACATGGTGATTAAATCCTTCAATAAGGTCACATTTAACAGTGTGTATTGTAACCTTTAACAGGGTTGGCTCCTCACAAAGCTCACTTCATAAGAATGAATAATTGGTAGCATGTTACTAGTAGTTTTTCCCATATTTGGTTTCCATGTTAAATCCTAGTGTCATACTTGTGTGAATTGTATTTGATATGTTGTACTATTAAGATTTTTATAAACTACAAGTTGATTAAACATTAGGACAATGAACTGCAAGTTAATGTTACTAATAATATGCACTATAGAGACCGAGTGGATTACTGAGTGGATATGAGTTGGTTAAAGTGTTTATAAGTTCAATTGGTACATCTAGACCTAGGATAATTTATTCACCCCCCTCTCAGTTATTCTGAATCATTCTAAAATGACTGTGTCAGTTCCTATTTGTGGTTTCATGAGTAGATATGTATGTACCTGCTCTTATCATATAGTGTCTAGTGAGTTACTGTGTCTGACCATCTAATATTGTGATCTACTTTCACCCTATATTCAGACTAAGAGTGGATGTTAGGAATTAATATTCACATAGGTGATAATATTGCATCATAGGATGCATAAATAATTAAGCATAAAATAAGTAGGAGGAGTTGGGATACGTGTTGAAAATAAGTGTCATATTATTATTAAGTTGTTGAGAAACAACTTAATAATATTATTAGTCACAAGGTTTTTCTAGTTTGTTTAATATGTTATGTTATTAGTAGTACATGTTCTTGAGTTGTTAAAAACAACTCAATATTAATAGGGAGGTTGTTTGGGTTGTTCCCTATAAAATAGGATGTGAGAAATCCTATAAATATGTAAGATTTATTTGAATGAATGAAGCATTATTATTCAATGCATAAAACTATTTGGCTTCTCTAATTTTATTCATTAATAAGATATGCTATGTGAAATAGAGGAAAAAAACTCCCCTGTTATATAAGAACCCAAACGCTCCCACAAATCTAAAAGTTGAAAAGTGAAAAAAATCAAAAAGCACTAATATCTGAAATCTGTATACCTAGTAAGAAATCTAATGTAATTGACTGCATATCTGAAAATATCACTGAAACACCTTTCCAAATCCTATTAATTTTTGAAAAATGATGTCCGGATGCAAAAGATATGTCCCCAAAAAGATACAAAAACAACTTCTGACTTTGACTAGAAAAAAGAATTGCAAAATGGAAAAACCAAAAAAACCCACCCACAAAAATGGCTCCATCTCATAATCATCTTTCTGATGATATCTCTTTTTCCCAAAAATGTATTTTTTTGCTCAAGATACGGAAACAAACAACCAATAGGTTAAAAAATGCAAAACTAGCACTAATGGCTAGTGGTTAGTCTGGTGATTGCTAGTGGTTAGCGACTGGCAGTTAGATTGACCACTAGTGGTTAGCTATTGGAAGTTATACTAACCACTAGCAGTTAGAGGAAAGCCACTAGAGATTTAGTAACCACTTCACAATTTTTTTTTAAAAAAAATCTCTCCTTCATCCATACGGCCAGGGAACAAATTATTGCCCTAGGTGCTCTCGTGACCAAAATAGGTCAAAATTTATATCAAAATTTGTTGAATTAGTCTTCTGAAGTGGATGGGGAGGTCTTTTTGGGCCCAAATTACTCTAAATTGTTGTGTACTTTCTGCAATAGAGAAAACCCTAGATAACTTTAAACCCTTATAAAATTGACCCTTTATGTAAGATTTTAAGTAAACAAAAGGTGATCATGATTGTCTCGAACCTTATGGATCTAATTTTGAGATCCAAATTGCCCCAAGATGCAAAAAAAACCTTGCTACAAGAAAAATATCAAAATTGACGAACGAGAAGCTACAAGGTAAGCTCTAATACCATGTTAGAATTCAAGAATTGGTGAATTCTCAAAACCCCAATAATCACATGCATGAAAATAACCTTCCATGTAAAAGAGAAATCCTCAAAGGAGAAACTGCATAAATAATTGGAATGAAGGAATAATTGAGAATTGAAGTAATCGATATTAATTATTACAATGACATCAATTCTTAATAAAGGAGATCAACAAACCTAAAGAAAAAACCTAAAGAATGCATGCATAAATAAAAGAATTATTAACTGCAAACTAAAGCTTCCTAAATTTAGCTTAAGTAAAAAGAAGTATGACTTAATTAATTAATTAATCAATATGATTAAATTAATTAAATTAAATATCCTTTTTACTCCAACATAAAACCATCACCCTTTCCACGAAGTTAATCTCTTACAGACTTTTTAGTTTAGAAGGTCCCATAGTTTGATATTTATTAGTCCTTTATCTATTAGAAGACCAAGGTATGTGGATGGCAATTTTTGTTTTCTAATCTTCATTATTCTAAATTTAATTTATTCTTTTCTTAAGAAATAGAGAAAAAGGATTATTTTGATTTCTATTGATTTATTTATTGGCCTAGGACTATTCTTTATTACTTTATCAGCTTTCTGAATTTTCAAACTTCCTTCTTCTTTGTTTTTCCAAACATCATTGTATCCTCTACAAACTACTATTGAGTTATAGGTTCCAATGATATTTCCACCTTGATTTCTTTGATTTTCCCACTTATTTGAGCATTTATAATCTCCCTACCAAAGACTTCTACCATTATTATGAATATGAAAGTGGAGACTAGATCCCCC
The DNA here is from genome assembly GCA_018584345.1 of Thuja plicata. NCBI lineage: Eukaryota > Viridiplantae > Streptophyta > Pinopsida > Cupressales > Cupressaceae > Thuja > Thuja plicata. The sequence continues at coordinate 369,828 of MU227418.1, forward strand.
TATCTTAACCCTCTCGACGCCTCAAAGAACCCTTCCTTCATACCAATCTACATTTTTATATTGTTTTTAATGTCTAGCTTAATTAGCATCCTAGGCTCCCTATTACATTGAAGCGAATGGATAGCATCTTGGTAAATTACGATTTCTTCAAGGAAAAAACCTTATCTATTTCTCTAATATACTATTTGGAACAAACTTTTTAATTTTCTTTTCCATTATTGTTTCCATAACCTATATATTATATTGCATAAATAAATCTATTTGAATTCCCCAAGTTATATCACTTTCTCCTTTCTTGGAATAAGATAAATAATTTTTTAACCATCTCTAAGGCTTCAACTAATTCTTGTCCAATTTTGTTCAAACATTTATAAAATAAACCTGCGAGAAAACAATTTTGGCTAGGGGATTTTCTAGGACCAATTACTTGATTCTCATTTATACTTATTAGTTCTATCTTTCATTTGTCAATCTAGGAATTAACTTCAAAAACATTTCATGCCACATGTGACGAGATCCTTCAAAGTTATTTAGTAAATGGTGGAAGAAACTAATTTTCTAGTGACAATCTCCTTGGGATCTTAGTTTGAGCATATATCATCCCTTTTTAATGTTTAAACTCTATTGAGATCACTTTTTATTGTAGTCACATTATGAAAATATTTCATATTTTGTCCCCTTCTGCCAACCATACTTCTCTTGACTTTTTTCTCTAAAATGTTTATTCTTTTCCGAAAACATATTCATATTCCTTCATAATTCCTTTTCTTTGAGAAAACATTCCTAATAAATTCCATTGGTTAGCACCATTTCATTCATCTTTTCCACGTTTTCCTCTAAATATTAATTTTGTCTCAAAAATATCTTTGAATTGCTTCTTGTTCCATACAATTAATTTCTACTTCACATGGTTCAAACTTGAAACAAAGTAGAATGTATTGGATCCGTAAATTTCTTATTCCTTACACCATGTCTCTATTATGTAAAAAAAAAAATTTATTTCATCCACATGTTTTAAAACTTAAATGGAGACCTAAACATCTTTTCATCCCCTTTGATTAATAACTGAATGGGGAAGTGGCATGGTAAAGGAAGGATGAAACCCTCCAAAATATATGGGAAGAAGGATAAGTATCCTTTGAAAAATAACCTATCTAGTTTATTTGCTATAATGTTGAACCCTCACCTCATATTATTCTAATTATATGAGCCACCTCCCAATTCTATGTCTATTATCTCATTTCTTGCCTCTCTATCACTAATATTGATTTATCATTGACTGGACCTTGTGACTCACCCTCATTTTTCTTCCCTTTTAAAGTTGACCTTAAGATCCCCACCTATGATTTTGTTTAGCATTGGATTAATTTCAAGGAATAGAATTGATTCCCTCCATATTTCATTTTTCTTACCCTAATTTTTTGGGACATACACATTGATAAGTTGATATTTATATTGTTCAGGCTATTGACATTGGCACCAACCTAAATCCTTCCTACTTCTACTTTTTCAAAAGTAACTTCTAGAAAATCACAAAGGACAAATATACCCTTAGAGGCTCATTTCATTTTCATTTACACTACTTTCTAAATTCTGAATTGTTTAGTGAAGTTCTCAATTTGTTTTATTTCTAACTTTGTTTCTTGCGGGATGATCATATATTTTCCTTGGTCAAACCAATCTTGAGCTTGAAAAAGTTATTATTCTTAGGGGAATTTATACCCATAAAATTCTATTAGAGGATCATCGCGGTGTTTGGGGAAGGCATTAACCTTCTCTAGTCCCATTAGTTTATTGATTTTCAATTGGTCTTGCACCTTTTCTACCTTAGCTATGAGATCTTGTAAATGTTTCCTTCTTACTTTCTTGTTTGATTTTTAACCACAATATAGCTTTAATATTATTAGGGTTATTAGGATGATTCCCAATTTCATGAGTATTTTCTAATGGTTTCCCTCTATTTCATTTTCTCTTTTATCTTGAAGAGGCCATCTTATTCAAGGTTTTCTGTTCACCCTCTTCTACTACGCTTTGCAACAATCTCCATTTCTCAATATGTATTACTTAGTTAGGGGGTTGTTCATAGTTTATATCTTGTGCCTTTTCTTTAGTGATCCCCATAAATACACATATAGACTCTACCTCATTCATATCCTTATCTTTTAGTTCATTTAAAATACTCTCTCTCTCTCTCTCTCTCTCTCTCTCTCTCTCTCTCTCTCTCTCTCTCTCT
>MU227419.1:1783-45677 GCA_018584345.1 Thuja plicata
GAATTCCATGGAGAGAGCACCAAATTCTCTCAAATGGTCTTGAGGGTCAGATGTACCCAATTATTTGTCATATTTAGGAAGTTCAACTCCTTTGGGAAAAGGAGGCATGTGAAGATCTTTATCAAATAGGAAAGGACAGATGCTTTCCAGCGTGAATTGTGTAACAGGTTTGTCTTTCTCTTTCAAAAGTTGAGAGAGTTTCTCTCCCATAATTTGCATTTCTTTGCACAAGTGGGAATTTTTAGTTTCTTCCTCTTTCTCAACAAGTGTGTCTAAAGCATAACTGGTAGGTAACTTTGCCCCTTGATTGGCTAGTTCAAGAATGTATTTTTATTTTTCCTCAGCTAGTAGAATTCCCATCATTTTAAAGAATTCTTTGTTAGCACGAGCGTGTGTAATATCTTCTTGAGTGATTTCAACTTCTACATTGTTAGGGGGGTCTTCAAAATGGGACTTACCCCAATTTCGAAAGAGGTCAGTTCTGCTAACCTCACCACCTAAATGGTTATGATCTGCCATCTTGCCAAAATGCAAGGATTCAAGGTTTAAAGACTTGGTATGAAAAGATTGAGTGTTCTCTGAATTTGGGTCTTCTTGGAACAAAGGATTTTGAACCCTACTAAGATCCACAGGAAATGACCTTTTAGTGTAAGGTCATCATACCGGGGAAGGATATCAAGATGATTCCTCACTAGATGTAGTTGGTGATGGTGTGGAAAGTATAGATTCATCTTGATTGATTGAAGGAAATGTTTTGCCACTTCGAGTTGTGACAGTCATAGACAAAGTTTTGAACAAGGAATGTGAACTAGGACCAAACTTGAAACTATCTCAAAGATTACACAGAACATGCCAAAAGGTGAAGTATCCTTGGTGCAAATCATCTAAGATGAGGCTAAAACAAGCCAAGAGATGACTATTGCGACACAAGGCATGACGACATAGATGAAATAAATCAAAAGGACATGAGACAAGACCAATTTAAGCAAGAATCACGTAGTTCTCAACCCAAGAAACCAAGTTTTAGATTGTGTGAAGATGAATGGAAGAAAAATAGACCCATATCAAAGACCAGATTTGAAAGAAGTACAACTGAATGATAGATTTTAACTCACTATTTTGGACAAAAGACTGCAGTTTCGCGGGACGAAATGCTCTGTCGCGCGAAGTTTCTCACCGAGCCGTGCAAAGAAATGTTGTCTTCGCATGAAGAATGACACCAGAGGATAGAATAATGACTGACAGAAAAGTGGCACTGCTTCCAAATGTCACACGACAGTGTAATACGTATCATGTGAAGATTCTCACTGGCTCGCGCGAAGATTGGCAAATGTCGCACGAAACTATGCAAATGTAGAAAAAAGTACATTTATAGAATCAGATTGTTAAGACTAGTTTGTGTTTTCCAAGATGAAATCATGCTATTTTTTGACAGATAGTTCAAGTATCATATTGTTTTGGACATGTTCAAGATTGACAGTTTGTGTGTTTTGACGATAGTTTTGATTGTTCAAATGATACACCCATGCAAAACACATTAAACAAAATGTTTATAGTACCAGAACAAGAACATCACAACCCTAGGGTAGCTAGGACAATATCTATTAAATCCCCACTTGAACTAAAGTTTAGCTACACTTACTCTTAGAGGATAACTTAGAAGCTTGGAAGCACGGGATCCTCCTTACATATGCACTCACTTCTCAGGCATACTAAGCTTCAGAGCCCAAAGGAATTGCTTCCCAAAGGGCTGTTATCTCTACTAAAGTCCATAAAAATGTGGGGCATCTTAGTGAGTCTCTGACCTTCCGCACCAATAGATAGAGGGTTTTTGGAAACTAGAACAACATTTTGTAGTAAGGAAATCCGTTCAGGTGGTTGTGATCAAGTCATTTTCCCAATAAAGGGGGTTTCCCAATCCGTTCAAAGCAAGGCTTTCACCTTAATGATGTCAGGACTTTAACGCACCACTAGGGTACTGGAGGAGATTTTGGTTGCCACAAAGAATTCACACCTGTCTATTGTGACATTAATCACAATAGCATTTTTTGTATACCGATTTGGAAGGGCTTGACTTTAGCCTGTTACCGGTTGGGCATCCACTCTCACCGGCTTTGCTAAAGCTCTCGGGAGGTAGCCACTCTAGAAGAATCACATGAACTTCTCTTACACCCAAAATCCATAAAGGCAAGGGGAGAGGATACATTCATGTAGTTCTTAGGATTACAATCTAAAAAACACTTCAATCACGCAAGACAATGATTCATTTTAAGCACCAACCGAAGTGTGTTTTAACTACTAAAAATAGACATAAGAAGTTGTGAAAACATGTAAGGTCTTCGACAAACATCCTAAAATAAAACCCATTAGTAGTTTGTAATTCCTTTCTTCATATCAACGTCCTGCAACAAACATGTCAAAAGTTTATGATGGCTTTCTCTTTATCTCAGCGTCCTGCAAACCACTGTCAAGCTGTGTCAAAAGATAAAATCAGGGAAACACAGTTGTTAGAAAAAATAGGTGGTTAGAAAACCGAGGCAATAAAATATCAAAATGAAATCTTTGGTCTTTAATTTTGCACGATAAAGTATCCTAGATCGCACGAAGAAGTTCTGCAAGCCACGCGAAGAACTAGAAAGTTCGTGCGAGACGTACTAAAAGTTCGCACAAAGTTAAAACAGAACTTGTACTGAAGTACGGAAAAAATGCAAAAAAAATGAAAAATATGAAATGAAATGAGGCCACATAGAAATGTACCTACCCCATGGTGGGCGCCAGAAATGTATGTGGTAAATTTGGCCTTGTTAATTCACCAATTACTTCAACATAGTCCTTCTTCACCAGGTACACACAAGACTAAATATGAGATTATTCATCCTGTCTGCCTGCATGATTCGACTTGTTGCCTTCTATCCAGATGAGGTTTTTGAAATTGCTCTCAGAACGAGAGTCTCACAACCATGGACCAATCTAGGAATGAAGGATTTATCATGATGGATGCAATACAATGCAATATTATGCTAAGAAATTTGAGATATGAGATAATCTAAGACATGATGATCAATGCAATTATTCTAGAAATTGAAGCTATTCTATTGCAAAAATGATATTATTCTATATGAAGCTATGACAATAATTAAGTATTCTAACAACGCATATTTTCTTCAGAAATTCAGGGTGTTTTGAATGAAGAATGAGAGTTCTTTTATGACTCAGAGATGATCAGAATAGAAACTTTCCTCTTTGAAATAAAACAGATAGAAAAGCCAGTTTGAATTAGAAAGCTTTATTCAAAAGAATACAATAAATTATTTTCTTCCTGCTTTAACTATTTTCTTTCTTTGATTTAATTCTATTTTATTTGAATTAAATTATTTTCTTTCTCTTTAAAGCCCAATTAATTCAAAGTTTCTATTTCTAAATAAAAGAAAGATTTTTGATAGAATATTCAATTAATTAAATAAATATGACCTCATAATTGCTTTTTCTCAATTATTTGAATATTTAAATCCAATTATTGAAAATGAGGATATTTATTTAATAATTAAATATCATTTAATTCCTTTTTCATGTGTCTCAACTAAAGAGGGTGAATTTAATTTAATTAAAGTGCTAGGACTTTATAATTAAATTAATTTGATCATAAGGTTTGTTTAGCCAAATAAATATTTAAGAATTAAATATGATGTATGATTAATGCAGATTTAGGATTTTCTACATTTGACACTTAGGTCGAGTAGAGTCAGTCAAAAACTCAAAATTTCCTAGTACAATAGGAATTTGATGATCCAGAAGAATGACAAATGCAACAAAATTGGTTAGGGTTGCAAGATGCCAAATTTGGGGTGTTACAGGACTGTGTAATGAAAATTCCTTCACTTTGTTGAATGATCTATAAACGAAGAAAGAACTTGATCTCACCAAACATAGACATCTCAAACTCTTTGCTCATCTCATTAGAAAATGATTTGTATAGAATATCATTGCCTCCAAATATGATGTCATCAACAAATATTTCAGCAATCAAAGTGTTAGCATCAATATCTTCCTTCAAATAAAGATTACTATTTTCACTAGTCCTTACAAATCCAATACTTATTAGATAGGAATGAATTCTATCATACCAAGATCTTGAAGCTTTTTTCAATCTATACAAGGATTTGTGAATTCTACATACCATGTCCCTCTTGTCTGTATCAACAAACCCTTCTGGTTGCTTAATGTATACTTCTTCTTCAAGTATTCCATTTAGGAATGTTGACTTGACATCCATTTGGCATACCTTGAATCCTTTGAATTCAGCATAAGAAAGTAATATTCTTACTCCTTCTAGCCTAGCAATGGGTGCAAAGGTCTCTCCATAGTCTATACCTTCCTCTTGTGCATACCCTTTGCATACTAGTCTTGCTTTGTTCCTTATGATTTCTCTATTCTCATTCAACTTATTCTTGAATATCCATTTTGTACTAATGACATTCTTGTCATTTGGTCTTGGCACAAGTGACCATGTTATGTTCTTCTCAATCTTCTCAATCTTATCATTCATAGCACCTATCCATTCCTCATTATCTAGTGCATCATTGACAGATTTTGGCTCAAACTCACAAATTAAACAATTTGGGTTTAAAGACTTACTTCTTGTTCTTATACCACCTTTCTTATCTCCTACGATCTAGACCTTCGAATGGTTCCTTCTTACATATCCTGCAAGTATAGGTACAGTTCTTTGTCTATCAGCTTGATCATTATTTTGATCTTCATTCTGTTCTTCATTACCTTGCACATTATCTTGATCATTATCCTGACCGTCAGTATTTGAAGCTTAATGCTCAAGAGCAATGATTTTTAGCTCAGGGGCTCTACATTGTTGGTAGGGTAGAGTGTAAGGTTCCTTGTTGTAAGTGAACTTATTGTAGTCCTTTGGTTCTTTAGTACTTTCTTGTTTATTTTTCTCTGCAAATTCATCTATCTTTACATTTGCACTTTCGATAATTTTGTTAGAGGCTTTATTTAGACATTTGTAAGCCTTGCTCTTGGTAGAATACCCTAGAAAAATTCCTTCATCACTCTTGGAGTCACTTTTTCTATTTCTATCATCTTTTAAGATATAACATTGATTGCCAAAAAAATTGAAATAACTTACATTGGGTGTGTATCCATACCATAGCTCATAAGGTGTCTTCTTGGTGTCTTTCTTCAATTGTACCATGTTCAATGTGTAAACAATAGTACTGACAACTTCTCTCCAGAATATTTGGGTGATGCATTTTTCTATCATCAGTGTTCTAGCACAATCAACTATTGATCTGTTCCTTCTCTCAGTAATCCCATTTTTCTGTGGTGTTCTTGGTGCAGAAACCTATCTTTTTATACCATGCTCATTACAAAAGTTAGTGAATTGATCTGATATAAACTCACCTCCTCTATCTAACCTCAAACATTTTAGATCCTTACCACTTTTTTTCTCTACCATAGCCTTATACCATTTGAACATCTTAAATGCTTATGATTTATCTTTTAGAAACATAACTGTCATCATTCTAGAGTAATCATCAACAAAGAGAATAAAATATCTATCTCCATAATAACTCTTTGTCCTCATGGGTCCACATAAATCAGTATGGACTAATTCTAGAATTGCATCAGATGTATGGGTTTTTCTTTTAAAGCTTGAGTTTGTCATCTTACCTTTTTGACAGTTTTTACACATGATGTTGTCGGGCTTGGTCATTATCGGTAAGCCTCTAACATTTTTCTTTTTGCTAATTTTCATCATGTTTTCAAAGTTCACATGACACATTCTTTTGTGCCATAACCATATGTCTTCATCTGTAGAAATCAAACAAGTGGAATTAGTGCCATTCAGATAGAATAAGTTACCTTTTGTCTGCTCACCGGTACCAATCAGATTTCCAGATTTGTTGAAGATCTTTACCTTCTTATTTTCAAATGCTACTTTGTGACCTAAATTATTCAACTGAGAAACACTCAATAGATTATAATTCAATCCATTTAACCAATAAGCATTCTCACACTTTATCTGGTTATTCATCATTATTGTTCCTCTACCTTGAACTGGACAAGGTGTGTCATTTCCCATTCTTACTAGTCCACCCTTGTAGTATTCAAAAGTCTCAAACTTTTGCTTATCACCGGTCTTATGATGAGTGCAACCACTATCTATGATCCAAACATCATTTTTGCTTATTTTAGATATGAGAGATATTTCTACATACCTTTCTTCATCATCATCTGAATCATCCTTTACAGCTACAAACACCATCTCGATGTCTTCATCAGATTTGGTGTCAGTATTATCATCCTTGCATTTTGATAGGTAGCTGACCTTCTTTCCTTTGTCCTGATAGTCTCAGTTATCTCTTCTTTTTGATTGTCGGTAGCTTCTGTAATCACCTCTGTAAGACTTCTTCTCAGAAGTTCTGTCATTACTTCTATCATCTTTTCTTCTGTTAGTACATCTTGTAGCAAAATGTCCAATCTCTTTGCAATTAAAACAAACAAGTGGTAATTTACCTTTGTATTTACCTTTGCCTCTCTACATTCTTCTGGTCATAAGTGCTTCTATTTCATCAAGATCATCCTCTTCATTTTCACTATCACTATCTTTTCTCATAGTGTTTTTGTGACTTGATTTTCTTATTCTCATAGAAGTTTTGAATGCAAACTCTATGTTTGGTAAGACACTATTATCGAAGTTATTCATTTCAAATGAATTCAGTCTTCCAATTAAACTGTCTAGAGTAACATTTCTATTTGGTACTGCTCTCATTTCTTGAATGGCAGATACTCTAATAGCATAAGTAGGCAGTAAGGTTCTTAGAATTTTACTTACCACTGTATCTTCTTCAAGTACACCTCCAACTCCTTAGATAGCATTGACTACCTCTTTAATTCTTGTGCTGTACTGAGTGATGTTTTCTCCTTATTTAATTTTGAGATCATCAAACTTTCCTCTAAGGCTTTCTGCCTTGGCTCTCAAAACATTTTTGTCACCACCATGTACAAGCTTCAATTTGTCCCACATCTGCTTTGTAGTTTTGCATTCTTTGACATCTTCAAATTCAGCATCGGAGAGTGAGGAAGCAAGCTCTATCATCATGCCATTATGTTCATTCTTCTCTCTCATTTGTTCAATTGTTGGTGCTCCTATGGGAAACACATATTCAGTTTCAAGGAATTGAGTAACATCATTATCAATACCTGATAAGTGGAGTCTTATTCTGCTCTGCCATGAAGCAAAATTATCTTTGTTCAACTTGGGCACATCTCATCTGTTCATCTTGTGATCTTGGACTTAGGTCTTGAAACCTTCCTTCTAAGCACACAAGCTCTGATACCAATTGTTAGTAATAACTAAGGGGGGGGTGAATCAGTGGCCTCAAATTTTTATCCTTAAACTTAATCACCAATTAATAAACCTTAGATTATTATGTCCCTACAAGATGCATTCCATGAAATACTTATAATGTTTAACTGTCTGTCAGTTTACCTTTTCTTTCCTTATTCTCCTTGATTACAGATAAGTTGTATAACTATTTACTGAAATACAGTAAATATGCAGAGTATACCAATAAATCCAGAATGAGTTATGCAAGATATAAAATAGTAAAGAAATATATCATACACACATATAACACATGGATTTTAACGTAGAAACCCTATTAAGGGAAAAAACCACTGGGACCGGTACCCCAAATTTTCACTCTTCAACCTTGTTTAAGGTTACAAACACACTGTTAAGTGTGACCTTGTTAGAGGATTTTACACATATAGGTTGTCACTTAGTATCGGGCATCTAATGCTGCCATCCTTGAATCAACATCTCTCTTAGTCTATCAATAGGCTTAGGGCATATCCAATGCTACTTTCATGAATCAAAATTTTTGGCACTCCTTGGGATGTACCTCAATATATAGAAGACTGTTAAGTCCTGCTTTGTTAAGAGACTTGATGCTTCAATGGTTAAACTGAAACAAAATGACCTGTTTCTAATGTAACTTGAATTGTAGATTTTTAGATCTATTTAAGTACATTACCTCTCTGATCAATATGTCAATTCAATTCTTTTGTGCTCCATGCTTTCTGCTTTGTGATGTTGTGCTCATTGTTCGTCGGTGTCTGTAGAATTCCTTAGCTCTCCTTCAGCTTGATTGATCAGTACTACATGAAGTTGTTCTTCATCAATTTCTCTTTAGCATCCTCTTTCTATTCACTCCCCTTAATCCCCTTTTCATGTGATATGAAAATGAATTAAGCTTGTCTCTTATATAGACATGATATTCACTGTTTCTTGATTCTTGATTCTTGGCGTGAAAAATAATCTAGCCAATTTGATTTAAAGAATAATTCCTAATTTCTCTCATAGTTATCTTCAAGCTAGCTATATAAATTAGCTTTAAATCAATTACTTAACTCTAGTCGACTAAAATAGAGAAAACAACCAGTTAAGTCTATCTTTAACTCTTTCCAGGTAGATATTTTGTCATTTTCTGAACTCTCTATTCTGTCGGTCAACTCTTCAGTTAGTTGTCCGTTACAACTACCAGTTCCATCGATGTGACTCCAGTTAGCTTTGGGATCTCCATCTATCGGGAAACTCTATTTTCAGCTTGTCGAGCATCCTATGGTTTGCTTCGTCAAGAAACACTGTCTTTTGCTCGTCAGGTATCACTGTGACTTTTCTTCTTTTCCTTTACCGATGGTGTGCACTCCGTTGGTGCTATCTATCACTTAGTAAATACTTGACTTTTTTGCATTTATGAAAGCATAACCTTTGTTCCATTTATTCTTTGAAGTCTTTGGCATTATATAAATGACCGTACAAATGATATCAAGTTTACACCAATGACAATACAAACCATTAACTGATTTAATGCCTTGCATTATCTTCAACTTAACAGTATCAAACATTTAATCAGTTATATGTCATCAACATATACTCTGGGGGAGTATACAAAGCAGCAGTAGTGAAGAGGAAACTTTGATGAGGATATTTAGAAGATTGTAAAAATAAGGAAGACACTTTGAGTTGATGATATCATATGTTGCCATCAATGTCAAATGGGGAGATTGTTGGAGATTTGCTTTTGTGCAAATAATTGATTATATGTTTGCCGTTGATGACAACATATAATATAAAATAGGTATCCTATATGTAATTATCAGTATAGATAATTTAGAGCTATGCATGTTCATTTCCATGGTGTATACATGTTCTAGTGGCTATGTGCATTCACACCGAGTCAGATATGCAGTTTCAGTTGAGTTATGATTAGTCAGTTATGGCAGTTACAATTTCTGGAGTTTATCTGTTAAAAGATGATGTAAATACATTGTTTCTTGAGTTTCACCTATCTTTGGGATATGTGTGTTTGTATTCATGTTTAGTTATGAGTTAAAGATAATTATCCAATGGCGTTAAATGTGTTTCAATAGAATCACGATGTTAGAGTTAATTTGGTGAAGCCGACTTTGTGAAGCATCGGGTCTATTCATTTTGAGTTGCACGATTCTAATTTGTATTTCATGCTTGGTTGAGCTAACAAGGAAGTTGATTAAGTGTTTCCAGATACCGTCATGATATTATCCTTGGTGAAGATACATATAGCAGTTCAGATATGTTTGCTAAGTGTCAAAAATGTTGTGAAGAAGGAAAGACAAAGAAGAGTAGATAGTCAGAAAGAATAAGTTGAAGATCTATGTGAAGAAATAGAAGCTCATTGAAATCATTGGAACTGATCAAGACAAAATGTCTACTTAAATAGTTCATTTACCAGATATAGTGTATATCTGTTATACTTAAGGTTATAGCCTTCACCATCTTAGCAGTGAGCTATTGGATAGTGAGTCCTCACCCTTAACAGGGTTATCTGAAAAAGAATCCTAATAGGGTCCAACCTTTAACCAGGTCTCTATACTTCTTGCATTGTAAAGATCAACTCCTAACAGGGTTGTAAGATCTTCTAACATGGATCATTATAAACTAGTACAATTATTTGTGGGTGATAATTCCCTCTGGGGTTTTACCTATTTGGTTTCCCCGTAATCAAATTGTTGAGTACTTCATTGTGTTATCTAAATGTGCATTTACTTTATATCAAATTAAATTAAAGAAAGAGAAAAGAATAGAATTGACTGATAATTGATTCAACCCCCCCTCTCAGTTATCCTTGGGACTATTCCAACAATTCATTACTATCATCGCTTGTTCTATCAAAACCAATTTGAATAAGATAGGAATGTAGCCTTTCATACCATTATATTGGATCTTGTTTCACTCCATACAATTCCTTTTGTAGCTTTCATACCATGTCCTTCTCTTTTGTCAATGCAAAACCATAAGGTTCTTCTATGTAAATTTCTTCAATAATTTCATTCAAGAAAGTTGACTCTATATCCATTTGAAATACTCTTAACTTCTTGTAAGAATCATAAGAAAGTACAATTCTTACCCCTTATAGTCTTTGTACTGGAGAAAAAGTCTCTCCATAGTCTAATACTTCTTCTTGTGCATAACCCTTACACACAAGCCTTGCCTTGTTTATGATTACATCTCCATCTTCATTTAGCTTATTCCTGAAAAATCATTTGGTACCAATCACATTTTTATCTTCAGGTCTAGGAACAAGTGCCCATGTATCATTCTTCTCTATTTGACCATGTTCTTCTTCCATAGCTTTTACCCAATCCTCATCCTTGATGACTTCCTTCACTATTTTAGGATCAAACTTGGAAATTCAATAAGTACTCTCTCTAAGATTTCTTCTTGTTTTAACACCTACATTCTTATCACCTAAAATATGATAAACAAAATGCTTCATCTTCACATACCTAGGTATCACTGGTTTAGGTCTAGGAGCTTCTTCTTATTCTGGTTGAATCACTTCTCTTTCATTGCTTTGATTTTCTGGTACTTGCACTTTTGGTTCAATATAGACAATCTCTCTGTCATCCTCTATTACTTGCATGCTTGAATCACTAGATTTGTCAGGGTATTCATTTACCTTTACATTTTCCCTTTCAATCATCTTGTTAGCTCTTTTATTGAAACACTTGTATGCTTTACTCTTATTAGAATAACCCAAAATTATTCCTTCATCACTCTTAGGATTAAACTTTCTAGTGTCATCATCTCTCTTAATGTAGAATCTACTACCAAAGACTTTGAAATACTTAACACTAGGTGAGTGACCACACCATAGCTCATAGGGCATCTTATATTTTCCTTTCTTTACTTGCACCTAGTTTAGCGTATAAACAATAATACTAATTTCTTCTCTCTAGTACATCTTCAATACATCTCCTTGTATCAACATAGTTCTTTCAACATCCACTATGGTTCTATTCCTTCTCTTTGCAACACCATTCTTTTTTCATTTCCTTGGTTCACACATTTTGCTCTTGATTCCATTGTCTTCACAGTAAAAAAATTATGTAGAAGTAAAATCACCACCTCTATCAGATCTTAACATTTAAAACTCTTACCCGATTCCTTCTTAACCAATGTTCTGAATGCTTTGAATTTCTGGAATGTATCATAATTTTTCTTCAATAAAGTCACCCACATAATTCTAGAATAGTCATCAATAAACAATATGAAATATATTTCACCTTGATAAATCTTCTATCTCATAGGCCCACAAAGATCAATATGCACCAAATCAAGTATTCTTTCAAATGAAAAAGACTTGCTCTTGAAAGCAGAACTAGTTAACTTACCAAACTAACATTCTTTACACAACATGTTGTCTAGTTTGACTAATTGAGGCAATCCTCTTACTACATTAGTCTTACTTACTTTGATAAAGTTATCAAATTTTACATGACAAAACCTTCTATGCCATAACCAACTATCTTCAAATTTTGAAACCAAATAATTGTTCATAGTAGTTTTCAGATGGAATAAATAACTTCTAGTCTACCTACCGATAGAAATCTCATCACCAGATCTTCCAATTATTCTACATACTCCTCCTTTGAATTCTAATCTATAACCTTTATCATTCAACTAACCCAAACTCAACAGATTATGTGTTAGACTATCCACATAATAAACATCATCAATATTACTCTTTCCATTATAAGAAATAGTGCCTTTACCTTTAACCAAACAAGGTGTACTATTACCAAACCTTACCAAACCACCATCAAACTCATAAATTTTAATAAAATTACTCTTATCACCAGTCATGTGATGTGAGCACCCACTATCTATAATTGATTCATCATTCTATCTTATATGAAAAATTAATTCCTTTTCTCATTCAGATGGATCTTCTTTGACTGCAACAAATACAAACTCTTCTTCCTCATTGTCTCCTGATTCTTTATCAGTAGCACCTTCATCCACTACAAAAAAGAATTTTTTCTTCTCTTTTCCTTTAAATCTTCTAAACTTATTATTTTTTCACCTTTAGGACATCTAGAAGGAATATGTCCAATCTTATTACAAGAGAAACATTTCAGTGAAATTTTACCTTTGTACTTACCAGTCCCTTTATGCAATCTCTTAGCTAGTAGAGCTTCAAAATATCCTTGTTTCCTTTCTTCTTCCAAGATAGATTCAATTTCCTTGGCATAACTTGCCATGTGATCAGTATCATGACTTGTTTCCTTACCTTTCCTTGTTGGTACATTAGACATTGATGCCTTGAAAGCAACTCCAACTCTTAGAATACTGTTATCATAGTTATACAACTCAAATGCAGTAAGATTACCGATCAATCCATTTATAGTAATATTATTAAATGTTCTCAACTCATTTATAGTAGACACTTAATGGAATAAGAATGTAACAAGGTTCTTAATATTGTACTCACCACAACATCTTCTTCAATTGTTCAACCAACACCTTTAGTAACACTAACCACTTCTTTTATTCTTATCCCATATTGTGCAATATTATCTCCTTCTACCATTTTCATGTCATCATATTTTCCTCTAAGATTTTCTTCCCTATCTTTCTTCACATGAATATCTCCACCAAAAATAAGTTTTAACTTTTCCCAAACATCATAAGCAGTTTCTAGTTCATGAACATCAACATATTCAACATCAGATAAAGTAATTACAATGGATTCATGTGCTTGAGTATCCTCCTTTTGTTCCTTTAGTTCATCTACACTGAGAGTTCCAACAGGGGTGATATACCTATTTATGAAATGCATCCAATATTATGGTCCCATAACATTTAGGTATAACTTCATTCTATCATAGCATACCAGGTAGTTGTCCTTGGAAAACTTAGGAGGTTCATTCCTCATCATTTGATCTTTTCCTCAAGCTGTTAGGCTTACCACAAAATTACCAAATCTCTGATACCAATTTTTAGTATTAATAGGTCCAATATTATTGAGAGGAGGGGGGGGGGGGATGAATCAGTAATCTAACAATTCCAATTTTTCATTATCCTTTCAACCACTTGCATCAATAAACATTCATTGCATGAAAAGCTTAAGCAATAAGAATATATATCCACAATCATGCAACAAAATAATACCAATTTTTTTCTTGTGGAAACCCAAATGGGTGAAAACCATGTGTGGTGATGGAACCCACTAAAATATGCACTCTTTTAAAGCATGCCCAATTAAGAGCTTAGCCCCGTTAAAAGCTTACAATAATTCTCGGTTAAGAGCAATACCCTGTTAGGAGTCACACGGAAAAGGGATTTACCTCTAGCCCTATTAGGAGATTTACCCTATTAGGAGTAACCTAATTAAAGGATTTCAAATCCTAATTAAAGAGTCACCTAGTTAAAGGATTTATAATTTAGATATGTTAGGATCTACCTAGTTAAGAGATTTAGCTTGATGAAGCTGTTAGGAATCAACAAGTAAATGATATGATAAAGTATCACTTCCTTTGCTAATAAAAATCTAATTCAAGCTCAATCTCTACTATACATACATACAATCTTCTCTCGTCTATCTTCTCTCTCGATCACACCTCTGCATCCACAATCTACACTTGTCTATTTCATCATTTTTCACATTTATACAATGCAAGTACATTAGGGAAAATAAATGCCTCACAAAAAAATTTACAATCTTTCCCGCTTAGTGAGAAAACCCTAAAATGTGTTACAAATCTATAACACATTCTAACAAACTCAGTTCATCCTTCTAATTTATCACACATTGATTTGACAAAGAAAAGTCAAACCAAAATACATTCTTCAATGTTCTTGCACAACCTCCAATAAATCCAATCTCAACGATGACAAAAATGCCAACTCAACAATCCTCATTGATCAACAACAACACCATGATCCCTTGAACACATAAACACTACAGCAACATAGTTCAACATCACCGGTCAAGGATATGACTGATTGTTCTAAAGAACACCTTTAACTCTTTGGTAAAAAACCTTCTGTCACTTGAAACTTCACCTTTCGATCATCAAAAAATGATGCATTCGTAACCAAAACCTCATGATATATCCAAGCTACACATATTATGACCACAACATCAGAATCAAAACATTGTTGACAAAATCATCAAAACATTTAGTTGTGCAACATCCTGTTCTTCTTGTTAACCTGTTAACCTTCAATCAATCATAACATACTTAATACACAAGATAAATTTTTGCAGTCATAAATATAGCATCTAGAGACATCACTTAGTCTTCCTCTAGTATCATACACTCCAATTTAGTCTCCAACTCAGAATTCAATCTCTTGAATATAGATCAACATAACAACATCAACAAACACTAAGTTGACTTCAATAAAAACATTAGTATCATAACTGAGCGTCTTACCAAATACAGAAAATATCAACATACTCAACATTAGTTATGATAAAAAGGTGAAGTATGCTTCAATCCTGATTGGATATAAAGTATACCAATCTACTAGGTTGAATAGTATACCTGGTGGTTCTATTCATACTACCCACATGATGATAAAGGAGAATGAAGAAAATGACTTGGTTGAAGTCATGAGAGATCAGTTAATGGTGAACATGTAGAAGATCAACAAGGATAATAGGAAAAAAATAAAATATGGTCAGGTGATTATGTATTTGTTTTTCTACTTCTAGAACATGTTCCTTGGTATTGGTAACATAACTTGGTTGAAGGATGCCCCTGTTTTCATTCAAATAAAAAACTGTATCAAAATTTTTGTTAGTAAATTTACAATTATGGTGTGGGGTTATCTTAAATATTTTTAGAAGAATATTCATGAGAGATAAATAATTCAATCTACTATTATGGAAAGTACAAGGATACCTTATGTTTCATGGTAGACACTGATACATGTACGACAAAAGTAGTTGAGCCAAGAACCTCATGGATAATGCCTATGAGATATGAAATGGATGGAGATATTCTGGCTATGTATGCAACTAATATGTTAGCTCAACCAATAGATCCCAATACTCCAAGGTGTGGGACTTATGAAGAGAAATAAATCAAAGTACACAATGATTTGATGAAACCAATCATTGAAAGAAAAGTGAAGAAGGATGTTGAGAAATTTATGATACATAAATGTTTTAGAAAGGAGAAAATTGAGAAAGAAAGGGCCAATCATGCTGCAGAACAAGAAAGTACATATGGTATAGCTAGAAATGTAGATTAATTTGAATTTGTAGGTGTGACTGGTAGTGCCCCAACCAATAGAAAAACTAGAAGCACCAATCAAGTGAAGAAGGAGAAACCTTCTCCTCCGGTGATCACAATGAAGAAACCTACAGTAAGAGACAAGCCAAAGGAAACCATAGTGAAGGAGATTTCAAACACTACAAAAGTAACATGGAAGAGGAAGAAGGAACAAGAATAAAGAGAAAAGAAAAGAGCTAATGAGGAAAGTGACGGTATAGAATCAGAGAGTGAGTAGAAGGAGCTCAAGGAAGAAGGAAATAAGTTTAAGGTAGTTGGTGCCCCTACCACCAAATCAGTTGAACCCAAATATTGTAAGATTGATTTTGGAATTTTTATATCTATTGAAAACATAGTACTTAAAGTGAAGACACATGGTGTGTTGGTTGGTGTTAGGAATTTATATGATAAAGTCAGTGAACAAGATAAGAAATTGATTGATAATGATATAGTTTATAGCATTCATAAGTTAAGAAAAGCATCTATTGAGTTGCAAGGTAAAATTCCCGCAACATTATATGATAAAATTGGTGCAAGATGGAAACATGCACTTTCTACGGACATAGAGTTGGTAAAATATTCAAGTTATTCAGCCTAATGCCTAAATCTACAAAAGAAGATATAGAGGATAAAGTTAAAGAGGTAAGACCTCTAATCAGGACAAGAGATAGAGCTACAAAATTGATGATTGGAGAGGTTCAATCGGTAAAGGATGAAATAAAGTAAATCTAGAGAAAAAATTTAGGTTTGGAGAAAGAAAAAAACAAAGAAACACCTATGAATGTTGAAGAGGAAACTATAAAAGATAAGAAGGATGACCCTGTGGTTATCCAAACTATTGAAGGTTACAAGATTGATAATGCATAGGTAACATTTGATGAAATGGAGAGTACAATTGATATTCATGTTATGGAGGTTTAGGATGAGCCAATGAGTTCAAAAGAACCTTAGAAAGAGACTGAGACACAAAAGGAAAATGAACCAGTAAGAAAAGGTACCAGTAAGTCTATGACTGATGATGCACAAGTGAAAGGTTCTATTGTTGAGAAGAAACAAGAAAAAGAAAAGAAAAAGGAAAAGGAGGCTACAAAAGTTGAAATTAGAGGGAAGGAAGTACAAGAGTAAGACATTATTGAAAAGGAGTAGAGTATTGAAAAGAACACTACCCTAGCAAAATCTAAGATACAAACTGTTGAGGATATAACACTTAAGGGGTAAATCAATTTTAGTATAATGAGCGCTACAGAGATAATTGATATTGTTGTTGTACTCAAGTCAAATGAAAGTCAAAAGAGAATGAAACAAGATGTGCAGGTAATTCTTACTGCTTGAGACATATTTTTAGAACTATTAATGACTGTTAAATATGATGAAAATGGTAGACCTATAGACCAGTTAGCTTAGTTGGTCGTTGCAACCGGTGATGAGATGAAGAGTTTGAAGGATGCAACATTTATAAGGGAAGAGAAAGCTTATGAGAAGAAAAGATCATAAAATTTATCCTATTCAATCATTACTGATAATGAAACACTCATAGTTCTTGTCAATCAAATGAAGAGTGCATTGACTGAAGGTACTAAGATTTTAAAGTTTATTTCTGATTACTCTCAATTTTTGAAGGATTTGGAAAGAGAAAAGAGTGAAGCTTAAAAGAATCTTAGGATAATTATAGAAAATTTTGATTCCCATACTGAATCTACTACTGCATTTGTTGGGAAAGTGTGAAACATCAATAACAAGTTGAGAGCCAATCAAAATGAGAAAGAGTAGAGGATTGCTAACTTAGTGGAATTGTAGAGTCTATTGATTCCGAAGTTAGAAATTTTGCAACAAGGTGTGAAGGAAGTTGAGATGACTTTGTGGTGTAGGGAACCTCCCTATTTTTTTTTTTTATGGTGTTTAAGATGTTTTAGGAGCTGAGTGTGTGTGTTAGAATAAGTTCCAAAAGGTTGGAAACATGTTAGTCTAACTTCATGATTGTAAGAGCCTTAGTGCTCACTAGGTCATTTTAGCCTCAATATGTGAAAAAATTGTCATTTTGGGACAATAGGGGTTGGAGGTATATTTTAGGACCATAATTATGCTATTTAGGGTCTTAGGAGTCAACATCAACCATTGAGTTGACATAGGAAGTCAAAATGCTTTCTAATGCAAAAAGTTGCTAGCAACTTTGAAAGTTGCTCGAGCAACTTTTGCAAGATTTGACAAAATATGGTTCAAAATGAATGTAACCACCCAAGCTTAGTATATGAGCTTGGAATCTATGTTTGGACAAGGTTAATTAAATTTTGGATTGAGACTTTTACTTCTGACACCTTGGTACGGATGACTGAACCCTTATTTGCATAACCTGAATTGTATCTTTGCTTCTGTATGGTCCTGTACGGATTGGCATAGGTGATCAACTTCCATGATATAATAGTGTTAATTTTCATATTTCTTATGCATTAATTAGTTTTATTTGAAGTGCAATAGGATTAAAGTTAGAAGGTTTTGAAGGTCACTGGTCTGACAGAGGCAAAACAGTGATCACTAGATAGAAATGGATCTAACCTAGTTTTCCTCTGGTGGATTTGTCTGAAACCATGGGGAAGGAAGGGTTAGGGTTATTAGTTAGTGTTTTTGTTCTTTTGGTTGTGGTCTCAATGGATTTCACATGCCTAATATGATTCCCTGTGGCTGACTGGTGAAACCAGGTGAGTCAAGACATGGATGAGATTGAATTTGTGTAAGCACCCTCAACCTTTTGGGAAAGACTTGATAGAATTTTTGGATGCTCAAGAAGGTCTCCTAAAAGGATTCAATGGTGGTTGGAGGTGAATCAATATTTGGAGACATGTTTAGAAATTATTCATACTGACTAGTCCAGAGGCCTAATTAATAGGCTATAAACTAGGGCCTGCAAGTAAATAGGGTTTTGGGTGAAATCAGAGGTCAGGGCTTTGGATTCTGGCAGGGTGGGATGATATATTGAATATTTTCAAGTTTTTTTGTAGGGTCATTTGGGGGTTTTGGAAGCAATAGACCAAAATCAGTAAAAATAGGGCTACAAGGAATTGAATAATTAGCCCTCCTAGTGAATTAAAGACCAAATGAAAGGATGGGGCATCTTGGAGTGTTAGGAAGGATGAAAAATGACCAAGAAAGGGTCAAGAAGTGTATGGAGAGTCTCAGTGAGTGTGTGAGAAGATCCGAGGTAGAGCTTTGATAGACTAGGTGGTGAATTGGTAGAAGAAACTAGGCTTTTGGTAACTAGTTGGACTAGTTAAGCTTGGTAACTTTGGAGTCTTCTTGAATCCAACTATACCTTGGAGGATAAGTTGGTTGAGGGGTCTTGGAGATCCTATTGGGAAGAAGATCCAACAAGAACAACCATAGGATGGTTGAGTTAGGCACAAAACTAACATCTTGAAAGGAAGAGATCACTAGTTGTCAAACCCTCTGCATCACTTTGGCATCTCCAAATGTGTTCATTATCGATGAACTTGAGGAATTAGCATTTTTTCTAAGTGGACATATTACATTTGTGGAGGTTATACTGAAAAATTGGAACAATGATATGCATAATTTGAAGATTAATTTATCAGATGTCTTCAGTAGAATGTAACTATGTGTTACTACTCTTATGTTAATACAATTTGACACTTTTTGTCATAGCTTTTTCATTGTTGTCAAAGGAGGAGAGATTTTAATGTATGTACTTAAGATGAAATTTGGCTAAGTTCATTTTGTAATGGTTAAGGGGAGTAGTATACATGATTGTAATTTCTAGGGAAAGTTTTTGAGCTTACATGTTTGTAATTCCCAATATATGATAGCTGAATTAGTTTACTGCAAATGCAATGTAATATATTTTCCATTTCTGCAGTAGATTAGAGACTTAGGAAAATTTCATGTTTATTTTTATAAGTTTTTCCATCAATGCCAAAGGGGATATTGTTGGAATTTGGTGAAGATGATCTGAGTGTTGATCATGATAATGTATTATGGTGTTTTAATTGATGGAAACATGTATTGGTGGCTAGAGATTAGTTATACTGATGGTGTTGAAGATCTAATTGAAGAATTGACTAAGTCTGTAGTCAACCATGCATAATATATAATGCAAGGAATAGTTGATTAGATATGGCATTGGAGATTGAGTCAAGGTGTGTAATCATGCATATAAAATATATAGAGGTATATCTACCTATAGCTACAATCACATCAGTTAGTTTGATGATTTGAGAAAGTTATTGAAGATTCAAGTAGACTGGTAGGAAGAACAAAGGACAGTTAGAACATGTTTGGTTAGATTGGTTCCCCGATGTATTTAATGTTTGTTAATGATTTTTTGTGACCCGATTAATGTTGTGTTGAATTTATTGGGTCAAACAATGTGTTTTGGTAGGATCAAATTTAGGTTTTAAGTTGGTGGGTAAAATGTTTTAGGTCAAGAGGTCGATTGTGATAAAGTTGTTATAAAAGAAGGATGAATTTGTGAATTAGGGTTAATGTGGTGTTCTTTAGATGATGTGATAAGAGATTGTGATTGTTTGAAGGTGTTGGATTATTAAGGGATGTTGTGAGAATAACTAAAGAGGAATTGTTAGACAATAAGGTTAGATTTAGATCAATTATTCTTGGGTCTATCTCTAGGAAAGCCCTAACAAGTCTGCAAAGTAAAAATATTTAACAAGGTCACTCCTAACAAGGTGAGAAGGATATTCAACAGGATTTGAAGTGTAAATATTCTAACAAGGTGACTCTTAGAAGGATTTTTAAATCTCTTAATAGAGTAGTTTTTAACTAGACTTTTATTAGCTTATAATCGGGCTAAAATAATCTTAACCGGGTATACCCCTAATAGGGTTTTTGTAATTGCTCCTAACAGGGAAGAATTATTTGGTGCACTAGTGAAAGTTTTGGATACCATTCCAAATGTGGTTTTATCCCTCTAACAAGGGTTTCCATGGGAAAAATATCGAGTCACATGTCTACATTGTGTAAATGCTTTACTTGTTAAGTTTCTATATTGCATTCAATTTTTCATGTTGGATCTTGCGGAAGAAATTCAAGATTTGTTTTAGAGTTGTGGGTACACTAAATCACCCTCCCTCTTAGTGCCTTTGAAGAATAAAAAAAATATTATATAATGGGGCTTCAATCTAACTAAAATATTTAATAAACATCTTGTAGTAGCCTGCATGACCCAAGAAACTTATGACTTCATTCTATTTAGTAGGGAGAAAAAGGTTAGAAAGCACCTCAGTTTTAGATGGATCCACTTGAATTCCTACTGTTGAGATAAAATGGCCCAATAACACACCTTCTTACATAATCATGAAGAACTTTTTAACTCTCAAAGATAAATTGTGGTCTTCACACCTCTGCAAAATTTTTCTTAAGTTGGTCTTTTCTTCTTCAAAAGTTGAGTCATAAGTAGTAAAGTCATCCATGCAGATCTATGTACAGTCATGGGAAATATAAGAAAAGATGCTAATGACTGCCCTCTAAAATGTTGTTGAGGAATTACAGAGACCAAAAGTAAAAACAAAGTAGGAAATGTTTCCCCAGGGGCATGTGAATGTATTTTTATCTTGGTCCTCTGGGGAAATCCTAATCTGGTTGTAACCACTAAACCCATCCAAAAATGAGAAAACTGCTTCCTTGAAAAATTATCCAAGAACTGATCTATGAAGGGAAGATGAAAGTGATCCTTTTTAGTTTCAACATTAAGCTCCCTATAGTCTACACATATTTTTCATTTCCCTCCTTCCTTAGGAACTTTGAAAAGAGGTGACACCATTGACTATCAAATATAGGATAGATAAAACCCACATTCAACAAATTCTACAATTCTCATTTAACTATCTCCTTGAGAGAAGGATTGGTCCTCCTTTGGGGATGCCTTACTAGTTTTAAATATTCAATGATATAAATCCTATGAGTACACAACTTAGGATATAATCCTTTCATGTCACTATAGTCCCATGCAAAATCTTGGTGATGAATTTGCAACAATGTGATCATAAAATCTTGCTGTAATGGACTTTAAAATTTAATTAATGTTTAAAAATCTTCCAGGAGCAACTTCAATTGGTGTAGTCAATTATACTGTAGAAAATTCATTTAGACTGGCTGACTGCACTTCATGCAGAAATAAGGTATGCAAATAGTCTATGGTTGCAGGAAAATGTGGCGAAGGATAAGGTGGCAGAATAGTCTGCAAGGGACATTGGGTAGTTTCACAAAACTAGTGGGATACTCCATAGTGATCCTAAATAATACAAAACAAGATATCATCTTCTTCTTATAATCCAATAAAAGGTTCTCTTTTTATCATCATAAGCTACTGGACAAAGTGGACCTCATCCTCTTCTTCTCCTACATCTGGCCATAAGGCCTATTCTTCATCAAGTTGAGGTTGTACATGAGAATAGAGAGAAAGTGTATTAGTGGATAAACCATCTGAAATAGTCACATTTCTTGACCTACATGCTATGAAGGCATCAATAGTATCAAGCCAAGGTCTTCCCAGTATAACTGGATAACCTCCCAATGTTGCCTTGGGTGACAGGATCACGAAATCAGTAGGGTATTCCCAATAATCTAGTGTAAAAACAAAATCTTCTACCATACCATCAAGTTTGACTATAGAACTATTTGTAAGCTACATGATTGTGGGAGTGGATCTTAAGATTTTAATATTAAGCTTCTGCATGGTATATTTAGTCACAACATTAATGGCCGCCCCTAAGTCAACTAATGCATTCTTGACCTGAATCCCTTTGATAATAATGTTAACTACTGGACTACTAGGGTCAGAGTATTTAGGAATGAGGGCCTTCTCAAGCATTAAATTAGACAACTGACCTAGTACATAGATAATTTTGGGATCTTTCTTCTTTCTTCCTGGCTTCTTCAAACAAGCCTCCGTAATTGCTTTACTATAGATAGGAACTTATTTTATAGCTTGAAAGAGGGTTATCTTAACAAAATGTGTTTCAACTATCAATAATATCAAAAGTAGACTCTTCTTGTGGCTTAGATATATCATTATCAAGTAGTACTCATTCCTCTAAAGGTAGCTCTATTATAACAAGAGAAGATGGTGCTGGAAGAGTAGTGCATGACCTGAGATTGATATCACTAATATTTAGATCATATGCAGGCTACTAATCTGGGTATGTGAAAAAATTTTTCTACTTTTGAGTTTTATTATTGGGATTAGGTGCTGGCTATGCTGGCAGCTATGTAGGCTTTGCTAGAGATGCATTAGTAGCAAGAGGAGGAGGTGGTGGAATTAAAGATGGCTGCTGAGGTTGCTTCATGAAACTAAATGTTTGGTTAGGCCATTATTGACCATCCCTCTACTAAGATGATTGTTTCCAATTACCTTGCATTGGTTTCCAATAATTTTGGGGTTGTTGCTAATTATTATGAGGCTGCTGCCAATTCCCTTGAGGGGGTTTCCATTGAGGTGCAAGATTTTGGTAGTTTGGCCACTGAGGTTGTGGGTTATTCCAAGGCTAGGATTGATAATTTATAGGAGTAGGATTAAATTGGAGTTGCCACTAATTACTAAAATAATTTGAAAAAGGACCACTAAAAGCCAAGGGGTCTTGTGACATACCTAGTCTTGGAGCCCATGACCGTATTTGAGAAATGTAAAAGACTTGATCATAATCTCCTTGTACTATATTGAACTTAGTAGGCATGTAATTAGCCTCTATATTAGCCACCATTTTTCATATGAAATCCTTCTTCTTTTGTCTGCAATGAGGGAAATATTCAACAAGAATTGCCTCTGCTTCCTCATGCCTCTTCCTTTTTAATAGTTTCTCTTGATTAGTTGATACATTTTCTTGATACCATCCCAAGTTGAGTGGGCGATATCTCCTCCTACCATTAAGTCCAATGTTTCAGTGCAACCATCATTGATCCCTCTCAAAAAGAGAAACTTTTGTGATTCTTCATTCAGCTGATGATGTGTGGAATTCTCCAGGCTAAATAGAAACCTTGATATGCAATCGTCTAATATTTCATCTTCTTTTTGATGCATTATGAAAATATCATCTCCTCTCATGTCAGTTCTACTATGGTATTCCTTGTACTTTGTTAAGAATGCTACCTTCATCTCATCCCAATCATGCACAACATTACCCCCTAGGCCCATAAACCATATGAGAGTTGATTATTTTAGAGTGGCAGAGAATAACTTGATCCTATGATCATCAATGGTGTACTCATAGTTTTGAAAAAGAATGGAAAATTCAAAGAGGAATGTATCTATTGGAATTGTCTTCTATTTTTGTTGTTAACATTCATGTTTTGTCACTGATGTCAACATATGTTTCTATGAAGGAAGAACATACTAGTTATTACTATTGCTGAGTAACTGACAGAAGTGTACATGTACTGCACACTTGTTTAAGAATGAGAAAAGATGGTTATGTGCACAGGGATGTGTTGTGATATTATGACTAAGGTCACATGGCTTACTATTGTATATGAAGTGAGTTACAGATGTTTTAGTGAAAACTGGGTATTGGATTATGGCTAATCTTTGACAAAGTTAGTCTCTGTGTTTTGAGGATAACTTGTGTGTGATAAGGATTCATGATATACGAGCTTGGGGAATGTTAGGAGACATGTTGAAGAATGTTTTTTATGATTTTTGGGTTGTAGGACTCTTATTGACATTGACTGTGGCGTGTATTATGAAGGAGACCTATTTAGGGATGACTTTAGAGATGTAGCATGTATTATGGAGTGCAAGCATGGATTACGAATATTGGATTATATCTGATGAATTGTACTAGATGTTTACTTGTTACAACTACCATGTGTATCTTAAAAAGGGGTTAAGTAATTATTTATGCATTAGGAAAGTCTTAATTGGCTGACCTATTTGCTTATTGTAAATCTGTATAAAAGAAAGTTGTTTTCTTTTATGGTGAGGAGAGAACAACAAAGTTTGGATGCTGTGAGCTTGTTTATACAAAGTCTACTAGATGTAGAGCAAAGGATGTGATTAAGAGACTTCATTGGAACTGATCAAGCAATGATAGTTTCTATCAAACAATTAATTGGATTGTATATTTCTTATATACACTTGTATTTCAGACAATAAGTCATGAGGGTGGATTTAACCTTCTTTAGGCAGTGTGCATGGGAAGTGAGCCTACTATAAATCTTAACTCCTAATAAGGTCTATCGTTTAAAAGGGACTATGTACTATAATGCAATAATAAGATCCTAATAGGGCTAAATATTTTAACAGGGATACTATACTTTTAGTACATTATTTATGGGTGCTAATTCCCATCAAGGTTTTACCTTTAACAAGGTTTCCTCGACAAGAAAGAATTGTGTTATGGTTTTTCATTTACTGTGTTATCATTTGGATTAAAGTTATCGCTTATAATGGTTAATAACCTATCTCATAGCTAATTCACCCCCCTCTCAATTGTGTTGGTGGACTGTTATTCCTAGCAATTGGTATCAAAGCATCTATTCCTTAGAGATAAATCTTAATAGTTTGAGGTGATCCTGAGGATGGCATTATATAGGAAGGATAGTCCAAAATTTGATCCTAAAAAATTTGACATTTAGAAGAACAAGATGAGAACACATTTACTATGCTTGGGAATAGACTACTGGATGATTACAAAGAAATATGTACGGATGAAGGCTGAGGATGAAATAGAAAAAGCTACCGATGATGAAAAGAAGATATTTTCATATAACATGGTCATAAGAGAAGCATTGATTAGTGTGCTCTCTAAAGGTGAATCCATAGAGGTTAAAGATTTAGATTATTCACATGACATTTGGACAAGATTGGATGCACTATATGAAGGAGATAAGTTTACTAAGCAAGCAAATTTGCAGAACTGGAAGACAAGGATGGGAAATATGAAAATGAAAGATGATGAGAATATTAGATCATATGTACAAAGAGTTACTAAGGTTGTTATTGGCATCAAAAACTATAGAGATACATACAGTGAGGAAGAAGTAATTTCAAAACTCTTAAATCTTTGACACCTATTTACAAGACTAAAGTGAAAGCTATATAAGAGATCATACCTTTGACAATGAACTTCAATAGAGAGATGTTTATGGAAAAATTAACTACCTTTGAGGCCCTAGAACTAGGAGATTCATTACCTAAAGTTGAGACAAAATTTAAGGTGACTGCGCATAAAAATAAAAAGATTTTACCAGGGATTACTAGCACTAGCATAAGTGACCTGAGAGAAGAAATTGGTGAATATGTTGATGACTAGGAACAAATACAGGAAGAAGAAAGAAACTTGGATGAATTTGTGGCCCTGATTTCTAGATAAGAAAAGAGAGGTAAGGGTAAGTTTGAAGGAAAGTTACCTCTAAAATGTTTTTCATGCAACAAGATAGGTCATTTTGCATCTATATGTCCTACAAGGGTTCCTAAACATAAATCTAAGTTTTATTAGCCTAAGTATTCCAAGGATAAGGAATGTTACTATGCTAGTTAAGGTGTTTCTGATGATGATATTGATTATGATGAGATTTGATTTATTTCTATCAAGGATGATGAACCTATTCATGAAGAGAGAGCCCTTGTGCCACATGTTGAAAATAAATTTGAATGGGTCATAAACAATGGTTTTTCACACCATATGACTAGAGATAGAAATAAATTTGCTAAGGTAACCAAGTATGATGGTGGTGTTGTGAGATTTGGTGATAATAATCCTAAGCTTATCATTGGAGTTGGATCTATTTATTTGGATGGAAAGATTAATACTATTGATGTGTTACTTGTTGATGGACTTAAGCATAATTTGTTAAGCATTGGACAACTAGTGGAAAAAGGTTATCAATTGAAATTCATTGATGGGAAATGATCTATCAGAAGTAAGTCAGGATAATTGATCGCATCTGGTACTAAGTCGAGAGATAATGCATTTGAATTGAGTACATCTGAGGCTTCTTGTGTTGTTGTGAAGGTTGATGGTAGTTGGTTATGGCACAATATATTTTTTCATGTGAATTTTGATAATATTGTGAAGGCAAGTGTGACTAATGCTGTTAGAGATCTACCAAAGATTGTGAAACCATCTAACACCATGTGTAGAGAATGTGTAATGGGGAAACTGACTAGAAGCAATTTCAAAAGAAAATCTTACTTAGCGAAAGGGAAGTTGGATCTAGTGCATATAGATCTATGTGGTCCTACAAGAAGGAGGTCATACTATGGTGAAAGGTATTTTATAATTTTTGTTGGTGAAATTTCTAGAATGATGTGGGCTACATATCTGAGAGAGAAATATGAGGCTTTTGACAAATTCAAGATATTCAAAGAAAAAGTTGAGAATGAATCAGGTTTCAAGATAAATTGTTTGAGATCATATAGAGGTGGAGAGTTTAGTTCATACTTGTTCAATACCTACTATGAAGAGCATGGAATATACAGACAAAAATATGCTCCTATGACACCACAACAAAATGGGATAGAAGAGAAAAGAAATAGAACAATAGTAGATGCTGCAAGAAACATGTTGTTGGAAGGAAATGTATCACATGTTCATTGGAGAGAATTTTTTTATACTTCTATTTATACTTTGAACAAAGTTCAGATTAGAGAAGGTACAAGTAAGAATCCTTATGAATTATGGTTTAATCATACTCCTACTGTGAAATATTTCAGAATATTTGGTAGTAAATTCTATATCAAAAGAGATGATGAGATAGGAAAGTTTGATGCTAGAAGTGATGAAGGAATCTTCCTTGGTTATTTCACTAAGAGAAAAGCTTATTAATGTTTCAATCTGAGTTTGAGAAAGATTATTGAAAGAGATAATGTGAGGATTGATGAAAAGTTCTAGATTCAAGAAATAATATATGATTGTAACCAGACAACGGAGATCAAGGAGGTTACAATAGGTCAAGAAGATCCTTTTGAGATTGAACATGAGATCAAGGTATGTCAAGATGACTCAAATGATCCTACTAAAATTCCTAATAATCTGAGGTATGTTAAGAAAAACCATCCTAGAAATCAAATTATTGGCAATGCAAGTAAAGGAATGATGACAAGATAGAGATTAATAGATGAAATTTGTTTGATTTCTCAATTTGAACCTAAAACTACTGATGATACATGTAGAGATGAATCTTGGACTAAAGCTATGCAAGAAGAATTGGAACAGATAAAGAAAAATAGCACTTGGGAGTTGGTTCCTAGATCTAAAGATAAGATTATTATAGGAACTAAGTGGATTTTGAGAAACAAGATGAATGAAGAAGGAATGGTTTTAATAAATAAGACAAGACTGGTTTGTAAATGCTACTCGCAACAAGAAGGTATAGACTTTGAAGAGACATTTATACCTATTGCTAGGCTTGAGGTTGTAAGATTATTTCTTTCTTATGCTACACACAAAGGCTTTAAAGGATATTAGATGGATGTGAAATCTCCATTTCTAAATGGAGATCTAGAAGAGGAAGTATATATTGAACAACCTAATGGATTTCCTCTAACAAAAGATGAGAATATGGTTTTCAAGTTGAAGAAGGTGTTGTATGGATTGAAACAAGCACCTAGAGTATGGTATGCAAGATTGGACAATTATCTACTTCGTGTTGGTTTCAGAAAAGGTAATGCAAACAATAATTTGTACTTAAGAACTAGTGAAGATGGAATTCTAATAGTTTAAGTTTTTGTTGATGATATCATTTTTGGAGGAAATGATGTAATGAGTAAAAATTTCTCGAAGGAAATAAAAAATGAATTGAGATATCAATGATTGGTGAGATAAAATTTTTCCTTGGACTGCAAATTAATCAATACAAGAATGACATTTTTATTTCTCAGACAAAGTATCTTAATGAAATGCTACAAATGTTTGGAATGGAAGAATGTAAACCTATTGGAACACCTATGGTCATTGGCCACAAGCTTACTACTATTGACAAATTTCAGAGTGTTTTTCAGACAAAGTATAGATCTATGATTGGAGGCTTACAATATTTGACTCACACCAGACCAGATATTGCTAATGCAATTGAAATTATGGCCAGATATCAAGAAGATCCTAAAGAGATGCACCTTGCTACTATGAAAATAATATTTAGATATCTAAAAGGAATACTAGATTATGGCTTATGGTATAAGAAATATGATGATTTTGATTTGCATGCTTATACTGATGTTGATTGGGAAGGAAATGTTGATGACATAAAGAGTACAAGTGGTGGTGCATTCTTTCTTGGGAAAAGATTGGTTTCTTGGTTAAGTAAAAAGAAGGATTATATAGCTCAGTCTACTGCTGAATCAGAGTATGTTGATGCTGCTATAAATTATACACAAATTGTTTAGATGAAGCAAATTCTGAAGGACATTGGGATAACATTTGATGAGATAGTGGTTATTCATTGTGATAAAACTAGTACAATGAATATATAAAAGAATCTAGTTATGCATTCAAAGACTAAACATATTTCCATTAAGTATCATTTCTTGAGAGACAAGGTTGCAGAGAAGAAGATTATATTTGAGTATATCGGCACAAAGGAACATATAGCAGATATATTTACAAAACCCTTGCCAAAGGATGCCTTTGAGTATCTTAGAGGTATGCTTGGGGTGAGATATCCTCCTTGAAAGAACTAAATTGATGTAGGAATGCATCAGTCTAGTGGGTTTTAGAGCTATATCATTTTTTGGACTTGATGTATGGATCTACTCCTCAGGGGGAGTGATCGCAGGAAAATTATAGAACATATTTCGGTGAATTTGCACCTATTTGTTGGAGACATGAAGATTTGAAAAAGATACACCTTGCAGAGGAAAGAAGAAGAGTTATGGCACCCTTTTCCATTGTTGTGAAAGGGGGAGAGAGTCTATGTGAAAATCCTTACTATTTAAGGGAGATCTATAATGAGGATATTGAAAAGAATGTATTGAGAGTGAGTACTTTTGGGTTGATGGATTTTCCCATATGTTTCCATCAATTCCAAAGGGGGATATTATTGGAATTGGCTTCTATTTTTGTTGTTGGCATTCATTTTTTGTCACTTATGTCAACATATGTTTCTATGAAGACAGAACAGACTAGTTATCACTGGTGCTGGGTAACTGACAAAAGTGTACGGGTACTATACAGTTGTTTCAGAACAAGAGAAGATGGTTATATGTAAAAGGATGTGTTATGATCTTATGTCTAAGGTCACATGGCTTACTATTGCAAATGCGGTGAGTTATATATGTTTTAGTGAAAACTAGGTACTGGACTATGAATGATCTTTGATAAAGTTAGTCTCTGTGTTTTGAGGATAAATTGCGTGCAATAATGATTCATGATATGCGAGCTTGGAGAATGTCAGGAGAAATGTTGAAGAATTTTTGTTATTATTTTCGGGTCACAGAACTCTTGGTGATGTCAGCTGTAGCATATGTTCTAAAGGAGACCTATTTGGGGCCGACTTTAGAGATGTAGCATGTATTATGGAGTGCAAGCGTGGATTATGGATCTTGGATTATATATGATGAATTGTAATTGATGTTTAATTTTTATAGGTACCATTTTTATCTTAGGAAGGGGTTAAGTAATTATTTATGTATTAGGGAAGTCTTAATTGGACGATCTATTTGCTTATTGTAAATCTGTATAAAAGAAAGTTGTTTTCTTTTATGGTGGGGAGAGAATAAAAAAGTTTGGATGCTATGAGCTTATTTATGTGAAGTCTACTAGATGTAGATCAGAGGATGTGATTAAGAGAATTCATTGGAACTGATCAAGCAAAGAAAATTTCTATCAAACAGTTCACTGGATTGTATATTTCTTATATACACTGGTATTTTAGACAGTAAGTCTTGAGGGTGGATTTAACCTTCTTTAGGCAGTGTAGTTGGGAAGTGAGCCTACTATTACTCTTGAATCCTAATAGGGTGTGTCATTTAATAGGGACTATGTACTATAATGCATTAATAAGCTCCTAATAGGGCTAAATCTTTTAGTAGGGATACTATACTCTCAGTAAATTATTTGTGGGTGCTATTTCCCACTAGGGTTTTACCTTTAACAGGGTTTCCTTGAAAAAAAATGATTGTGTTATGGTGTTTCATTTAATGTGTTATCATTTGGATTAAAGTTCTATCTTATGATGTTTAATGTTTAATAATCTGTCTCACAACTGATTCACTCCCCTCTTAGTTGTGTTGGTGGACTGTTATTCCTAAGAGTATCAGGGTCCTCTATGACCATGCAATAAAACCTGGGTAGAACTGAAGAAAACATGTTTTAAGGTTATTATTTTAATGTTGATTAGTAATAGGAAATGGAAAGGTAGAAGGATTTCTTTCCATCCTTTGTTGACCTCTTGGTTGATAAACTACTAAATCCAATTGGTTATCAAATTGATTTTGATTGAATGGGTTCATAGGAGGATGAATATACAAATTATCCAAGTTATCATCAAAAGGATTTGGGTCAAGCGGCTCTTCAAATATGTTTAAACCAACTGGTTATTCTTCTAAGGAAGATGAAGAGGAGGTTAAGTTTTGTGCAACATCAGTATACAAATTCTCTTCTTCTTCTTCTTGGGGGCAAAAATTGTACCTACCTGATCTTCAGGGAAACTAGGAAGGAATCTCCCTAATGCATATATTCTTCTTCTATGCATGCATATTGATAAATTCTAATAGACACAAGAACTATTTCCTAGTAGTTGTAGGAACAAACAAATGACTTAGAAACAACTATAATAACTAGAAATAAACAACAAAATGCAAATGATCACTCACAAAGTGGGCCCCCTTGGGTAATTGGATCCAAGTTATTAAACACACTATAAAATGAAAATAACCATTAATTTATTCATATAAAAGAAACTGATTATACATAATACTGGAAACCGTGAAAACTAAATTGCTAAAAATAGTTACATCACTATTATTCTATTACTGTCTAATCTCCTAGCTAACCTTCGAAGAGGCTTCAAAAACTTATTTAAACTAAAACTCCACAACTAACCAACTAACTAACTAACTGACCACCTCCAATAAAATAGATGGGTACAATTATTAGAGTGAAAGTAGAAAGGAGAAATCATTTCAACAAGAAAGAAACAATCTTCTTCTTATCCTCAAGAGAGAATATAGGAAAAATACTCCCTATATTTTCTCTGCATTAAAACATCACTGACTACTCTATATGGAAAGTGGGTCAATTAGTTAAGCCACCAATGAGTCTTTAATACTATCCTCTTTTCTGCTCCCGGTTGTATGACTTGGTCCAAGAACTGATGAAAATACATTAAGTGTTATCTTGACCATTCTTCCATGTTCATCTATTCCTACAGTGAAAGGTTAGGAGCATAAAAACATGGAGTTACACCCATTCCACATTACATACATTTGTTAAACTTCAAATTTCCTTAATATGGAGATATCACATGGTTGTAGGAAAAATAGATTACTTGGTTGCAGGAAGCCTATTATGCTTCAATTATTCAAAAAAGAATAATATAAAGATAAGCATAATTTAAAACATCAAGTATTTCATTCCAAAATTATTTAATTCCACATGCCATATGTTCATTATATACTATTTTAAAAGACATAAAACTATTAAAATCAAAGTCTTTAAACACCCATAAGTCCTATAACAGTTCCAAGAAAAACAAGAGAAACCAAGACAAAATAGGCTATTATTTCAGCCCATCATCCATAATGGGAAGGAAAATTGCTTCAATTTTAGAATACTTTTTTTGAATTGAATGATCCTGAAGAATTGGAGAGTTGGAGAAATTGATCTTGGATGCTTGCCTTCAAATTTTGAATCCAATTTCTTAGTTTTACTTGAAAACTTGATAACTTGATTTCTAAAATGCTTGCATAAAGTTGTGATATGAAAAATTAGGAGAGATATAGGGTTTATATACTCAATCCTAAATTTTGGGATTCAAAAATATTCCAGGTTGACCAAGGGATATAATTCCCTAATAGAACACTGACATAGGACCCTGGGAAAAATTTGGGTCCAAACCAACGGGAATAGAATGTTTGAAACATTCTTTTCCTGGGAGGTTGGGCCCATATTTGAACTGGGTGTCAAGGGGAGTGAAGAGATGCATTAGGAAAAATGATAGGTTTCTAAGATTAATCATAAAAAACCTTTTGATCTTGAAATATAAAAAAATGGGGTCTAATAGGTCCTAATAGAACATCTCATTATGTGTGCTAAATTTTTAGGACAATACATTTAGCCCCCAATTTAGTAGGAGTATGAGACAAACTCATGCTCACTATATAGTGAATTAATGCATAAGAATAATATTATCAAGGTCAAGGAGATAAAGAAACATCAATCCCAAAGTGAATTAAGTCCTCATAAAATCTAAAACGAAAATAAGAGAGGCATCATTCGAAAGAGAGAGAAGAAAGAGAGAAGCATGACCACTAGCCTAGTAAGATATTTAATTACTATGGATCATACAAAGAGAAAACACTACAAAAGATGATGTTGATAGTCTAGCCATTTGTATTATTGTTACCCAAAATTTCCTATCCTATGCTCTTTTGGTTTACGTGTAGAGTAAATGTGGCTCCCACAATGGTTGAGCCCAGGTTTTATGAAATCTTCCCATTGCTCTGTGTTTTATCCCTTGTTCCTACAAAGTTTCTAGGTCTGGTTGGAAACCCTAGTTTAAATTTTTATGTAAAAACCCCTTAAAACCTAGGTCTTTAGTGGTTTTTTTAAAAGGACATTACTTTTTAAACCACTTAAGTTCCTTTTTCCATGTGTTTTAAGTTACCATCGGGCGGGGCTAGGTTTCCTTTTTCCTAGCAGGATTTAATTTTTCTAAAGCATATTTTCCTAAGTCTCAAAATACTTTATTTACTGCCAAGTGGCAATAGATTCTTCCTCATCCAATGGTCATCACTTTGCCTCAATGCATTGATCAAATGATAAAGATTCATTGAGGCATCATGCTTTATCAACACATGTCTGTGGCAGGCTAGGCTCATAGTGGAGTATGATGTCAGCAGGGCAGACGAAATCCATCGGATGGTCATCACTTTTCCTTTGTCATGAGATCAAGCTTTAAAGATTCTTTAAGACATCACGTTGTTGTGCCATGTGGATAGTGGGGTCATCTTTCTATGAAGGCCAATGGAAGTTGATCTGCGTTCAATTTTCTTTTGATCATATGGATGACATTTTCCCTTATGCAAGAGATTATTGACAGTTAGTGCTCAAGGCATTGTGCCATGTTGACACATGTCAGGTTATCAGAAATTGGGCCCATCAGCAGCTTGTTAATTTTCAGGCACATTTTGTTTGATCGTGTGGATGGTGCTTTGCCTTAGAGTTAAGATGCATGAAGGATAATGCTTAAGGCATTTCTCCAAGATGACACGTGTCCTTCCCAGTTAAGTGGGACTTGCAGTTGCATGACAGGGGTTAAAGGTAATTCCTGTTCTAGTTATTATTCATCATGTGGTAGGCACTTTTCCCTAAAGTAAATGTGCTTGATAGATAATTTATGAAGCATCAC
Organism: Thuja plicata; assembly: GCA_018584345.1. Lineage (NCBI taxonomy): Eukaryota > Viridiplantae > Streptophyta > Pinopsida > Cupressales > Cupressaceae > Thuja > Thuja plicata. The sequence goes on from MU227419.1 coordinate 35,945, forward strand.
AATCATTCGAAATGTGGAAAGGTAGCCAATCTAAGGCAAGTAAAAGTAGAGTAGGTTATATTTGATCGGATGCTAGGCATTGTGCCTCAAGAACAAAGATTAATATTTTTAATGATAAAGGCATCACGCCTACTTGATGCATGTCCAGATCAGATCCCAAGCTCACGGGTAACTTAAACGGAATTGATGGTCATGTTTTTAAAAAGGATAAAGGTTTAAATCTATGCCATTGATTGGGGATTCCATGCCACGTGTGACCGTTAGAATTTTATTTTCAAATATTCAAATCCTTTTCTCAGAGTTTTCATGGAGGTGGCATCATTTTCAAGTTGCAGACATAATAGATGGATCAGGCTGATCTTTTTGGTTAAATTTATGTTGTTGGGAGATGCCTCCAAGATATATCTAATTTTTTGGGATATTTTCCAAGGTGAATTAATGTGTAGAGGTGATTGTTTTAGGGTTTTTGGTTATTTTAAAGAATATCTTTTTGTAACCCTAAGTTTTTCTAATATGATCTACATTGATGGTGAATTGTCTCCTGAGCCATGGTGGTTGAGGAGTTTGTATATAAGTAGTTTTAGAAGTTTTTTTAAAGGGGGTTCGGATTGTAAAAAGGACTTTCTGTGACATTTTTCCTATCCTCAAGCCTTTTTTATATGGTTGTAATTCTCAGGGGGTTCGAATTATGTAAGAAATTTTGTGAAATTTTTCTTGTCCTCAAGTTTTCATATGTCTGTAATTCTCACTGAAGCATAATACAGTGGTTAGTTTTTGGAGAAATCTTTTAGTTAATTTATCCTTCTTTCTTTTCTACATTTTTGTGTACTATTGTGAATGATTGCTAAAGATAATCTTATGAATTTTTTTCATTCCTTGTTTTATTGTCTCATTTTTGTACCTATCTACTGGAGTGAATGTTTTCTTACAGGTCATAGTCTGTGTGTATCTTCTTGAAAGCTTATTTTGTGAAATCTTTTCTTTCCTTGAGTAGTTTTCATCTCAGACCTCTGTGTGAAACACTTTTGCAAGCCTATTCAGAAAGTTGTACTTGATTTAAGTGAGAGATTTCATGCTAACCCTTAGACATTTCTATTATTATTCATGTCATATATGGTGTATCACCTAATAGATTAAATTCTTGCTTTTTTCCCTTTCAATTTCCTTCTTCCCTTTTCTTCCCAAGTTTATTTCAAGTTTCAAGAGAAAAATAGGTGATTATCCAAGAGGAACCAACCTAGAATCTAGAGGTCTCACTTCAAGTTTAGCAAGGTCCCACAACTTGGAAGTGATTCCCATGTTATACCAGATCACTAGAATCTCAAGTTTAGTAGGGTGCAAATTTGGTGTATAATAATTTTGGCATGCCCGGTGGGACACAAAAAGGAAGTTCATCTTTTAAAAATCTATGTTTTCTTTGCTATGATGATTACATAGTACTGGCCTAAAAATGGGGTTTTGAGGCATATATGGCAAATCCAACTGTGTTTAGGACAAGAAGATCCAGTCCTACTAAGGTTTATGAGAAAGATAGAAACAAGAAGCTCAAAGCCTTCTAAATTTTTGCAGTTGTCTCCAACAAAAAGAAAAGGGAGAACATCCCAAAGGACATCCCCTACAAGGAGAGTGCAGTCTACACCACCTGTTATAGAATAAAGACCCTTGTTGTTTCATACAAGGAGAGGAAGATCTTTATTAAGCAAAGAGTTTCTAAGAGATTCAACTCCACTTACTGGTTCAAGTGTAAACCATACATTTGTTATTCAAAAAATATTAGTCCCTACTATGGCAAGACATTTTGTATTTGTACCCTTTAATTAGGGTAGCCCATTACATTTTTCCCAACATCATGATGTACCTCTAGCAGGATTAAAAATATTGTCTGACTTCATAGGTGAAATCCAAACAACAAATTGTGAGCACATCAGATGTGTGGCTACTATCTGTAGTGTACATCATATCACTGAGGAAGATGTGGCTACCAAGTTGTTGGAAGCCTCCTTCAATGGTAAAGCCTTGGAGTGGTTTAGAAATTTAGTAGTTGTCTCAATTGATTCATGGGACATACTTGGAGACTCCCTCAACAAATATTTCAAAGATAAATCAAATTATCTGTCCCTAGTAGAAACTCACTACTATCAAAAGAGCCCCTCAAGAATAGATGAAAAATTTCAATAACAGATTTCTTAAGACATGGACTATGATTCCTATTTCTATAAGGCCTTCAATAGATTATGATTTCCTATATTTCTTGAAAATAGTAAACAACAATATATCTAACATGATCCAGTCTATGGGAGGTACCTCAATTCCCCAGGCTTTTTATATAGCTGTTAAAGCAGAGAATTTTTTGATTCAAGATGGTATGATAGCCCCAAGGCCACCCATGCCTATCTTCCCTGATATTTAGCACAATATGCCTATATACATTCCTCCATTCATTCCTATACCTACTGTAATAGCACCTCAAGCTAGTTCAAACAATGAGGAATTAAAGGCAGGCCCTTCCCAAGAACTGAAATAAATTAAAAGCTTATTGCAAACTTTTGGTAATGAGTTGACCAATATCAAAAGACAAAATTAGGGGGTTAGACCACCTTTTCAACAAAAAAATCAAGGCCTCAATCAACAATACCAAGGTAAGGGACAATCCTCTCAAAAAATAGACCACCATACCAAGGATATTACCAAGGGTAGAGGTAAAATTTAAATCAAAGTCCATTTTAGCCTTACAACCCATTGCCTCTTAATTCTACAAATCTAGTCAGGGAGATAGTCCCAACACAAAAAAATCTAGCAACAGAAAAAGAATGGTGGTTTCCTTGCAATCAATTGCATAATCATGCTACATGTTTGAATGGGCTGATGAACCAAGCACTCATGGTACAAAATGCATCAAGCACACATTTGGATGCATCTTCTAGTGGATCAGTGCCACAATAAGATGCACAACCTAATGAAACTACATTCTTCAATGGGAAAGGAGAAGATTTTAGTAGTGTGAATGGTGAATCTTCAATTGCTACTAATACTCAATCCAAATGAAGAGCTCTTGACATGGAGCAAGCAGAAGAGAGGGGAAAGATTTCCACATCTATAGAATCATATTATACACCAACTATTAACATACTGAAAAGGCCTCCCATCATGCCAATCAGGGGGGAAATTCCCCAAAGATGTAGAGTCCACAATAGTGAAAGCACACCAGAAAATACATGCAACAATGCCATTCAATATTGTGGATAATATGAAGAAAATGAATGTGACCATGACCATGTGGGATTCCTTGGCCATCCTAGGACAACCTGTGATCCTGAAGAAGGCAATGTCTGAGGAAGAAATCCCATAAAAGTGCAGTGATGATGTTACCAAGCTGGTATTGGCTAATAATGATCAAGAAAAGAAGGTTCAAAGTAGCAACACTAAGGTGGATGCTAATCAAGGTAATAACATGAAACCACCTCCATTTTATGTATCATTGATAATTGGAAATTTCTTAGTTCACAATTGTATGGTATATAGTGGAGCCACAAGCTCAATCATGCCTAATAAAGCAGCTGACCAGTTGGGGCTAAAATATGAACCATTTCAAAAGGGAGTGGTTCAAATTGATGGCTCATCAGTAAACACACTAGGTGTGATCAAATATGCAAGTGTAGTCCTTCATGCTATTCCTAATTTATCTATCCTTCTAGACATTTAAGTCATAGATCTCCCTCCTTTTTTGCCTTATGTCTATCAAGAGAATTCACAGCCAAGATAGGAGGATGCCTTTCTTCTAATTGGTCTCATATACTTTTTCATACTAGATATGGAACCAAAGTGACTATCAAATCTAAGTCATTAGCAAAATACCATATATAACCTTATGTGTTTAATGCCTCCAATGCAAGTTGCCTTGCATTTGATAATAATTATGTTTCAGTCATCAAAGAAATAGATACCCAGATAGAAAACATTCCAGATATCTACCTAGATGAGTGGGAGCATGAAATACTTTAGAGGCTCAAGCTAGTGTTTTCTAGGATGCTGGTTTGGGAAACTACATGCTCCAAGAAACTAGTCTCACAATGCCAAATATTTTCAAGGCAACTAGTGAAACATTAGAGAAAGGAAATGAAGTTTGGGAGTTGTTCTTTGATGGTGCTAGAAGAAAACATGGTTTTGGTGGTGGTACAATGCTTTTCTCTCATAAAGGTGAGAAATACTATGCATCTTTTTGATTTAGTTTCTCTTGTACAAGCAACACTCCTAAGTATGAAAGTCTAATTAATGGACTAGATTGGACCATGAAAAGAGGTATTAAAGATTTGAAGGTTCATGGTGATAGTGAATTAATTGAGAACCAAGTAAAGGGGATAAGTGCAACTAAAAATAATACTAAGAAAGCTTACAAACATAGGGTGTGGGATGCAATTGAGAATTTTCATGCTTTTAATATATTTTCAATTCCTAGGAAGTTGAATCAACATGTAGATATGTTAGCTGTTGTTGGATCTCAGTTTGATATCCCCTAATAAAATTTTGATGAAAAGTGATCAACAACATGTTAAGATTATTGTTAAGCCTTCCATTCCTGATAATGATGTCAATTGGCAAGTGTTTGAAAGTGATGAACAAATTCTAAAATTCTTTCTTGAAGAAGACATTTTTCACTACACAATCAAGATAGATTGAAGCAAAACTTTGATGATCAAGTGGTGCAGCTCAAGTCCAATAAGTTGCCTAAGGGTGTTGTAACTTTAGAATTAGTATTCAACACAGATGATCGAGCTAGAAAGAATAAAACTAGCTTTGTAGTTCAAAAAGAGCACTATGTTGATTTGGAGCTTGAACTAGGTAAAAGTTTAAAATTTGTAAAGGCAAACACAAATTTAGAGAAGCAGCCTTACACCCAGTTGTTTAAATAATTCACTGATGTTTTTTCTTGGCAATATGAAGATCTAAAAGGTTTTGATCCAAGACTTTCTCAACATACCATTGAACTAGAGACTAACGCTAAACCAGTCAGGAAAAAGAAAAGGCCTGTTAAACCCAAGATAGAGCCACTCATGCATAAAGAGGTTCCTAAACTAATTGAGAGTGGTATCATATACCCCATCAAGCATACTAGTTGGGTGTCCAACCTTGTTATTGTAAGGAAAAAGAATGGATAATTGAGGTTGTGTGTTGACTTTAGGGACCTAAATAGGGCATCCTTGAAAGATCACACCCCTTTTCCATCCATGGAAAAAATTCTACAGTGTGTCTCTAGTTCTGAATGTTTCTCATTGCTAGATGGTTATTCAGGATATAATCAGATCCTAGTCAATATAGAGGATCAATTTAAGACTGCATTCACAACCAAATGGGGAACCATGGCCTATCAAAAGATGCCTTTTGGTTTATCAAATGTAGGTTTGACCTTCCAAAAGGCTATGGAAATGGCTTTCAAAAGCCACATCTATAAGTTTTCACTAGTGTACCTGGGTGACATTAATGTCTACTCTAAACATGAAGTTGATCATATTGAGCACTTAAGAAAAAATATTTGAAAGGTGTAGCGAGTTTGGAATCTCTCTTAACCCCAAGAAGTGTGTGTTTACAGTACATGAAGGGAAACTGTTGGGCTATATTTTTTCCAAGAAAGGTATCATAGTGGATCCTGAAAGGATTGCAGCCATTTTAGAGCTATCCTTACCACCCCATAAGAAGAGTCTACAATCCTTTATAGGTAGAATTAAATTTTTTATGTGTTTCTTTCCTAACATCGTAGATATTTTGAAAACTATAACAACTATGTTGAAGAGGATTACAGTCTTCAGTTGGAGCCGTGAAGGAAAAAAAATTTCCAAGCCATTAAGGAGGCTTTGACAGAGGCTCTTGCCTTACTAAATCCTAATTTTGGAAGGGATTTAATTCTATATGCTTATGGGGGCTCTAAGGTCATCTCTGCAATGCTAGCTCAACAAAATACAAAAGGATTAGAGCAACCCATTGATTTCTTTATCAAAGGCTTATAAGAGTATGAACAAATGTATTCTTTTGTTAAAAAACACGTTCTTTCTGTTGTGAAAAGCCTCAAGAAGTTCATGCACTTAGTGACCCATAATAAGGTACATCTAAGAGTCACCCATCCAAGTGTCAAGGAGTTCTTACTTAGTAGAGAATTAAACAAGAAGAGAGCTAGTTGGATAACTGGAGCCATGGAATATGATGTAGATATTCAAGTTACCAAGATTTTCATAGGTAGGGGTCTTTGTGAACACATGATTGATGATGAAGTTTTAAAAGATAAAAAATAGATGGATTCATCCCCAGTTATTTATGCAATAGAAGATCGTGACAGGAAAACAAGTTGGTTGCTAGACATGGCCCATTTTTTGAAAAAAAGTGAATGCTCTACAAGCTTGGATTCAACAAAGAGAAGGTACTATAGGTTGAAATCTATTCCTTTTATGTTAATAAATGATGTTCTTTTTAGAAAGGATCACAGTGGTGTCCTTCTTAGGTGCATTGATTCACAATAGATAGTAGATTTTTTATATGAGTTTCATGATGGACCTTCTAGATGTCATTTCTCTCCTAGGACCATTGCTTTCAAGATCATGAGGGCTAGATACTATTGGCCATCTATTTTTAAGGATAGTCATGCCTATGTGAGGAAGTGCATGAAATGTGCCATGTTTGTAGGGAAAGAAAGGTTTCCAGCTCTACCTCTACAACCAATCAAGATAGAGCAACCATTTGTGAAATGGGGAATTGAATTTATAGTCTCTATTAACCCCCCATCTAGTGCATGGAACAAATGGATAATCACTGCAACTAATTATTTCACTCGTTGGACAGAGGCCACTGTATTGAAGGAGGCTATTGAGACTGTTGTCTTAAATTTTTGTGATGATATCATTTTGATGACATTAATTTTTCCATTAGTACACTTAGTGAAAAACATTGACAGAGATCACCGGTAGACTACAGAGATCACCGGTGGACTAAAAGTATTACCGACAAACAGTGAGCATACCTGATAGAACACAAAGGTCATGAAAATGCTAAGTATGGAATTGACAAGCATCATCGACAACTATAAGCATCACCGGTGACATAGTTTTGAGAAAAAAATTGACAGAATAGAAAAGGCATACCCGATGACCAGTTCAAGAAAGGAACACCGACGACCAAGAAAATGGATCGTCAGAACCGACAGTCAGTTAGAGAACCCGCAAATTGTGGATTTGAGTTTTACACATCAGATAAAGCTATGTAATTCTATTTATAGAGTTTTAATTTGTTTTAAATCAAAACTTGAGGGTCAAGCAATCTTTATGTAAATGTTTTAAAGCATCCTAACAGATCTAAAACATATCTAACTAAAGATCAATGTCAAGTTGTAAACCTTGGATCTAGAGTTAACTTGCGAAGCGTGAATCAAGAATTGAGCGAAAAACTAGTATAAATAGATGTTCAAATAAATTGTGAAAAATGAATTCATTGTTGTTGATAGCCACAAAGAGCATCTAAGGAGCAGAAGGAAGAATTCATGCAAATTTTAGAAACAGATCACATCAGTTGTCAAGAACACACAGAGGCTACCGACGAGTAGATAAAGGTATTATTCAATCATGGAAGGATGATTACTTATATGTATGAATCTTAATTGGATATGTTATCAGAAATTAAAGATTGCATACATCATCAGATCAAAGACTTATGTAGTTGCATTCTAACAAGTGCATCACATCTAAAATCCTTTTGTAGAAGGTGCACTTAACCGTTCTTTACAAATATCTTAACAGAGTGCACACTTAACAGTCTTGCTAAAGCTTCAAATGAAGTAGATCTTAATAGGTCTCCACTATAATAATCCTAATAGGGTAGGTCATCAGAAGTGACCAATTTTAAGCCTTAACTGACCCCTTCTTATCTGCAGATAGTGAAGTCTTATGGGTAACAATCCCCACCGCAATTTTTACTTGCTAACAGGAGTTTTCTGCGATATCATATCTTGTGTTATGTGTTATCTATTTTCATGAATGTTTTTGTTATGGTTACATACTAAAGAACTTATGATATGATTGCATATACATAAATAAAGATGAACAGTTAGATAAGATAATTTACAAACTGATGATTAAGGGTTAATGGGCTAACCAAAAAAGTTTTAGAGGTACTGATTCACCCCTCCCCTCTCAGTACATCATTCAAATATAATTCCAATAATTGGTATTAGAGCTAAGTCTCTCTCTTGAAAAGCTTAAAGACTTGAGAGAAAAGATTGGAGCAATGGACAAGTTCAGACTGGACATGACTATTGAGAATGAGCAGTTACAAATGCAAATTAACTATGAGTAGTACAAGGAGGCTAGAATAAAATTGAAAAAATTTCTTGATGAAAGAAAGATTATGGCAACCAGACTGAATGAGAAATACTACAAAGAAGTGGAAATACAAGATTACTTTGAAACAACGGAATCATCAATGAGCAAAGCTTCAGATGCATCAGTTGAATAAATTACAAATATACAAGAGATCAATCTACATCTGACATATCAAATCAAGATGCTACAAATTGGTCAAGAGACTCAAATGGTGAAAATGATTGATGTCATGAATGATGCAAGAAAATCTAAAAATGAAAGAACTCTAGCCATTGATGATAGGAGGAGAATTACAGAGAAACTACAAGAGAAAGAATTAGAGATTCTAAGACTCACTGAGCATCACCATGAGGTTACCAAGTAGATAATTCTTATGAGTCAAGAAGAAAATAGATTAAATATAGAACTCATTGAAAGAATATAGATCATAGGTGAGCTAAGAGAAGAGAATGAAAAATTGAAGCATGAAATCAAAGTCCAAAATCAACACAATGAATTGATCAAAAAGGATGAGGATAGCAACAAAAGGATGGATGATTTTCTTGATGGACAAAGGAGAGTCAAAAACTACATAGGATTAGGGTACAACGAGAATGGTGAATCTTCTAATCAACTTGATCAGTGGAATGCTTTCACAACCCCAAGATCCAAGAAGTTGTCATGCAATCATTGTGGAAAATGTAACGCCCAAAATTTCCATACAAAAACACAACTTTTTTTTTTTTTTTTAGAAATATAACATACCATTTTAACTATATCAACAATCATGATTCTACTAATTATAATAATTACCAGTAATACAAGAAGGAAATGGAGCAACTTTAAACAATATTCTTTCATAGTATTCAAATAAAAAAAATCATAGGAAGATGTTGCGTACCTGAGTTTTCTCTTCCTTGCCTGTGTATCATATTCTCCTAGCCTCCCTATTTCCTGCATCTTTATATATTGCTACACAACTAGATGCATGATGTTAAAATTATTTTCTGATCACATACGTGATCGTAAGATAAGCTAAAACAATATCATAGCGAACTCAATCATAAGCTCTTTTTTTTTTTTGCAACCCAATTTCGTAAAGCGAAGAAAAATGTACAAACATATTGGTAAGGAGTGTCAAGATCAAGGAAGGACTCAAAGCACAAGACCTAAGGGCCAGACCTAATGCCTCGGGGGCTCATCATAGATTGCCTTGCCTACGTAACTCGCAGAGACGTCGTAGTTCAGGTTAAACTTTAAACCAATTTTTTAAGGAATGGTAGAAGTGGGTATACAACACTAAATCAAGTGAGGATTGACCTATTTATAATTATTCATATATATGGCCACCCTACCCTTCATGGACCCAAAACTCAGAACACTAGGGAAATCAT